>CM021107.1:133758721-133903652 GCA_007115665.2 Sequoiadendron giganteum
TTAATGTTTTTGACTTGTATCATTTCAAAGCTTTTGTACATGTAGGGGATGTAACAGATCCAACACCAATAGAAGATGAGGATTGGATTAAGGAATTACCCCCAAGCCAACCTGTGACTCTTGAATGCATCCTAGACACCAAGGAGACAAAGAGGACTAGAAGGAAGGTCTATAAGGAGTACTTGGTTAAGTGGAAAGGTATACCTAAAGAGGATGCCACTTGGATCTCTAAAACTAACATTAAACAACATGGAAATACTGTAGAAGACCTGATCTCAAAGAGGACTTGAGATCTTTTTCTTGCTTGGGAGTATGATGCAGGAGCACCCATGGGTCGAATGGACCTAGAATGATTTTTCTATGTTTTGGTTTTTTTTTTGTGTTGGAATAAGGTCTTATGTACAATTTTAAGGATTTGTAATAGGTCTTCTAGGTGTTTGGTTGATTTTTGGTCTTGGTGACCAACTCTTTGTATAAACAAGGAATCCATCCTCCTTTTGTAAGTTTAGTTCACCTTGGAAAATTAAGAAATAAGGATGATTTAGTGTAGCTTGAAACTTGAGGGGTGACACCTTGATTAATTGAGTGGGCTTGGATTCATTTCATATAATTTGGAGGCCTCTTTGTAGGCGAGTTGAGGAAAGTTGGTCAAATTGTCTTAATTAGGCATTTATGTGTTTAAATGAAGTCTAATTGTGTTTCCAACGACCAACTGATTCAAATGGAAGTTGGAGGATGTTGGAGGGATTTATAAGGCTTAAAATATGCCTCTATTGGTAGAGGCAAGGTTGTTGAACAATTTGGCAAAGAGTTTTTAATAAAATGTTTTATGTTTTATGTGTTTTTCATTAAGAAATTGTTGATCCCGTACGTTCTATTGACTGTACATGTTGTTCCATGCTCCAAGCCTATAATGGTTGGATAGATAATTGAATAAAATTTATTTTGGCATTGGAGTGGTGAGTTTTCATTGAGAATTGAGTGAGATATCTCCATTTTACTCTCGGGTGGTCTGAAAACCCTTAAAATCACGGTTTTGAGAGAAAAATGTGGATTTCTTCCATTCCCACATTGTAAAGTGGAAAAATACTTGTGGGATGGAAGATATGAGGCTGTAATACTATGTCCTCAAGGTATTGGAGAATTTTAGGCTCATTGGAGGAAGTGGTACAATGTTTTTGGCTTGATATCTCTATGTGGCAAGCGTAATTGACAAGCAAAAAAAAGGGAGTTTTAGCTTGAATCTGAAGAATCTATTCAAAAGGCACTTAGTAATGATGCTAACAGGTTTGGAAAACCTATAGGATTTTTATTTTTGGCTTTGGGGTGAAGGGGAGAGCATAGATAGTCAAGACCCAGGTGTAGGTTTGTGATTTAGGTCTCTTTAAGCAACGGTAGAATAACTTATTGTGGTTTGTGCCTTGACAGTCATGGGAAAAGGATTTGAGACTTGGTAGAGGTCCATTTGGGGTGTATGAATCTAAGGGTTTGCTGTCATAACAGTCCTCCTTGTGGATTTTAAATTGATTTTCCTACCAGGTGAAGGTTACTAGCCTTTTGAGAAAAATGGGGTCTAAATCACCATAGTGTTGGGTGTTTGTTGAAACCTAAGTGATAGAGGGTTGTAAATCCTTGTTTTTATCTAATTAGACATGATTAAAATAATTTAAAACTTGGTGAGTGGTCTGATTTGTGAACCCTAGGTGTGTGGGGTTGATCTCTTAAAAGAGTAATGGAGTTTATGACGCCTCATAAGAGTATGTAAGAGAAGCATTGAGTTGGAGTGTCTTTGCCATCTGTGATTGTGTGTTTTACTGTCCCTACCACTCTACATCACCCTTGCTGCCTCCTCCTTCCATTCCAAAGACAATTCACGGGGGGCTCCACCAGGATCGCACCCCACAATTACTTGTTTCCTACTCCTGCTCATCAGCCTTCCATTCTCTAGCCTCTACCTCCTGCAACATCACACCACCTTTCTTTTCTCTACACTTTGGTGTTGCAGCCCCAAATTTGAAAGTCAATGCCTTTTCACTTCCACAAAAAATAGTTTTTCCATTGGTCTTTGTCACAATCCCCTCATGTGTTGGGGTCATCTTGTCTTGATGAAGCTCCTCCCTTCTATCCTCCTTTAATAAATTCTTCCCATCCTACTTTGGCTCCTCTCTTGCCTGACATTCCTCTTCCTCTCTAGCCCGATTCTCCTCCTCGGTGTCTTTAGGCTTAGGGCTCACATGCTTTTCCTCCTATTTCTCCACAGTGTAGTGCTAGGTAGAGCCATCTTTCCACCAAGAAGCATATTTCTTAGCTTTGTGTTTGGCACATTCAGCTGCCAAATGACTCGTCTGATGACAGATTCTACACCTAAAGGGCATCTCTTCATAGTCTAGTGGCTGCACCCAACAACCCTTCGAATACTTCAATTGAATCTCCTCTCAGGACACCTTGGACACATTCATTTCTACCAAAATTTGGGCATAAGTCGAATGCAAAAGATTTGAAGACCCCTCATCCACCATTAAGAAGTTTCCTAAAGCATTCCCAATAGCTTCCAAGCAAGAATATGTAATGCCTAAAAAATTTACACTAAAATACAATTAAGGACAAAACATAAATTTTCAAATTTTGACCACAAACAGTAATATAATTCTCAAAATTACTTCCTACACATGTACCTCAAGAAATCCTAACAAACATTATACCAATAATTAAGGGTGAACCCACAAAAGTGGTTTACAATTCAAGTGAGGAAGGAAAACTTCCCAAAACATGACCCATTAAAAAAATATCATTTGAGGGGGTTTGAGTGGACTCTAGGTTCAAATGAACCCCAAAGAGGTTCGCTTGAACCAGGGTTTGAGTGAACTCCTTTGCATGTGGGAACCCGCAATTCCCATTGTGGGAAGGGGGTTCGCTTGAACCCAGGTTTGAGTGAACCAGGGTTCGAGCTCGAACCCCCCTTTTCCCACCTTCCCACCCTCCAACACAAAAAAACTCCAAATTTTTGCCCTTCAAAGCTCGGGTTGAGGATGAAAATGGAGGAGACTTCATAGACCCAACTGGAAGATGGTAGTCCTCAGAATGATTTGTCCAACGAATATAATTTTAATATGTTTTTTTTAGTTTTATTAAACATAGGTTTTTTACCGAAAATCAAGCTCTCTATTCTACACATGTGGAAAAATAGCAGATTATCAAAATAAAATTTTGAAAAATATGTTCGGGCTGGGTATTGATGTCCTTGATCCTTTTTTTTTTTTTGAATTTTGATACATACAAAAAAAATTTATGTTGTATATGGTCCGCCTATGTCTGAATTGTAATTGGTTTGACTTTAAAACTTGATTAAGGAAAAAATATTCAATAAAACACTATAAAACCAAATGAGAGTGCTAGATATCGTAGTTACAAATCTAAATAAAAAAAAAAATAGAATTTTATCCTTCATACAAAAAAAAATATGTTGTATATGGTGAGCGTCACTCCTTAAAAATTTTGTTTAAAAAAAAAAAACTAGTTTTCAAAGGAGATGGAAAAATAAGTGCAATTTGATTCAAAAAAATTATATTTAGAATCTATAGACAAAACGTCACAAATAACTAGTTTTCATCACCTTCAAATTCCTCACAGTTTAGCTGCTATAGGAGCCCGAAAGTGAAGATTTAGTTAAAAAAATTAGTTCGGTGTCTAGTTTGCTCAAATATTGTAAACTAGTTTAGTGGGATCACCCGTAATAAAGACTTTGGCCATCAACTCAATTGAATTGACAATCATTGTATAGTTTCAAATATTGAGAGAATAGTATGGTATCAAAATATGCAATACCTATGTCTTTCCACCCTCACCATGTTTACAAAACTAAGTGGATACAACAAATACAAATATTTCGCACCTTGACATCTGTTTTAGAAATGTCGCATTCTTGTTCTCACCTAAGTTTATATCTATTGTATGAAGGGAGGGTATTACACTCCCCTCCCCTTAGTTTAAACTTCCTCCTGGAAGTTACCAAGGATTGGGGATGAATTGCCAAACAACCTCACACAACATCTCATTGAAATGACTATTATCACTCACTATATTAGTAACAAGTTATACTATAAATCAACCATTATATTAGAAGAATTTTTGTGTACACCATATGAATCCTGACACATATGAGAGAAAAACTTATACATATAGTATGCTGATTTAAAATTCTAATACAAGGGTTTTAACATTATCCATAAAGCTCTTAAATTAACAAACACATTATTATGACTAAAGTTACACTAGTATAAGAAAAGAATCACACTGGTACCTTTATCAGTGAACATAAATTCCTTTTTTCTTTGACAACAATCACTCATAATATTCAAATTCTCTAAAATGTTCTTAAGAGGACACTTTACCTTTTAACCACAACACTCAAACCATGTCTCATTCTGCAATAACGTTTAGCAATTAAACCCTCATTGCAATCAATTTTCTAACTACCATCCATTTAGTTATTAGTTATTAACCATGTAACCATACTCAATAACATTATTAAATCATATATCAACACACATTAGCATTCCAAGATACACATCAAAAATTGTTTTGCACCATAAACATCACTCATGATGTTAGAAAATACTTTTGTTTTAATGGCCAATCATGTATCCCAATTATTAGCTTCACATTTTTCCCAAATATGTCATTTTAAGAAAAAAATCTACCTTATAATCATGGCACTCATACCATGTCTCAAGAAATATTAACTTTGCATCATTAGTTGCTTTCACACACAGTTCACAAGTATGCCACATCATGTTTACTTGCAATTTCACAGGTACACAAAACAATAGCAAGGATGCTCTTCCCAATGGGTATGCATGTCCTCATACAAAGGATGCTCTTCCCAATGGGTGCGCCTGTCCTCATACAGTCACATAATTTACAACATAAGGATCACACAATGGATTTTACAAGGATGGATATTCTTAGATACCATAGAAAATCAGGAACATGATCTTGATGCCCTTCTCAAAGGACTCCTCGATACATATAAGAACAATCATAGAATGAGGGGAAGAATGGATCAATGACCATCCCATACCGGTCCCATTTACAACCCCTTTCAAAAATAATTCCCCAGTGCATCTACTCCCCTATACGACCTGCCAGGGAACCCCCTGGGATATGGCAGTTTACAGATTTCACATTACACCACACATGCCAACAATTTGCAAACAAGGAGAAAGCCTCAAACTGAGTACCATAAGATCATAAACCAAAGTTTCAATAAAGATCCCAAAGCGGAAACTATAAATTCAAAAGAAAATAAAATAAAGTTCAATTGTAGCTACTTGCAACATTCCAATCATAATTCAAAAATGAATTTAAACAAGTCCTTGAGGAAAATCGGACTATAACAACCTTCAACTGGCTAAATATCCTAATAAAATAATAGTAAAATTATGCATTGCTAACGCATAATAAAATAAAACATCAATAAAAAATTACCAATAATTCAAATTTCAATAATAAAATTTGCACTTCACCAGCACCATGTGACTTGATAAGCCACCTAAGGGGAGGAGGGGAATGGTGGTTCTCTAACCACATAAGTATAATAGCTTGCAATAATTGGTGATCCCTGACCACATAAATATGAATAATTGGTGGTCCTTGACCACATGAAGATAAATAATTGGTGGTTCTTGACCACATAAATATGAATAACTAGTGGTCCCTGACCACATAAGTATGTATCACGGGTGGTCCTTGACCACATGAATATGTATAATTGGTGGTCCCTTACCACATAAATATGAATCACTGGTGGCCCCTGACCACATGAAAATAAATAACTAGTGGTCCCTAACCACATAAATATGAATCACTGTTGGTCCATATAATTCCATCATTTACCCATGGGTTATAAATATCAAGGACTAGGTTTGCACTATGAACCAACAAGTGTGGCTCTCATATGTGGTGGAGCAGGCCACAGTCAATGTCCATAAGAGGATTATAATGACTCAACATAGATCCTTTATCAAGATTAGGGACAATTCCCTGAGCTCGTAATTTCCTAATGGGAGAACATGTGCCTTTCAACCCCTATTTACACAAAAGGTGCAGTTAATGGATCTCAAGGAAACATGCCCTATTTGGAAATACTTCATTTTAATACACACAAGGAAGAATTTCAATTTCAAATCACCCCAAGACACCTAGATTTAGAAATAATAATTATAATGTTGTACACATAGTTATCTTTGATAAGTTCATTATAGGGTAGTATCATAAGTGTCAACGATAATGACAACTCCATAAATAATTAAACAAAAATACAAGGCCACTAATAGATATTTCAATTAGAAAGATTTAAATTCTTACAGGTCACTCAAATGTTATTGTCCTAATGCACTTCAAAAATTTCATTCACCTTAATCAATACACATTCTAACTAATATAATATCATATTCGAATTTGTGGTAGTTAGCTAAGGTCTAGTACACACACTTTTAGATAGGTTATTTAGGGTGGACTACATTATAACATTCCCTATTCCAAATTTGATAGTCCATTTTCCTTTAAGGTGATAACTTTCACAAGTATATATTGTTCCCTAAATGAGTGCTAGTCAATGGTATAGAAACACACAACATTAGTGTAAGGTTTTGCGTGCCAAATTTAATGTCCCTTGTTGATATCAATTTTTTTATCACTTAATTTATCATAAACCACACATAAATTCATTACTCAATCTCAAAATAAAATAATTGATTAAACAATACTAGGGACATTGACTCTTTCAAGTTCAAAACTTTCCTGAGCAAGTTGTTCTTTTTTGGATACATACTACATGTTAATTATAACCCATATCATTCCCATAGTACCAAGTGTTGCAAACCTAGCTCTGATACCAAATGTAATGCCTAAAATTTTTACACTAAAATACAATTAAGGACACAACACAAATTTTCAAATTTCGACCACAAACAGTAATATAATTCCCAAAACTACTTCCTACACATGTACCTCATGAAAGCCTAACAAACATTAGACCAATAATTAATAAAGACTTTGGCCATCAACTCAATTGAATTGACAATCATTTTCTAGTTTCAAATGGAAATATAGAATCCACATCACCAAGGTGGGCTTGATTAGTTCCACTAACTCATCAATAAACACAAACTTAGTTCAAGTCACAAGCTATGCAAATAATATATATAGTAACTTTAAATATTTAATAAGAGGACAAACCTAAGGGTCAGACCTAATTCATCGAGGGCTCATCTCTGACGGCCTTTCCTACATATGTATTTCGCAGAGGAATTGTAGTTCGATGCTAGAATTCAACCATCTCCCACATGGTTGGATAACAAGGAATACAATCACAAGGTTAAAAAGATAGCTTAACATCAACTTCAAACTCAAACCACTAACACCTCTCCACACTGTAATAATAGGTAGTAATAGTTCAAGGTCAAGGGTTACGACTGGACCCACATATATGATCTCCCAAGAATTCTCTAAAACAACTAAGTAACACACACAATCCTCATGAACAACCAAACTCAATATTAGTTTAACCATTCTAATACACACTTGGTATGATAATAAGTCGATTATAATAAAACCACATTTACAGTCACAAGCACCTATATAATGTTTACTTTAATACATGACCTCTCTAAGTAATAATTTACAATCACAAGCACCTAATACTATTTTGGATACTTGAAGTTCTTAGGATTATAACCACACTCATTCTAATTCTAATATGAGATTCTAACTAGAGTTTAACATACATCCCATATACACATGGGTATCGATTATTAAACATTTTGGACAACAATTATATCATGCCTTAATATCTCTAACCCACACTATAAAGGAAAGAACTTTATAAGAATAAGGATTGTCAACAATGTCTAACAAGTTAGGACTTGACTTGACTAACAATACATGAATACTGCAAGAGATGGATTTGTACCATTACATATTGATCCATATGGTATAATTTTGATAACTCTGAGTCAATTTAATGGATGGAAATAAAATTTCTTTAAAAATAATAAATATATATAAATAAGAGTCAAGTCCCATATTACTTTTCAATTTTTGATCTACTATTTTGTAGAAAAATATGGCAGCATTCAAATGATCATAGCTTTCATATTACTAAGCCAAATTTAAAAATTCAAAATGTTCTAGAATTGTGGATGAATGAAAGACAAAACCCAGAATTACTTTTGCAAAAATTGCAACTATGCATGAGCAGTTTTTTCTCCAACACAACACTCTAGTTCACCCAAAACAACAATAGTTGACAATAAAAATATCTTAATTCATTTCAACATACACAATTTTATTACTCATATCAAATTAAACTATACACAAAGGCTAAATATTAATACATAGAGCACATAAAATAAATACTCAAATGAGTGCCTTATTTCATATTTTGTTGCAAATGTTTAAATCATTAAATGTTATTTTTTTTGTTGTCATTAAATGATATTGTATTGAAATATTTTATTGCATAGAAGAATTTTGGGGTTTTAGCATAAAAAAGATAACATTACTACTTTTCTTTGAATACTGATAGTATTTTATTTTATCTATTTATCTATTTATATTTATGTACAAAATCTAATAACAAATATATAATCGAGAGCATGCTCCAATAATTGATCAATGATTAGCGATAATAAGTAATAACTAAATTAAATCTAGGATTTACCACACCACTATTTGTTGTTGCTATTTTTTTTAATCCTGTTTTCACCTATCAAATTTTTCCTTTTGGTCAATTGGATATAATCATTTTATCCTACCACACAATGACATTAATGTATTTAATGGTAAATGAGCATGACACTAGAGTCCATTTTTCTTGCATTGATTTCATGTACATTTTATTTTGTTGCTCTCTCTCTCTCTGCTCCTTACATTGATATAGCTAGAAGTATTTATGCACAGGATTTCGTTCAAGGCTGCATACACCATTGGCTTGGTGCAAGGGTTAAGCTCTATTGTTCCCTTAGAAAAATCATTTTAGTTAGATGGTGGAACAACAACGAGGAAAATAATATATATGCCTTTCTTTGAGAAGACTGTATCATCAACAGAGAAATTGAAAGGCACAGAACAAATCCTTGTAAGGTTTCCTAATCTCGTGTTCAAGCTCCTTTAAAGGATAAATGAACATGGGTTGCAAGGGAAAATAATAATAATCCTTTAAAACATTGTCAAATTTAATCATCGATTCTTGAGCAAGGGTTTAGGAGGGTATTTGAACAAATGTAACATAAGTTTAAAATGTTGACACATACGAAAAAATAATTTTGATAGAATAATGTTGGCACCAATGCAATTATGTTGGAAATATTTAATGCTCATGAGCCTCGTGCTCATCCGTTAGACACCCTGCAGCCCTCACCTACCCGTCAGGAGCCTTTCTGGTTTTGGGGATCATCCCTGCAGCTGCTGACAGCTCCAAAATTAAATGTGGTAGCTGATTTTGAATTTGCAATTTATGATGGTAGGTAATTTCAAATTTTGAGAGGGAATGTTTTGTGAAGATAAAAGGAATGAAGGAAGCAAGTTCTATCAGTTGGGGAATGTTCATTTTTTTTGCAGCATTCTGTGTGTGAAGATTTTTTGTGTGAGCTTCCAGAAGCTCTTGAACAACAACAACTATTTGTGTTTGTAAGAGAGCAGTGATTGCTCTAGGTCGAGCTCTACGTAGCTCTTAACAATGAGCTCCCAGGAGATCCTGAAGTTTGACAGTTTGGTTGAGCAGCGCTCCTAGCAAGTCTATAATTTGTAGTTTAAGTTTAGTTTTCTGACTTTTTAAGCTTTTTGTATTTGTCATTTCCAATTTAATGAAAAGGAACGAATGTTGCATGTCTCCTTGTGCTTCCACATTTTAAGTTTGTGTATTCCCAACTGATTGGGAAACATAACAACAGTTTTGTGTTTACATTTTGTTGGCTCATTTTAGTTCATTTAAATTTTCGACATGGTATCAGAGTTATAGGCCCCATTTCCATGTGAGTTAGGGCATTTATTTTTTCTGGGTATTCAAGTTTTTCCTATAGGAGACATGGTTGGAGATGAAGGAAAGAGTTAGAAATAGCCACCATCTTTTAATGGACAAAATTATGATGTATGGGCAAAGAAGATGAAGACCATAATGGTTGTAAATGATTTGTGAGATTTTTTAATAAATGGGTTTATGGATGTCACTGACCCAGCTCAGTATGCAGCTCTCACAAACAACCAGAAGACCCAGTTGAAGGAGAAAAGGAAGAAAGATGCTAAGGCATTGAGTTTGATAGAAGTAGCCTTGACAGAGGCCATTTTTCTTAGAATAGCAACAACTAAGTATGTGAAGGAAGCTTGGGAAATGCTCCAAACCGGCTACAAAGGGATTGATAAAGTCAGATCGATGAAGCTCCAGTTACTTCGAAGAGAGTTCGAGGTTATTGAAATGAAGGAAAGTGAGTCTATTTCAGACTTTCACACAAGGTTCTCAGGTTTGTTAAACCAGTTGAGACAAAATGGAGAAATAATGGAGGAGCAAAAGATTGTTGAAAAAATCCTCAAATGTCTTCCCACGAGGTATAATGCACTTGTCATTACTATTGAAGAGGCGGAGGACCTCTCTACTTTGATGATGGATGAGTTGATGGGTTCCCTCCAAACCCATGAGTAGTGCCTAAATAGGTATGCTACTTCTTCCCAAGAGAAATCTTTTAAAGCTCAGTCAAATGCAAGAGGAAGGTGGAGAGGTAGAAACAACTCCCGAAGAGGTCGTGGCAGATCCAAACAAGGAAATGTTGGAGGAGAAAGCTCAGGATGAGCAAACAACCAAGAGGGAGTGAGCAGCTCGCAGACCAAATCCCAAACAGGTATGAAGAACAAAATTTCGAGTGGGAGACATGACAAGAGAAATGTTGAGTGCTACTATTGTCATAAATTTGGGAATTATGCTAGTGAGTGCTGGAAAAAGTATGGTAATCAGTCAATAAAAAATGAAAATGTGGTTGATTTGAATGTGGTTGAAGGATATCAATCCACAACCTTCATCATGTGCAACATTGGTGAAGAAGGCAGCCCCGAAGGCTGGTATTTGGACAATGGTTGCAGTAACCACATGAGTGGTAATGAAAGTCTTTTTTATTTTATTGATAAGAATGTTAAATCAGAAATTAGAATGGGGAAGAATGGAGTAGTTCCAGTGAAGGGAAAATGATCTATTATGATCCGCACCAAGCAAGGTGAGAAGAAGGAGGTTCAAAATGTATTTTTTGCACCTAGGTTAAAGCATAACCTCATGAGTGTTGGATAGTTGATCCAAAATGGATACAAAGTGTTGATGGAGAAGGGCCAATGCATCATTTATGACAAGAATGAGAGGATGAAGGTGTTTTCAATAGTTCAAATGACAAAGAACCATATTTTTCCATTGAAGATTGAGACGTGTTTCTCATCTCAGTCTATTGCTACACCTCTCATGAATGGAAAATGTACAGTAGTACATTCAGTAGCCCTCCGGAGCTCTATTGAAGACCCCTCCAAGCTATGGTATCTCAGTTATGGACACTTAGACTTTTCTAGTCTGAGTATTTTGTTCAAGAATAGAATGGTTGATGGTTTGCCAAGAATAGTAGAGCCTAATGTTAGGTGTGAGGCTTGCATTTTGGGCAAGCAACATAGGCAGCCCTATCAATTGGGAAAATCTACAAGGGCAAGAGCACCATTGGAGCTGGTGCATATGGATTTGGTAGGCCCTATTCAAATCACATATATTTGTAATAGTAGATTTTTTATGACCTTCATTGATGATTTCAGCCGTAAGACATGATTTATTTCTTGCGGCATAAGTATGAAGCTTTTGATATGTTTTTGTTGTTTAAAGCCCAGGCTGAAAAGGAGAGTGGACACTTCATCAAAGGTCCTAAGGTCAGATCGAGGAGGAGAGTATACCTCCAATAATTTTATGAATTTTTTCAAGAAAAATGGCATCAAGAAGGAGCTTACAACTAGTTATACTTCGTAGCAAAATGGAGTGGCTGAGAGAAAGAATAGGACCATCGTGGAGATGGAAAGGAGCATGATGAAAGCAAAGGGACTCTCGACTGGATATTCGGGAGAAGTTGTAGCAACATATGCCTATTTGATTAATAGAAGATCAACAAAGGCGGTTCATGAAAAAATACCACAAGAGGCATGGACGAAACACAAGTGGACAATTGAGCACTTGAGAGTGTTTAGGTGTGTGCCATATGCACTTGTTCCAAAAGAGAACAGGAAAAAATTGGATGACAAGGGTGAGAAGTGCATCTTCATAGGCTATAGTTAAGAGTACAAAGCCTATAGGTTGTACAACCCGATCACCAAGAAAATTATCATTAGTAGAGACGTGGAGTTCTTAGAGGATGAGTCATGGGATGGATTGATAGATCCTGAAAGCTCCCAACAGCTCCTAAGAGTTTAGGAAGATGACGAAGATGAAAATTAAGATTAGCAATATCTTGCAGTAGTAGAAACAGTTGGCTCTCAACAACTCCTGAGAGCTCCTAAAGCAAATAGGCAATTCAACAGACTGCCACAGAATTCCATTGGACAGAGTTCTAGTCGGTTCCTGATAGCTCCTGAAGCTGGAAGAAAGTCAGGAAGATAGTAACAATCAGCCAGAGACTTGGCCGCAAAAAGCTCATAACACCTCTTGAGAGCTCCTGAAGTGAGCAGACCAAAAGACAAGCAACCAAAGGCAGCCAAAAGATTGGCTCCTGAGAGCTCCTGAACCAACCTGTTCAATAGAGTAGCAGTAGTAGTGAAATTTAAGACCCCACACTCGTCTCCCTAATGCCAAAGAAGACCAAGAGTCTAAGGGAGATCTACCAAGATGAAAGTATGATGAAGAGTTTGATGAAAACATGAATTTTGCATTATTTTCTCATAGTGATCTGATTTATTTTGAGGATGTTGTGAAAGAGTTGAAATGGTGTGAGGCCATGGATGAGGAAATATATGCAATAGAGAGGAACAACACATGGGAGTTAATTAATTTTCTTCCCAATAAGCAAGTTATTGGGTTGAAATGGGTCTACAAGACCAAGTGCAATGCCAAAGGAAGGATAGAGAGGCACAAAGCATGTTTGGTGGTCAAGGGGTACAAACAACAGTTTGAGAGAGATTATGATGAGACATATGCCCTTTTTGCAAGGATGGAGACCGTACAAGCAGTCATAGCAATTGCAGCATAGCACAGATGGAAGGTGTTTCAAATGGACGTGAAGTCCGCTTTCCTAAATGGAGTGTTGAAAGAGGAAGTTTATGTGGAGCAACTATTTGGAGATGAAGTTCTAAGTCAAGAACACAAGGTATATAGGCTCCTAAAGGCTCTTTATGGGCTAAAGCAAACTCCACAAGCATGGTACAATGGGATTGACTCATATTTGATGAGCAATGGGGTTAGAAAAAGTGATGGTGAGCCCACTCTTTACATCAAGGCAACAAATGGTAATATTTTGATTGTTGTCTTGTATGTTGATGATTTAGTTTTTATTGGGGATGATGATTTCCTCATTGCTGATTTTAAAAAGGCCATAAAAAGAGAGTTTGAAATGATGGATTTAGGTCTCTTGAGATACTTTCTAGGCATAGAAATAAAACAAATGCATGATGGTGTTTTTATCTCTCAAGAGAAATATGCAAATGAGATCTTGAAGAGATTTAGAATGCTTGAGAGCAAGCCTGCACCAACACCAACGGCCATAAGTCTTAAGTTGAGGAAGGAAGATTGCAACAACAATGTGGATCTGACCATGTTTAAAAGTTTGGTTGGAATTTTGATGTACTTGACTGCAACTAGGGCGGATATAATGCATGGAGTGAGTCTTATTTCCAGATTTATGGAGACTCCAAGAGACACCCATTAGCAAGCAGGTAACAGGATCTTGAGGCACATGAATGGAACCAAAGGATATGGTGTGTTGTACACAATAGCAAAAGAGTTTGGGTTGGTTGGATACACGAACATCAATTGGGCAGGAAGTTTGGATGATAGGAAGAGCACATCGGGCTATGTGTTTCATTTGGGTTCGGGAGCCATCTCATGGTCTTCCAAGAAGAAACCTATAGTTCCCCTATCAACAGCAGAGGTTGAGTATATAGCAGCAAATACAACAACATGTCAAGCTATTTGGTTGAAAAAAATAATGGCAAATTTGAGAGAAGAACAAGAGGATGGAACAACAATCTTTTGTGATAATGTTTCATCGATAGCCTTGACGAAAAATCCTTTGTTTCATGGAAGAAGCAAGCACATTGAAATAAGGTATCATTTCATTAATGAATTGGTTGAGAATGGTGAAATTAAAATGAAGTTTTGCAGGTTTGAGCAACAGCTAGCAGACATATTCACCAAGCCATTGAGCAAGGACAATTTTGAGCGTCTAAGGAGCAGATTGGGTGTTATTGATTTGGATTAGGATTGATCTTTTTTCTTTGTCGACTTAGGACCAAGGGGAAGTGTTGGAAATATTTAATGCTCCTAAGCCTCCTGCTCATTCGTAAGAGCCCCTGCAGCCCTCACCTACCCGTCAGGAGCCTTTCTTATTTTGGGGATCATCCCTGCAGCTCCTAACAACTTCATAATTAAATCTAGTAGCTGATTTTGAATTTTGAATTTATGGTGGTAGGTAATTTCGAATTTTGAGAGGGAAATTTTTGTGAAGACAAAAGGAATGAAGGTATCAAGTTATGTCAGTTGGGGAATTTTCATTTTTTGCAGTAACAGTCTGTGTGTGAAGATTTTTTGTGTGAGCTTCTAAAAGCTCTTGAACAACAACATTTGTTTGTGATTGTAAGAGAGCAGTGATTTCTCCAGGTCAAGCTCTGTGTAGCTCTTGACAGTGAGCTCCCAGGAGCTCCTGAAGTTTGGTAGTCTGGTTGAGCAGCGCTCCCAACAAGTTTGTAATTTGTAGCTTAAGTTTAGTTTTTTGAGTTTCTATGCTTTCTATATTTGTCATTTCTAGTTTAATGAAAATGAATGAATGTTGCATGTCTCCTTGTGCTTTCGCATTTTAATTTTGTGTACTCCTAGTTGATTGGGAAACAAAACAACAATTATGTGCTTGCATTTTGTTGGCTCATTTTAATACATTTAAATTTCTGACAGATTATAAATCTAAGAAAATAAATCTTGTGAGAGTTGTTGTTAGGTAGACAAATTATTTTATTTTCTTCAGAATTACTGACAGAATAATTTATTTTGAGAGGGAACATGATAATATTGACTTGTTCTTGTATTTAAGAACTAATCTACCGAATTGGATTTTTTTTTATTATATACTTCCAAATTCCATCAATATTGCAAGGGCTTTCCTTCTACTGGGAGATATTCAATTAAAAACTATAGTAGCTAGAAGCTATAGACTATGGAATATTAAAAAACAAGAATTATTTGTCATTTATTTAATTATATTACAACTAACCTTGTCGTTGTTCATTATATGTAATCCGAGCAGGTTTCTTATTCCATGGGAAAAAGGCTCTCAATAAAATATAAACAAGTTAAATGTAATACCCCTCCGTTTTGATTCTTGTTCAAATTGCTTTATGCTATGTTTGGTTGCAATTACTTTGAGACTGGATACATTTTGTTATGATGTTTTGATTGTTACTATTGAGTGACAACTATTATTGTGGGATGTAATTATCTGATTTTGTTTCACATGCATTATGGATTAATGATATTGTTGAGTTAACATGAGATGTTATTATGAGATTACTGTATTATGATGGAAGTGCCAGTTTCGATGAGTGTATTGGTGAAGAGGATGGTTTCG
This sequence comes from Sequoiadendron giganteum, assembly GCA_007115665.2. Lineage (NCBI taxonomy): Eukaryota > Viridiplantae > Streptophyta > Pinopsida > Cupressales > Cupressaceae > Sequoiadendron > Sequoiadendron giganteum. The sequence continues at coordinate 133,774,564 of CM021107.1, forward strand.
CATCACTCGCTTGCGAGCGCCCTACGAATCTGTAATTTCTTCTTCACGGTGTGTATTGTATGCTGGATATATTGTATGATGTTGTTTACTTGGTTGCAGGATTGCAGGTACATGACATCGACTCCACCTGGCTTCACAGGTTTGAGCGTGTCAATCCAACGGTTAAGTTGAACAGGAGATAGTAGCTAGGTAACATGTGTCAAGTTTACACCCTAGCCTTAGTGTGTCGTCAGTTGTGTGTGTCGAGTCATTGTCTATCTTGCTTTAATGTTATTTAATTATGAAGGATTATTGATTTGGAAATAGAAATTTAGAATAATTGCATTTAAATCATGTTGATGGTTATTTAATTTAAATAATGCAATGTGGATAAAAGTTTATATTTAAATTAATTAATTATATTTAAATTATTTAATTAATTAAATTTGACCCAAGGGGTTGAATTTAGTTATTAAATAATTAAATTAATTAATTAAATGTGATGCAAGAGAATGAAAGGAAATAAAAGAATTAAAATTAAATTTGGAATTTAATTTTAACGTCTGAGAATTAAAGTGGAAATTGTAATTAAATGTTTATTTGGGAGATTAGTTGCAACTTTGGAAATTAATTTATTATTTCAAATTGCATTTTAAATTGAAAGTGGGTTTTCGAAAAGTGAAATTGAAATTGAAATATCTAATTTGCATGTAATGTGAATTAGGGTTGTAAATATTGAAATTGAAATTGAAATATCTAATTTGCATGTAATGTGAATTAGGGTTGAATTAGGTATTTTTGATTTATAAGGAATACATGTTTTAATTTTAGGGCAGAAAAATCTTTTAGAAAAAAAATACATTTTTACAGTAGGGAAGAAATTTTGGAAAATTTGCACAAGGGTTTGAAGAAAGTTTGATTGAAGGAAAGATTGTTTGCATTTGTTGGATTTTGGATTGGATTCATTGGAACATTGAAGAAAATTCAAAAAATCCTTGGAGGAGGCTTGCATCAGAAATTCATCTCTTTCTGTAGCTTCTTGTACCAGGTTTTCCTCTTTGTGTTTTATTGTTCTTGATTGTTTTCTTTAAAATAGTAATGATTAAAGATTTGTTTGTTAAATTTGTTTTAGAAAATAAATTTGATATTAGAAGAAAAGAATTAAACAAATTTACAGTCTTTGCTTGTGAAAATTTTTGAGTGAAAATTGTGAAAACCTTAGTTGAATTTAAATTATTTGGGGAAATCAATTTTTTTTGTTATTGAAATCAAACATAGAGATTGAACAATGCATTTATTAAAAAACGGATTTTAAAATCTGCAGTATAGTTATATTTTTCATGGTAAAATGGTCTAGTTGTGTCACCTATAACTCCATTTTCACAAACTGAGTTGTCAGGAAATTTAAAGGGTTTTTGCATTTGAAAATTTTCTTATCCCTGTCAAAAAATCGCAAATACCCAGATCGTAGTTTTTGAGTTTTGCTTGAAACATGAGACTGCTGTTAAGTTATTTTCCCATGGCTGCTTTGAAAATAAAATAATAATAAATTGATATTTATAAATATTAATATTTTAGGTATTGTTATTATAATATTAAAATATTATTTAATAATATTTTATATTATAATTTATAATACTAAAGTATTATATTTATTTATATTATTTTAAATAAAATTTTTATATTAGATTAGTGGAATTAAAATTATAAACATATGGGAGATTATTGTTTATTTTAAAATGGCATGTTAAAATTTTATTGAAGGAGGTATATATTTGATTTAAAGAATGCATAATTTAAAATTTAATTGTAGAATTTAAATTCATGTGTAAAAGGTCCTATTATTAATTTGATTTAATTGGAAAAATATATTTATATTTTGAAAAATTGATGATAAGGGATATTTTATTTTGAATTAAACAATTTGATATTCTGTAAAAAATAGAAGATATGTTAATGATTAAATATATTTAAATATATTAATTTATATTTAGTATATATTGAAGGTATATATCCATTTGAAAGAATAAATAATATTTTATCTTATTTTATTTTGTTGTTTGTAAATTGGGTATTATTAGTGTTCTAAAAGAAATGATTAGTATGTGTAGAAAATGTATAGAGAAAGATATTTTTTTAATAGAAGTAATTACTTGATTTAAAAAGAAATATTTATTTTGTTAATATGATTGAAGAAAACATATTGAAATGTATATATATATCCATGAGTATTTTCAATTATTAATATGAGATGCATGCAATGTATTATTGAATAGAGATTTAAAAATGGATTGATTAGTGTATATGGAAAATGGATAGAGAAACAATATGTTATTATATTAAAGTGATTGAATGTTATAAATAGAAAATTGAATGAGATGTAAGATTTGGTTAGGAAATGGAAAGAGTTTACTTACATAGATTTGTGTCAATTTAAAAGTAAATCAAGAAGTAGTTTTATTGATGAGGCAATCAATTATGTTATTTATTAATTTCTATTTAGATTAATTGAATCATTGTGATTGGATTATGAAAGAGATATGGATTTGGTATATCCAAAAGTAGTATCTTCCTCATGATTATCTTAAAGGATTTAATTCTCTGTATTCAGTAAAGGGAAGTAAGTTTAATTGTTTTAGATTTCCAATAATGAAAAGGGAAAGTTGCATTGTTGGTTTTGGGATTTAGTGTTAGTCCTAAATTATAAGTCTTCCAGAAAAACTTAGAGGATAAGGGTTGTTAAATCTTTATACCATCCAGTTGTTTTCTCTTGGGTAGTGCATGGCGTATTTTCAATTTTACCCAGTTTTCACGAACGGGGATGTTTGCACCTCCTTGGTTTAGGAGCGGATTATGGGATCCATGTCTCCTTGTATGGAGTGGCCTTATGATGTGGTTTCATCTTGTTGCCTCCTGTGAAAGGAGTGGACTATGTGTTTGTTGCCTCCAAGATGTTTGGAGTGAGTTCTATTATTTGTATCCTCTTTGTGTTGGAGTGGATTATGATGCCTAGTTGGTATGCACTTGTGGTTCCCTTGGTGGATTGTTTGAGTGTGTGTTGTCGAATAAAAGAGTGGCTTTTGTTAGGCGCTAGAGCCCAAAGAGGTAAACTGGATAACCTTCAGGAGTGATTTAAATAAGTGATAATTAAAATAATGTACTTAGAAGATTAGGACTAACTTCTCATTAATCAAGATAATTTTACCTCACTCATAGACACAAGGGCTCGTTTAGACTTGGGATGAGTGAGAAGGCCTGGAATGACAAGATCAACTATCTTGTCCTTGCGAGAGGTAGTTGATTCCGCATGAGTGAGTATGAATGCCGAGATTCGGTTGAGGCCACCAGGATTACTTGTGCCGGAGCCTATGAAGAATGCCCAGAGGATATCTCATGACAAACCTTGCGATGACACTCTATCTAGGACAACTGTTGTTAATTGTTTTATATGAATGGTTCTGTGAACATACTTGATCTACTTTATGTCTGGAAGGAATGTGATCTATGTTAGTAATGTTGGAGTTGTACTTGATTTGTACTTGTATGGTAATTGAGTTGTACTTGTTAATTCATTTGGTTGGTTATAACAGTATGAATCAGTTTGAGTCTGTCTTTGGTTAGAGGTAGTAGAATCTTTGTCCATGTTACTTTGTTACTATCTCCTAGCATGGGGGGTGGGCCTTCGGGTACCACATTGGTAGCGTGGAACATGCACCAAAACCGTTGGGTCTCCATTGATCTTCAGTACTTGGTGGTGAGACATCCTAATGGACAGCTCGCGGTTCTTGTGGTAATTACTTGCATTGTAATATTTTAACTTGTATAAATTATTTTATCCCTCTTATGTTTATGAAGTGGAAGTTTGTAATTGTAATCTTATGTACTATTGCCTCATTCTGGGAATGAGTGATGTAACTATTGGTTTAAGATAATGTTTATGAGATTGTATCTTGGTTGATTATCTTATTATGTTATGTGGTATTCTTATGATGTATGATGTTTATTTCATACAGTTCATACTGCTATGGTTATATGTAATATGTATGTGTGGGTTAAAGTAATCCTAACCTTGTAGCCTTAGAGGTTGTTGTTAATTATTAAGTGAATGTGTATGTTAAATGCACTTTATAAAAAAAAATTAGTTCGCTTAAGACGTTAATTGCAACTTCCTTTAAGGTTACTTGGCGGGGCATTACATTAAACATAAAAATATTATTATTCCTTGACCTTTTAAAATCTAAGAATGGATTTTAATCTCATGTGTTACCACTATTAAATTGCATTGAGTGCATGTAGATATTTTCTTCTTTTTTGTGCTCTAATTTTTTTTTGTCCAAACAAATAGCCATCACAAGATTTTCTAGTAGAATACTACGCATAGCTTGAACTAAAATAACAAGTTATCATAATGAAGCATTATCTACAAAATACCTTCGGAATAAACTCCTCAAAGAAATTCTCTACGTTGATGCATGTCTTTGCACTGCATTCTAGGAACAAGGCTCCAAGTGGCCTTGCAAGATCAAATGCCTCTCATTGGTTTGTAGTGATTACATCAAATCTACTTTTTTTTGGCTCTCTAACACCATGTTTGGCCTCCCACGCCTCTCCCTCATATTGCTACATATTACATTCCCTCTCCCCGCTTCCTCTTACCACCACCATTAACATGACTACAAATCGATTGATTCACTTTGTGATCCATAGGAATGATTAGAAGGAGCATCGAACCAATCAAAAACATTTATCTGAGGCATTTCTACTCTCCTCTATTTTTTCAGCGATGAAGTTGGGGGTCATGGAAGTAAATATTTCATTACCCATTCCACATGAATATTTCTTCTGCGTAGATCCTCCCATCTCAATGTAATTGGAGATGCCTCATCTTTACGCTCCTCTCCTTGAAATCTCTACCCGTGCCTTCCATGAACCCCATCGTCCCCAGACATTTCTCCTCACAATGAATATGTATGCTAATTGCATATGCATAGACAAGATGCATGACCGGTTAGGTGGAATTCCCTTGAGAGCTATCCACCCATAGAATAATTGATATTTGCCACATACATTACATGCCAATTTCTTACCAATTTCTTCAGAGAATAACACACACTTTGCAGTCTCCCCAAATTAATCACCTTAAACTTGATAGAAGTTCCTATTCTTCTCATCCCATAGCATTATGGTCTATCCATTTCTCAAACCATCTCCTCAATCCCTCCAATGCGGAGTTCCAATACCCAAAAGCTCAATCCCCGCCAACCACATGATAAGTATTGCAACATATATCATATGATCAAGGAAGAACTAGCATATCAAAAATCATAGTGCTTCCCTCCTCGAAATCTCTCACAGATTTCCTTAGAACCCCCTCTAGAAAAAGAAAACTAATGCACTACCACCAATAAATGTTGATTTGACTTAAAATTCTTACAAGAAAGATATTTTTTCTGGGCAACATTAAAGACAACTCCCAAAATTAATACCCCTCCTTCAATGCATATGTGTATGGTCACATCGATTAATGGTACCATCACAATCACTATGCTCCAGCCTTCAATGCCCTATCGCCTTAAAGATAGAGAAACCTCCCACTAGATGATAGAAATCAACTTAGCATTGATGCGATGCCTGATTCTGGAAATTAATAACAATTCAGCTCCCCCCCCCACATTTTCACCAACTAACAACTAATTAGAAGTCTCTTTAGTTCTATGAACTACATTGATGGTAGCTTTTACACCACCACCCTTGTTAATGTAATTGTGTGAAAGGTCACTTCACAGTCATGCTAATGTGCAGTTATTGTTGTTAGGCGTTGAAATACAATCCATTCCCTTATCCACTCAACATATTGACAAGGCCTCAATAATTCTTAAGATTTAAGCACACCCCCTTTAAACTATAGTACTCAAATGTCTACCTTTCAAGATATGATTGTTGATGTTTTCTACTCAGACAGAATATGATATCCTATCTCTCTTGAAAGGTAAATCTCTATGGGAAAAGAGATAACCCCAAGGTCTCTAATGTCAGGTCTTGATAATGCAATAAAACAACTCAGTGATAAATGTGAAAATGTTGGTAATCACAAAGGGACCTTACTACAAGCAAATACCAGAATTTAAATTTATCAAATCTGAACAATGGATTGATACTTGAATCTTTTGACTAACCCAGATAATAAAGAAATAGCAAAAGATGAAGGTTTCAGAGATAATTCTAAGACTACTTCTAACCCTAAGACTGATAATGCCAAAAGATAAATTGCTCAAAATGGACCGATCTCCCATAAACTACTTTATGTTTTAATCTAGATAAGTCTGCAATTTCATAGAAATAGTGCAATCTTCTGAGGTATTTAAATATTTTTAAATCACAAACATTCATTCAAGAAATCCTGAACAAATCCTTATAATTGACTAAGCACAATTTTAAGTCCAGGCTAACTTTGCAAAGTAGCTAACAATCAGCTAATTGCAAAAATTATGGACTAGAGATCACTGCAAACATTCCAAACATGAAACCCTAAGCATCACCAAACTATTTAACTATGGACTTATAATAAATTTTAAAGATAGAACAACAAGAACCATGCCAGATGAAATTCCACAAGATAGATATCAAATCACAATATCCTTTCTTATATTAAGTCATCCAAAATAGCAACAATTCCAATTTTTTGTTACAACACTTGCTTGAACACAAACCCTAATTCGCTCAAATGTGAAATCTCTATTCTACTTCTCTATGTGTATCATGTATCACCTATCTATATCTCAAATGAGGCAACATTCCTATTTTATAGAGAATCCCTAAGATAGGTCGGCCCAAAAATAAGAATTTATAATAAAACATGACTTACAAGAGGTCGGCCTCAAAGATATTCGAACACAATATGAAATGTGCAATTAGCACCAATTTCATCCAAGTCAGCCTAAGTATCAAAGGGTTGGCCCAATGCATGTGAGTAATGGGAAGCACAAATCTCAAGGTAGCCCTATATTACTACTTCCCATCCTTGTCCTTAGCTTGATCTTCTTCACCATGCACGACCAACAATACTCTATCCAGCTCCGCAATAGGTGGCACAGGCAAAAACCTAACTCTTCTTTCAAGAGACTTAATATCATCCCTTGCCTGCCTCACTGTACCATCACAATCAGCTCTATTAGTTAAGTATCTGTCAATAACTACAAAATAGGTTGCAACATCATCTAGCTGATGCTCAGTAACTATTCCCTCACTAACTAGAGAATAAACATCTTTCCACCATTTCCTAAGTTGCTCCAGATTAAGATGTTTCGGAGCAAACTTCTTCCTTCTTGTCATAATTTCAAATAATGAAATACACTTATCATGAACATCAGTCAAAGTGTCCTCAATCTACTTTCCTTGTTTGTGAATATTTTTTAAGGCCTTTTGCCTCATTTGCAAGATTTCAAACCATTCCCAAGGTTCAGAAACCCTTGGGAAAGGAAGAATCCCACTCTTTACTAGCTTATCTTCAGTAAACTCCATAATCATTTTGGTTTTCTGCAGTAGAAGATTAGTATCCTCCTTGTCTTCATCCTGCCTGCAAACAAATAAAAATAACCAAAATGAGGTCCAAGAGAAACAACAAGTGCAAGAAGTCAATATCTCAAAGTTCGGGTTTTAGCCCCCTTCGCGGATTCCAGCTTGGAGAGGAATTTCGAGGAAATCCAGACCAAGCGTATTCCAGTGAAACAAGCATACAAACCCCCAAAATAGCATTTCAATCCATCAATTCAATAAAGGAATAACCTTAGAAATACTTAGCATAAGTTCATTTGATTAATTAAATACATCATCCATAAGAAAATTCCTCATAATCATCATATTCAACATTTTCCCAAAAAACCCGGAAGAATCCGACTAGGGTGGATTTTAGCAAAAACAACAATAATTATAACTAACCCGGGAAAATGGAGGAGACACAGAACATCCGAGAAAATCCAACGGAAACGGATTTTAGCGAGAATCAGATAAATTATCATCGACGCAAGAATCCGGCAAAATGAGCCAACCGTGGAAATCCGGAGGAAGCGGATTTCTGTGAGACAAACAAAAGTCTGGTTTAAGAGGCAAAAGAGAAAGAATGGAAAAGCCGGGGAAATCCAGAGGAAGTGGAATTATGTGAAGACACCGAAAACCCAAACCCGTCCATGTTTCTCTCGCCTTTACCAAAACTATTCAAACCACCATGGACCTAAGGCTTGCACCTCAGAAAAAACTTAACCTAGACCCCCAAAGGATCAAATATGAATTTAAAACCCTCCTCACAACAATTTGAGAGGGATTGGCTATGCCCTAGGTCAAGAACCCTAAAATATCCACCATGAAAGCATGGAGAACCAAGCACAACTTGCTCATAAAAAAAGATGGGAAAGAAAAACGCAAGCAAGCACCAAAAATCATAGAGACATTGGACCAAAATGTATATATTCAGTGATTCAATCCAGCGAACTGGAAAAACAACGCCAACCCCAACATACCTAGACATGACGCGCATACCCAAGGAAATAACAAAGCAATGAATGACACGAAGGAAAATAAAGCAAAGTAATTTGAAAGAACCAATAGAGGAAGAGGGAATATCTACATACCATGAGATCAAAAGGACTGGAACTGGTGATGCAACCAAACAACTCTCAAATGCAAGCAGGATACGAGCCACGCATACGAAATTCAAATGCAGTAGTCGAAACAGCTTCGAAATCCATGATCCAGCAATACACCACAGGCTTCAAGACTCAAACTCAAATGAAAAGAAAATAAACAAACTCAAATGGCCAATTAATCCCCAAGATTCAATATATCAATGCCCCAAAAGGGTCGTGCAATCGCCATTAATGCGGTCGATAAGACACCCAAATCCAAAAACCCAGAGATTCGATAGGGCAACGGACTTTGGAGAAATCCAGACATGACGGATTTCCTCGGATCCAGGTCAAAAGGCAATCACTTCCGGACTCTGAAAGAAAACCGGAAAAATCCGGCCAGGGCGGATTTTCCCGAAAACAGTGAAAACTCCGGAATGCACTTAGTTCTTAAAGATTTTTAATAGAATTCACAAATGTGCCACCTCAATTGGTAAGATGAACATCAAAGCACGAGCTTCAACCAAGAAAAACCCCCAATAAAGAAGGGCCAAGACACCAAAAAGCGAAAAAAGAGGGTCCCCACTTTCAGTGGGGCGTGTGTGCAAAAACTGCACAACAATGATAAAATAATATAATGAAAATCTACAATGTATTTAAAATAAATTCAATGTCCTTCAATCTTAGATCTAAGGATATAATTGAAATGTAACCATGAATTTTTAATTAGAATCACTATGATCCTTGAAGAAATGTAAGCATAGTATGAAAAAGTATACAAGGCATGATACTATCAGACAAAGGGTTTGGAGGTATAATGATATGTTAAGTTTAAAATGCATGGTGACTGGATAAGTTGGGTATTAATAGGTGTGTCATGGATGAGGCAATGTTTAGGACCACGTAAGACATGTTATACATGGTTAAATTTACATAAGGCTAAGACGGTCGAACAAGGCACAAGCGATAGCAAGATAAGGCACATGAATGATTATATGCTAAGAGAATAGTATGGTATCAAAAGATGCAGTACCTATGTCTTTCCACCCCCACTATGTTTACAAAACTAAGTGGATACAACAAAAACAAATATTTTGCACCTTGACATCTATTTTAGAAATGTCACATTCTTGTTCTCGCCTAAGTTTATATCTATTGTATGAAGGGAGGGTCTTACAAAATCAAACCAGAGCTATAGAGGGAGGTTAGGAAGTCTCACCCAAATAGGGATACTCTCAAAAAATTTGGTGGTTGGGTTGAAATTCGGATGCCATGGCTTTAACATCAAAGCATGTTTTTCATCCCAATCCCAATGATAATCATAGAGAATCTTCTTTCTATCCTATTCTTTTTCAAAGACCACTATAAAATAACCTTTGGCCATTGGGTAAATCTGAACATACCCATCCAACAAAGGTTTCCAATAGTTATAAATCCACTGGTGCAGGTCATTTAGGCTTGGCTAGAAACCCCTGAATCTCCCAATCAGGCCCAACCTAGAGAAAAAAATTTCATTGGAGACTACTTCTTGCTCTAGCTCCCCATCTAATACCATAGTGATTGATTTCGATGAGCAGTGAGTATCATGATCCTCTCCACTACCCCCCATGGATCTTCTATTTTGGCTTAAGGTTGCCCTCTCATTCTTTGAATTTCTTCCCTCTACTCTAGGTAGCATTGACTCACTGCTAGCTCCATCGTGCCTAGCCACAATGATGTTCTATTGACCCTTTGACTCACCATCATTCCCTGATGTCGGGTCTCCACTGCGTGCCCCAAACTTCTTCCAGTGGTTTCCCTTAATGCAAGAACCTCCCTCTTTAGATTTTTTGCAGTCCATCCACTGCAACAATATCAAACTTCCCCTAAGGAGCATTGGCCAGAAGGCTTGGCTCAGGCAAAGCCCTAGCAACAACCGGTGCAGGTAGACGACCATTGGAGCCCATCAATAATAATTGGCTCTCAAAATCCGTGAAAATATTATACATATATAATGTGATATATAATCTATATATATATATATGAGATTACATATGTATAGTCTTATATAGATATATATCTATATCAGATATCTATATAAGATTTTACATATATAATCTAATATATATATCAAAACTGACATAAAAATTGACATCCATAAGATACCAAAAAAGAAAGTGTTGATTGAGGTTATGGAGAAAGAAGGTATAAAATTTTAAGCAAAGTATATGGAGGTTGCATGGATGTTAGTAGCTTCATAGTGAGTATCCATTATTATTATTTAATCGAGGTTCAAAAGCGATGGGAGAATAGTTCATGGGGAAGGAAACTAATTGTACAAAAGCGAAGAGCTGCATTAAATGACTTTGATCAGTTTAAAGTCACACTTGCAAAGATTGCGGTTTGTTTTATTCTTCAAGAAGTTGGTTTTACCTCTAAGTTGAAAAAGAAAACTCTGCTTGAACCATCACTAGTTTTACCTTTTTGTAGTTGGATGATATTTTAAGCATCTATGGGTTTCCATGAGGATATGAAAAATGCAAATTAACTGCTTTATTTTGAGTTTTGAGGGGCTAGTCCAAGTTAGTTGTTATATTCCTTTCAACATTCTTTGGACATGCATATTAAACTGATAATGCCAATGTGTTTATTAAAGATATCTGAGTTATAGGGATATATGGTGAGAAACTTGCGCATTATTAAATGGAAAACATTGATAGAGGATCATGTTAAGGTCCATGTGATGAAACCCTACATGGCTTGATATGATGAAACACTACACAACATGACTTTATATATATAGATGTATATATATACAGTCATGTTGTGTATATATATATTTACAATCATGTTGTATAGGGTTTCATCATATCAAGCCATGTAGGGTTTAATCACACGAACCTATATATACATATATAATTTTTTGAAAAGAATACATTATTGTCTACAAAAATACATATAAAAAATCTGATAATAACATATCATTGTCTACAAAAATATATATACAATCTGATAAGAACATATCATTATCTGAAAAGAATATATCATTCTCTGCAAAAATATATATACAATCTGATAAGAACATAACATTATTTGTGAAGCTTCATGTGATGAAACCCTACACGACTTGATATGATGAAACCCTACATGACATGACTGTATATATATAATTGTCTGCAAATTGTAATCCTAAAATTGGTCGATAAATTGGGACAAAAATTGTATATCCATTAAATTTCATGATTATAATGTAGGGATTCGAAGAGAATCTGACAAAATCTGTATACCCATTTAATTTCATGTGCATATTATAATTACTGAAAATAGAAAACATCTACCCATTAAACTATATCCTGAAACCCCTTAATAATCTGGGGAAAAAATTGAAAACCCATTAAATTTCATGATTATATTGGTGTTTGATAGTATACCCACTAAATTTCATGAATATACCATTCAAAAATATGATAATGATATATTCGTATCAAAATATATGTGATTAGTTCATAGAATAATGTCAAAAAAATCATAGAACTCAAACCCTTGATACCATAGACGTAATTATTCATGAGGGATTTGATTTATACCAGTCACATGTAAATAAAAATGATTATAGTCAACGGGTGGTTGGGTGGGCGACCCTCCACGTCGGTGGAGGGATACTGGTGGAGTCTGAGTTGGAGTCTATGTGGGTTCTAGTGGAGAGGATTTCGCTGTATGTGCAGTTGCAATGGAGAGGACAAATGGAAAATTTGTTAGCATACTTCACATTTGGCGAGTACATACATTGATGGCAGATGTCAGTGAAACTCTCATTTTTAGGCATGCTCTGACTTAAAGTTTGGTTTCGAAGGACGACCATGTAAGCGAGGATTAGATTGCCTCGCATAGCAATTATGCTTCGTTCGTGCAAAGCGAGCTCGACTTTGTTGTCGTGGGCATTATTTATGGGAGAGGTGGCCGATGGGTTAGTTATATGTTTTTGGCTAGGTTGTTGTAGTGTTCATTCTACATGTGGGCTATCAAGTTGCATTTGGCTTTTGGTGGATGCAAAGATGGCTTCGGTTAGTCGATCCAAATTCATTATTTCTATCTCGATGGAGGGGGTGGAGATGTTTGGCGCAAACAATCCCATCTCTTTGTAGGCAATAGAGAGATAAGGAGCATTTAGAGCGATCACTGACCAGAGGCTCAAGCATATCCTGCTTGAGATAGATCCCTTGGTTTTGGTTGCTATTAAAATGGTCTTAGGGAAAGGCCATTTGGAGAGGGATTATGTGAGGGATAATGCTTATATTTCCTCACAATTCCTAGCTTTGGTGCTGGATAACGACGTTTCTAAAGTGGAGGCGAAGGGTATGTTGGTGAGACTATTTCATGAAGATTTGGTGGGCGGTCTAGAGGAGACCTTGAAGGCTGCCATTGTTAGCAAAGGGATTCCACAACCAACAAATTTGGAGTAGCTCTGGAAGAACGAGGTTGTCAAATCTTTTCCTTTCCTCTTGGATTTAAAAGGGGAAAAGCTCATGAGGCACAAAATGATTGCGATCGTGGCAGTGGAATTTATGAGAAGGAAGCTAGGGTTGGTGGAGGTGGACGACCTAGACTGGGTGGAGGATTTTGACTCCTTCACCAGAGTTAATGGTTTTATGTAAAGTGAGTATATGCTATTGTCTAATTTTTTTGCTCCTTGGCTAAAGTGATAAGTTTAAGGTCATGTAGGCATGGATTTAGTCATATTTAGTCAAATTTTGCTCTGTTTGGTATGTAAACTATAGTTTCGGTGGTTTTTTTGCCTAATTGGGTGACGGGTTTTCTTGCATTAGCAAATGAGCTGTATGGTTTATTTTAATATTAATATAATATATCAAACTCTTACGAATAAAAAAAAATGATTACAGTCAAACCCTCAATGCCATACAGAAAAATGATTTTAAAACACGCCAAAATGCATGTGACCACCTTCGACACCAACATAAACCCATTATTGAACAAACAATATTGTAGGTGAAGAGAGGTGGAGATATTACCTGCAGTAGAAGGGAGTTGATGAAAGTGGTTGAGGTTGGACAAGGTCGCATCGACGGCGGGAGAAGGCAAAGCTAAATGAGAAGGATGAAAATTGTGGGAGATGATGAGTTTAGGGCTTATAGATGCTCGACAACCCGTAGTAAGGTAAACCCATATGCATGGTTTGATGAAGGCATATGGGGAACGTGGTTAACAAGGTAATGTGGCTGGGTTGAGATTAAAGTGACTGCCTCCTAGTGGACCCATGTGTATAAATGAGCAGGCCCACATACAAATGCAAGTTGAAATAGGTTTATTGATAATTTGAAATAGGTTTATTAATAATTAGAAATAGTTTTTTTTAAATAAAAAAATAGTTTTTTAATGAATGAGTATCGGCGAAGTGATAGAGATGTAGCAGACGAAGGTCTAAAAACACCCTTTTTCAGCACTTTTCACTTTACGGGTTCGACAAGACATGTTTTAAGTACCCACAAGCCATTTTTTTCTTTTTAAGGTTCTAACTCGCTTACGAACAAGCCCAAAATAAATGAAGAAATCGGCCCTATTTTCCACTCTGTATGGATGCATGAAGTTAGCCTGGGCGACTACTGGTACATCTCCCCTAGTTGAAACATAACCAAACATGACTTCATGTATCTCTTTTACTTCTTCACATATTCCATCCAGATTGCCATGGGTACAATCTTGATTTAACCATACTTTCTTTGTGAGGTGATCATAAACATAATCTTCACACTTTTCATGAGATTCACAATGATCTGGAAGAAGAATTGGTGAACTATATACAACAAAGATATGATTTTTTATTATTATAACTTGTGTTTTCTGACCCACATTATGCATTTACATAAGATTTTCTAGAACAACCTATATTTGCTGACATGTAACCTTTAGGCATTGAAAACTTTATGTTATCTTCAATATCCATAGCAATTTCATATGCCTGATGAAGAGTTACAAGACCTTTATATCTCAATAGATAACTCATTTATTCATCAAAAGCACCAAGGTATTTGATCAAACATATTGCATCATTTTGTTTGAAACCTTCTAAAATGTCCCTTATTGTCTTTGAAATCTAGGACTAACTCTTTTTATTCTTTCTAAATGTTGATGAATTTGGTGACTAATAAGCTAACATCAACTTTCTCACCAAATTATTCCATGACCACTACCATGAAATCATGCCATGAACCAATAGCACACAGGTAAATTTGAGAATCAATCCTTGGTATCTTCCTTCAAAGATTAAACAAAGAGTCTTATGACAACATCTTTAGCATCTATTTCATAGTCTCCAATTAAATCATTGAAATATTGTATATGTCTACTTGCTGATCTAAAAATCCTTCCATTGAATTCTAGTAAATGCTCCTTAATTTCATTAGGAATAGGGTTTGGGTAATTGTAAGTGTCACTGAAATTCAACGGTTTGTATCTTTCAATAGAGAATACTCTTCTTTGAGGGTATGCCTATTGTTATATCACGACACTATAGCTTGTAGAGGGAGAACCAAAATGGTTATAAATATTTGTAAATGAAGACTTATCCCATCTACAACTATCTGCTTCTCAATATCCCTTTATTTTTATAGAATATTAGGCTTTCTCAATTCCCTTTCTCTTAGTGCTAGTAACCACTGAATAAAAGATATTTTTTTCTAAGAATTTCTTGCAACTGACCTTCTTACGTAAATTTTATTTTTTAATACAAAAAAACCTGGAGGTGTACTGCAACTATTACAAATCTTCTTTATCTAACTAAAAGATTTGTAAGCCTAAGCTCTTCTTCAACATTCACTAGGTTCATTTATAGAGTAGCCACCTTTCATCAGAGGATAATATCTTTCAAGCAATAGAAAGCTCCTCAAAGATCAATTTCATTCCAAGTTCACTCCATCAACAAAGACCTTTTTAAACTCTTCATACATGGTGCACCAAATTCCTCTTCCAATTGTGAAGGTCTTCAAATTATCAAAGATCTGAAAAATATTTTTTTATTTTTTTTACATTCCTACAATGGCACAAATTTTGTTGGTGTAATTTGATGGGATGTCAAACTTATCCAAAAAAAGTGCACAACTGCAAACTTCTCCTCGACAACGATGCCAATTTCGTTGGTGACTGGAGTTGTAGGCCCCAAATCCCTAAGGCTTGATAACCTTCCAAGTGCCAGGGGTGTTAGACCTAGGAACATTACCACAAAACTATCTTTAGGTTGGGAAACTAAGGACCAATGATTGAGGTGGGTAAGACCTCCTTCAATTCTAGCTTTGCAAGACCAAGGGGGGTTCTCCGTAAGATTTTGAATTGATGATTGAAACATTGAACAATACCTTGCAAAAAACTACACACCGCACAATGTATCCTAGTAATGGTGTCATAATACACCTATGTGCCAGTTTGGACATCTAAGGATGATAACCTTATTAATTGATAATCTACCATATGTGTCTGAGAATGAGTTAATGATACAACCTTGTATTATTGTATTCATTTAGACATGACAGTAAAACACACATAAAGTAAAAATTTAAAAGGTGTTTGAGTTGATGTATTTGGAGTGTGTTGAGGATGATGGGAGAGAAATCCAATCATAAACTGGTGCCTTTAACCATTGGGCAACATAATTATCTAGGTGTAATCAAACAAGCAACAACTAAAAATAAGGTGATGGCTTAATCAAGTCACTGCAAAAGACTATGCCTTTCAAAATGCACAAGTAATATAGGCTCTACATATTCATTTAGAAAGAAAATAGATAGTTGCAATAATAGAGTCTACTTAGTAATCCTCAAGCATACCCACACATATCCTTTATTATATTGAAAAAATACCATGCAAATGATTTGCAAGGATTTTACAGACTTCTGGTTGGAAATCTAATCAACATACACCTATAAATGCATACCATACATAAGGAGACTCTCAACCGAGGTTGATCAACCTTTAATAAATCAATCTTCAAATCTTAGAAACATTATTGCAAATTTGAGAGAAAACCCAAATTATTGTACAATACAAAAATAGCTACACCCAAAATTTAAAATCAAAACCTAAGGTTTCCTATGAATACCTTTCTTTTGTTGGCTCACAACTACTTCTCTCTATAGAAATGTTATCCTCTTCACTCTCTTCTTCCCTTTCTTTGATCATAACTTATATTTTTTTTTGCATCATTAAGAAACTCAAGGAGAAAAATCTACAAGTGTGGGAGATTGTACTCGAGCTCCCATGTTAGATGACATCATCTTCACATGGTCACACATGTTAAATCCATTCCTTAGCATTGATGAGCATGTGAATGAGGAAGAAAAACCCTACCCGATTTGCAACAAATCTCTGCTAAGGGATGATTTTGATAGAAAGGATGTCTACGAACTATAAAGAAGCATGGGCACCGCCTTTCCTTTACTTGCGTTGTTGAAAAATGCATTAAACATTATCCATATAGCCCTAAAAATCAAATCTTTTAGTTGAGAGGGTAGCTGCACATTAATGGTGCTCATGACTAAAAACACATCAATCAAGAGCAATGTTGAAGTTTTAGGCCCGAAGCGCACTTGGTTCAAACATTAAAATGTTCACAAGGTAGAGAATCAAAAAATCGAGCCCCAAAAGAGGACTTCCATCAGACATCAGGTGTTGGGTTTTGGGTCGACTACTTGTTGGAAGAAAGGGGTGAGGAAAGAGACATGGAAGGATTAAAAGGAGTCTGAAAGGGATGAAGGCGTTGGATGTCGGGAGTAGGAATTACGTCTTACTGCAGAGTGTGATAAAGGGTAAGAGGAAGATTCGACCTTCGAAAATCCAAAGACTCATAATGTTGAGGATTAGTGATCGGGGATTGAGGATCGAGGAAAAGGAATTCATCTCATCATAAAGACAAAATGCAAGCAAGAGACCTGATCTCCAAATGTTAAAAGGAAATGTATTATAATGAAAAGGTGATAAGATCTAGGGAGTGTGAACGATCCCCGAAACTAGAAACCTTCAAAAAATTGATAAGTTTACAGATATCTCCAAAACCTTCGGTAATCGATATGAAGGGATAAGGTTTAAGAAAGGAAAACAATAAAGGTTAAGGCTTAAGGTTGATGACCAAAACCTAAAAAATATTGAGGAAAGTGATGGAAAGAAGGGGAGAAAAGGAAGATGGTTGGGAATGATAGAGAGGACAATCAAGTACAAGCAAACAACTAAAAGTCTGAAATATCAAAAAATTCATTACTTAGTCATTTTTTAGGGTTTTTACAAATGGTTTTTTTGACTGCAAGTTGGCATAGGCTAGATGCAACTAACAAAGGGACTTGAACATGATACACCATTGAGATTTCTCAGATCAATTATAATTGATGGGAATCACAATGGGGTAATACAAATCACTATAAATTCATTAAAGTTTTAGGTGCCAACACCATCCAAGTCATATATAAAGTCCACCTAGGGTTATCCTTTTGACATAGTCATCATAAATCAAATCATTCCAAAATCCAAATCATACCAACTTTGGAAAGTCCAAGGATCTAACTAAACAACGAATTCATATCCTATACCAAAAAAGTCCAAAATCATAATCATAGCAAGCCAAAAGATCATAATCAAGGGAAAATCCAACACCATGACCTATTTATATGAAATCCTTTGCCCATATCAAGCCAAGTATAATTAATACGATCCTTATGATAATGAGGATGGTCTTATCTATCAACCTGAATATGATCCATATGATGATTGGGATGGTCTTGTCTACCAACTTGAATATGATCCTTATAATGACGATGATGATCTTATCTACCAACTTGAATATGATCCTTATGATGACGAGGATAATGGGTGATTCCATAATAGTGGTTTACACTTTTTGGTCAAACTTGACATTGAACTGATTTTTTTTAACTAAATCTTCACTTTCAGGCACCTATTACTGCTAAACCATGAGGAGTTTGAAGATGATACAAACTATTGATCACATTGAGTGTATCATTGATCAAGATACCATTATGGAAAACAAGGAGAAGATACAATCATTTTATAAGTTAGGTTCAACCACTTTCATCAAATTTGGTCTTCTTGTAGAAGAGAACATAGATCTTTCTACTAAGTCACAATTGTCTAATTATGGATTTGCATCATGTTTTGAAAAAGAAATGTATCCTATGAAAAACAAAATCTTTCAAAGCATTGGCTATAATGGAAAAGGTTTAGGCCTTCATGAGCAAGGCATTTTAGAGCCAATGTTAGCATATGAAAATTATGGATATCAAGGTCTTGGCTACACATCTCCAAGTGAGCAATATAATGGTGACAACTCAATGATAGTTGGGGAAACCTCCTATAATGAAAACATCGACATGGAGGTCCTCAATAACTCTTCCAAGAATCCTCCATCCACTCATCATTTCCTTATTTCATCCATTCATAATTGCATCCCACATCCAAAAACATCCTAGACCCCTTGATTGGGACCAGAACATCATTCATTATACAAAGTGAAGCATTCCCATGAAGAAAAATATTTCTATCAACTACCAAAGAAAAATAAAATGTGGATTCTAATATCAAAATCAAAACAAATTTAAAAGTTGGTATACATAATTGTTGAATATTTTTGGATTCGATTGTATGAAATTTTTTGCATCAACATTTCAGATCACACTCTGTGTTCCATCAACAAGATGAAAAAAGAGAGCACAAGGATAAGAATGATAAGTTGTAGACCAAGAATGAATAAAAAGGGGAAGAGAAAGGAAGGAGGGAGAGGGAGTTGCACACCAACCAAGGTACAAGAGGGATAAGACATGACAGGAGAAAGAAAAAAGGAAAAAAGAGAAGAGAACAAGAGGAAAAAACAACTAAGATAGATAAAAGACACAATAAAAAAAGAGAGAATATAATCATCTTAATAATAAATAAATTAAAAATTAAAAAAAGGAAGAAATAAAATAGGTTAAAATCTACAAATATTAAAAGAACAATTAAGAAAAATTACTATATATAATATTAAAATACTAACCTTTTTTTTTAATCTAAATTCTTATCAATCTAACAAATATTATTTATATTATTCATTGTTATGTGAATAATATAAAAAGAATATCTAAATTAAAAAATAATAAAATAAAGCTGAAATAAGGCAAAGGCATTCTAATAGAACAAAACTAAACACTAAATTGAAACAACACACAAAAAACTAAAGGGAAAGAAAGAAATTTTAATGCATATATATGTATGTATAATGATACATATGAATATATGTATTAAATATTACAAAAATAAATCAGAAAAATAAAAACATACAAGAAAAAAAGAACTAAAAAACATACAAATTGAAAGGAGAAAATATAAAAAACAAACACAAAAGAAAAGCAAAATTAAAGGAGATATTCAATTATATTATTCACAAAAAGAATAATATAAAGAAATAAAAAGAGAAAAAAAATCCAAGCTGAAAGAAACAATAATAAAAAACACATTCAAACTAAACAAAAAACACAAAAGAAAAATAAGAAGATATTTAATACATATATAAGTATGTATTATGATACATATGAATATATGTATTAAATATTATAAAATCAAAGATAAAAAATCAAACAGATCTCTACCCACCATCTAAAATCTAAACTCTAAAAACACCATTCTAAAATTAAATGAAAATCACAAAAGAAAAATAAGATAATATTTGATACCTATATACCTATGTATTAACATACATATGAATGTATGTATTAAATGTTTAAAAATAAAATAAGTAACAAATAAAGATACTAACAAACAAAATAGAAAGAGACACAACATCCAAAAATATAAGAAAAGAATAAAAATTAAAAATTAAAAATAAAATAAAAAACTAAAACACTATTCAAAAAATTTAAAATAAAAAGAGACATTATCCAAAATTTAAAAATAGAAAGAGACATTGAACTAAAAGAATAAACAACAGTAAACCCTATTAAAAAACTAAACTCTAAAAATAGAAAGAGACACAAAACTAAAACTTGACAAACAACACTAAACCATTATTTAAAATCTAAACTCTAAAAACACTATTCTAAAACTCTAGAAATTTCACACAATGTAATATTTAATACATATATTCATATGTATCATTATACATAACAATGAATTATATAAAGAATATTTTTTAGATTGATAAGAATTCAGTTAAAGAAAAAGGTTAGTATTTTAATATTATATAAAATAAATTTTCTTAATTGTTCTTTTAATATTTGTAGATTTTAACCTATTTTATTTCTTTTTTTATTGTCTTTTTATTTATTATTAAGATGATTATTTTCTCCTTTTTCTTTATTGTGTCTTTTATCTATCTTAGTTGTTTTTTTCCTTCGGTTCTCTCCTCTTTTTTCCTTTTTTCTTTCTCCTGTCATGTCTTATCCCTCTTGTGCCTTGGTTGCTGTGTAACTCCATCTCCTTCCTTCCTTTCTCTTCCCCTTTTTATACATTCTTGGTCTACAACTTACCATTCTTATCCTCGTGCTCTCTTTTTCATCCTCATGATGGATCACAGAGTGTGATCCCAAACGTTGATGCAAAAAATTTCACACAATCAAATTGTGGCATAGAGGCTAAGGAGCCTTGCAAAACTAAGCCTGTTAGGTTAAGTGTCGGTTGTTTCTTATGAAACGTCATTCAAGTTAATTTTTGTGTTAGTATGAAATGTGTTTTGTGTGCTTTGGTTTTTTGTAGGTGAGATTTGCATTCAATTTCACAGTCTCTAAAGTTGGTGTGGTTATTCTTCAAGTTGGGGTTTGTAGATTAGAGTTTGGAAGGAAATTTCGGTGAGTTTGAGCCTTGGTTTTGGCTTCTGATATTTTTAGATTCCGGTCTATCAATCACTATGTTTTATTCACCATGATAACTTCAAAACAATTGATTCAGAATGCGAGCCATAAAATTCTTAATGGATTTCAATTCTTTCGGTGTAGGATACCATCAATGAACTCTTCAAGCTGGTTTGGACCCAAACAAGCAAGGGTAATGGTACATTTTGTTTCCATTTTTTTGTGTGCCTCTCTCTAACATATTTTGATATGGGTGGTCATGAAACTGGTAATTACACATGTATGGAATGAATACCTCTCTCACGAGTTCACATTGCTACCTCCCTTGTCAGAACGTGCTCAAAAGGAGTTGGGAAAGCTGAACTATATGTATATTTGTATTATCTCACTTAGTTACTTGATTGCATAAAATTGTCGAATAGATCAATATAAAACTAAAAACAACAAAAACCTACGAGCCCCCCTACCAATAACATTTAACTTTCTCTTTAAAAAAAATATAATTAAATTTTATATTTTAATCTTTCAAGTTCATAAAATGTCTTCTAAATATTTCAATATTTAAAATTTTAAACCAAATCACCATGTGTAACGAAAAATCTTCTCTTAGTCAAAGAGAACATTTTGCATTCATAATGTACATTAAATTTTCATGACCATAAAAATGTTAGTTATGAGCTCACTATCCTTAGGAAACTGAACAAAATGTAAGTTACGAGCTCACTCTCACTTTCGTCGTTGCCAAAGCTCCACGTCAGCCACACCAAACTGCCAGTCTGCTTTTTCTTTCTGTTACAAATTCAAATATGAAAACAATCTTCAATTTATCAGCAATTCAAAAAGAAAAATGCCCGTTGAAAAAATCAAAGAAGATAAACTCTCCAACCATTTAAAAATAAGCCAAATTGAGAATGCCTTTGATAATTTCTTACAGGTAATTTCTAAAAGCTCAAGAATGGAAAGAAGCAAGTTATAAGTTGTCCGCAGACACATAATAAGTTATTATTTGCCAAGTGGGTTGAGATATAATTGTAGTTTTCATTGATTATATACTGCCTTTGATTTGTAGTATGACATCTTATCAAGTTTCAACAAATGGATGGAAGAAGGCAGGCTGTGTGTGAGATTATTTCTTTGTTCTCGGCATTTACTTGAGTTAGCCCAGCAGCAGAGGCAGCAGAATCAGGTTCTTATCGCTTACCCTTGTATTGTTGTTTAATCCTGTTTTTGTTTTATCTGGCAACTATTTACAAGCCACAAAAACCTGGAGATGTGAGGTTTTGATACAGGGAGGCCATTTTGAAATATAGTATGAGAGTAAATGAATAATGGTATAGTTGTAATACATTTAAATGATTAAGGTCAAGTATCCTGTACCTGACACACTTGCATACCATTACATAATTGTAATTGTGATTGTCTCTTGCTTTAGTCATTTGTCTTTCGTGTATCAGGAGTTGTGGTAATATTAGCTTCTTTGTGGCAGAGGTTGAAGGTGATTATGAGTTGTACAAGGATGAGGCGGATAATTTTTTGCTGCTTGTTCCCATGGTGAGTGGCTTCTTCCTGCTACATTTCTCTAGTCTTCGTATTGCTTTTAAGATTCTAATTATGAAAATCAAAGAATGCACACACACATCCCCAAGTAGTTGAGGAAATTTTACAAAAGCTTCGTCTACAGTATGGAAGATACTTAATAACCACACCCTAGTTATCACCAAGTAATGGGGATCTTCGTGTATATTTGGGTCAAAAGGCATGAAACTATAAGAAATGAAAAGTATGCTATTAATAGGTAAAAACATCATTTATTTGATCTTCTTACATACTTCTTTGTTAGAGTAAAACAGCAACCATTCTATTAGAGTTTAAACTTGTCAGACATTATTTGATTATTTAAAATATGATTTACTTTTCAGCAATTCACTTTCTTTTATCTTCATGTATTTAGATAGTAATAATTTCCACAGACTTTTGATGAAGACCAATTTAATATAACAAAGAAATAAGACCAATTTAATGAGAGTATGACATATCTGCAATTTTGTCTACTTCCCTATTTCATGATGGGACTTTTCTGTTCCCTCTAGACGTATGTTCTGCAATTCCCAACAATTTCATATGTTGTTGTATGGATTTATTGTTTAGCTTCTAACGCTTGTGTAAATTAATATCTGCTGATGTGATTTCGGTATGACATTTCTGCTTGTAAGTGATTTGGGTATGGACTATGATGCATACCAAAATAAGATGGAGAGACTTAATTTCAAACTGAAAATGAGTATCTGTCCATTAGGCTGTATAAACAAACTGATAGAAATCCTCAAGCTGGGTGACTAGAAGAAGTATCAATCATGTAACCTTGATCACCGATCCCATTCAGAAATATGTCAATAATTCCCCTTGCATTTATAAGCACATGCATTCTCAGAAGAGGTGGCTATTGCCAATTATCACAACTCATAACAGTGAAAAAAACTTTCTGAAACCCTGCTATTGCAATACAAAATAGCCACACAACGACCTTTACTAATTTTGAATTTCAATAATGTTGGTTTGCTTTGCACCTTATTTCTAGTTTCAGACATTTACTAGATACAATTGGTACGATGATTTGAAGAAGAAGCAACAAAAATCAACAGCTACTATGCAAAATTCTAACCAGGAAACATAAGGTTTCAATTGAACTTCCATTTATGACTTCTAAGGACTTTCGTTTATCAAGTAATACTTGGTTAATGCCAGTTTTATGTGAAGGGTGTGGCTGATCAGTCATTACTATATTGTCTCTGTCTCTATTTGCTTCATTGTGGTTGAAGGTTGGAAAACTGCAGCTTTAATCCCGATGATTATGTATTGCTCACAGAGAAACAGTGAGCTGTGATTTAAACTTTCTGTTTCTCTCCCCTCCTGAAAATGCATATGAGTGTGACCCAATTTATTTATTTGTCTCACCTCATATGTACTGGCAGCTGAAAAATAGCATTCAGACCTTCAGATAGCATTTCAAAGAGAATTGCCCTGCATCTGCCTTGCTGCTCCGAGGTAGGAAGGCCAGCTCAAATTTCAATGAGACACCTGGAATACTTTCTATATAACTCATGGTATTAAAGGTACTCTTATTGTCTCCTAGAACTTTTCTTTTTATTATTGTATCATCTACTCTTTAGTGCTCACAAGTCTTTTAATCTGTCTTGTTTATGTAGCATTTTATAAGGATTTCCTTTCTCTGCCTGCTTTCTGTAATTTGTTTTCTTTTTTTACAATGGTTTTAGTAATTTCTTATTCAGTTCTCACAATGGCATATATGCATTTTGTAAATTAAGTATTGTGTAAATGCACATTTAGTTTGCAATCCAGGGAAAACTCTTCAAAACCAAAACATAGAAAGGTCGAACAATAAGGAAGTTAAAATTGTTCTTTGTCATCTTCCACAAGTTGGAGAGAAGTAAAACCTGAGTTAGGTTCAAATTTTTTGTTGTCTCCTTGTAAGTTAATAAAATTTGGTTCCAAACTGACATTGGCCAGCCAATCTGCAACTTTGTTACCATTTAGTCTGATATGTAGGAAACAAACATCTTCAATTTTCTTAATTAAAGAGGCGACCTCCAACCTTAGTCTCTCCAACTTCCAATTGGAAAACTTTCTAGATTTCATACTTCATATCACAATTATGAATCACCGTCTATCACAAGATGTTGACTATAGTTTGCACACTCCGACTCAGCAAACAGAATTTTTTTGACTTGGCAAAAACTTGGCAACTTTAATTTCTTAAAAGGACTAATCAAAATACAGATAAAATGTATCAAATGAGTCTGTAAAATGTTGGAGAAGTGTTTTCTATTAAATTTGAATACAAATAGAGTACAAAATTGCATCGTCCAACGAATATAGCAACTAATTGATAACTATTATGAATTTATGATGATTGTCTTTGAAAGTCATCATCATAAATCACATATCCATGCAAGTTACAAATTGCGATCATTTGCAATTTCCTCTTTCTTGTTCAAGTGAAAAATTGGGGAGAGTATGAGGATCTACTCTTTGCACTTGTCTATGGATCATTTGCAATTTCCTCTTTCTTGTTCAAGTGAAATGAGAGTATTACATATCTGCAATAATAACTTTATGGTGGGAGATAACTTTAGGGGAGATGTTTGGATGTTAACCCGACTTCATGTAATTAGATGGTAATAATTTCCACCATTTTAATAGATAAATTGCTAGAAGCCTCACACTAGCATAACAAAGAAATGAGAGTATGACATATCTGCAATAACAACTTTATGGTGGGGGATAACTGTAAGGGAGATGTTTGGACGTCAACCTGACTTCACTTGCACTCAAGCAGATTGTCTGTTTAAAAGAGAGTGATTTCAGCTAGACTTTAGTGATAGTACAAATGTGTGAATATTTTTCTAATAGCTTTCCTGATTCCAACAAAGATTGCCGATTCCAACGAGACTGCAAAGAGATGAGAGGAAAAGATGGGAAGGAGAAAGATAAGCAAGTTTGTGGTGGAGTAGCTACAGGAGAAGAGGTTAAAAGGGGTGACAAAGGCAAGATTGAAGTAGAAGTGAAGGCTATGGCCAGCAACACACAATCAGCCATAAAGGTGTTATGGAAGATTGTTGAAGATATGATGATAGGAACTGCCACGGGTGTTGTGCAAGCTGCCAAAAAGACAATTATGGGGACTGAACATCGTGAGCATTAATGTTTTCTTTGGAATGGATACCGTTCATTGTATATGCTTTAGCTTTGTATATGTGAGTGCGCAATTATAATGTTATTAGCCGATAGGCTTTATTTCTGATATCCGCCGTCAAACAGTCTAGAGATCACTGTAAACTTGCCGTCAAACAGTCGAGCAGATAGAATTGTTATCTTTGCAGTAAATGCATTTTACCGCTTCACATCACATCTTACAGCTGTGAAAAATCAAATCAAATCTGCATCGAGCTCAAAAATCTAAAGGTCTACAACCCCGATAATTTTATATCTACTCTTCATTTATTGTGAATAGATGAGGGTTTGCTGGAAAATGAGGATGCCTCTTTGGTTGCAGGCATGGTGGCGCAGTAAAGGAGGAAAGAACATGGCATCTTTCCAGTTTTCAAGATCCCCACATCACTATTTTGCGGCTTGACTATTGTAGGAGTATGGTGGTACAGGTAGGAAGGGACTCAAGGCTTTTGCAGAATTCCCAATTATAGAAATAACCTACAAAAATGTTGTGCAAGAGAGGTAGAAAGCCACTACATGTAGGAAAATCTAAGGTTTTTCGGGTTATTGCTCAAGCTATATACTATTTATGTAGAAGTCATAGGAAAACCCTAGGCGAACCTAATGCAAAGCTTCAACTTGTGGTTTGTTTGTAGTCATTTAGGATTGCATATTAAACTATGCATAGATTTATCAACGAGAAAGTGAATAGATTGAAGCAGCAGTTGTAGGGAGATTGTTTTTGGTTCGTCTCAGTTTTATAAAATAAATGGCAGGGTTTCATCATATTTATCTTGCAGATTCTGCTCATCATTCTCGGGAGTTTGGGTCATTTCAGTCGGCCAAGAACAGCCAGGTAGTCCTCTGTTATGATAATATTGGGCTTATGTAGTGCTTTGTTTCATACTCACAATCTAATCTATGGATGCAAAAGATAGCCATGTATGCCCTGATTCTGTAGCCTTTCAGTTAAAATGATCGAAATCTGTCACCATTAATGAATAGAAAATTGTCTCATGCAGTGCTTTGTCTCTAAATTTCTGCAATCTTGTGCCACAGGAAGTAGTAGTTAGCAAATTTAGCTTAGCATATAGTTGCCTATCACGGTGATGGCAGGTCTGCACAATTGGCAGTGTTACAGCCAGTACATGATGTGAAGAAACAGTGCAGTTTTTGATGTCACATGCCTTTGAATTATTTACTGGGTTCAGTACACTTTGAGAAGAAATGATTCAATTTCTAGAGTTATATCCCTTTAGAATTGAACTATTTCCAGTTTTCTGTTACAGAATGAGAAGAAATGATGCAATACCTCAAGCCTTATTCCCTTAGAATTGAACTATTTGCAGGATTTGAACTTTGGGTAATGTTATGCCAGATAGGACAGACAGCCCAATCAAGAATTCTAAAACCCAAGCTCTCTCGATCACATGGAGCTAAATTTGAGTAATCTTGACTGAAATTAAGTAGTTTTATGGAAATTGATTCATTTGGATGCTCCTTCACTACCTCTTCCATATCTACCTTGACTTCTTTGATAATTATCAGATCTACTTCTACGATTACATCCTGAGTTGTCCTCTGATTTTGCATCAATGCAATGTTTGCATCTTCCACTTCCTTAATTTCTACCTCTGGAAGAGGTACTATTTCTATTCCTCCTATTCTATTCTAAATCCACTGTAAGAGAACTTTTAATGCTCTTTAGTATATTCTTTAGCACTCAAGCTTCTTTGTTTTAAGTTTTATAAGGTCTTCAGTAGATCTAATAGATCATTTGTTGGAGAAGAGTTAGATTCCAATTTACTCACTACCATTCTGACTGATTTCTCTTATGCTTTAATTGTCGCTTCCTTTCTAAAATATTTCTTTGCACTAAATTGCAGTATGTCTTGCTCAACTTTCTTTATAAAATTCACTTTATAAGGGATACTAATAACTACGTCGCTTTCCTTAACAGTTCTAGTCAGAGCTTTCAATATCCTTCTGTGTTTATGTTCTTCAAACAAAAAATCATCTAGGAACCCTTTTTGTTTTCATCATCACTATCACTCAATGTAGGACTCGTAATACCTCTGCATTTTCCTTTACACATTGAACTAGACTAGAATATTGCTAATCTTGGTGAGTAGATAGTAACTTTAAATTTGATGGAATCAAAGAATGTTTGATGATCTACTCACATTCAATTCATGACAGGTATACTCTACCAATCACTTCCTGGACTTGCACTCCCCATTCATCATCTTTTAGTCCCTAGCTAAGGCCTTTGGGTTTCCTCATTACATTTGTTTTAAGTTTTATAAGGTCTTCAGTAGATCTAATAGATCATTTGTTGGAGAAGAGTTAGATTCCAATTTACTCACTACCATTCTGACTGATTTCTCTTATGCTTTAATTGTCGCTTCCTTTCTAAAATATTTCTTTGCACTAAATTGCAGTATGTCTTGCTCAACTTTCTTTATAAAATTCACTTTATAAGGGATACTAATAACTACGTCGCTTTCCTTAACAGTTCTAGTCAGAGCTTTCAATATCCTTCTGTGTTTATGTTCTTCAAACAAAAAATCATCTAGGAACCCTTTTTGTTTTCATCATCACTATCACTCAATGTAGGACTCGTAATACCTCTGCATTTTCCTTTACACATTGAACTAGACTAGAATATTGCTAATCTTGGTGAGTAGATAGTAACTTTAAATTTGATGGAATCAAAGAATGTTTGATGATCTACTCACATTCAATTCATGACAGGTATACTCTACCAATCACTTCCTGGACTTGCACTCCCCATTCATCATCTTTTAGTCCCTAGCTAAGGCCTTTGGGTTTCCTCATTACATTTCTATATTTCCTAGATACAATATTCATTTCCATGAACAAATCATGTTCTTCGTTAATGCATCTTTCCTACTTTCTTTATTATACTTTACATTCAATTTGCATTGACAATGAATATTAGAATGCTCCTCCATTGGAAGGAAAACTGTGTGATTGCACTGAGCTAAATTTCAGCAATCTCATGTGCCATTAGATATTTGTTAGGAAATTTAGTTTAGTTTATAGTTGGCTATGGGAGTAGCTCCTCACAAGTTTTATTGTTTCCGGCAATACACAATGAACAAAATATGTGCTATTTCTGAACTCTTATGCATTTAGATGTGAACCATTTCTGGTGTTTCAGTAAATAATGAGAAGAAGCAGTGAGTCTTATTATGCCTTTAGAATTGAACTATTTCTAGGATTCGATAACTTAAAAGCCCAATGTAACATAAAATTAAACCATGAAAGCTTAAACCTGAGTTGGTATGATTATGTGCACTTCACTCAGGTAATTCATTAAATTCATGCCAAATTAAGTAGTAGTCAGGAAATTTAGCATGGCATATGTTCCTTACTTTTGTCTGTGTGATGGCAAGTTCACAATGTGTAGGAATAGTGTTATTTTTCAAATTGAATTATTTCCAGAGATTGGATAATTTAATCCAACTTGATCTGAGATTCTAACAAAGAAAACTAAGACCAGAGCTACCTTGTTCATTGACTGAACACTTGGCAAGCTCATCACAAGGTTGTTTGATTTGTCTCCACTTGCCCTTAGCGTGAATGTCCACAAGGTGAAAAGGTGCAATTTCTGAAGTTATGCCTTCGGATTTTCCTATTCTTCGCAGGTTGGATTTTTATTCTGACCGTCTTTGTATACTTCCTCTTGCCTGAAACCTAGGTGTGCCCATTGAAGAGATGATTATTCAATGGAGAAAACACTGGTTTTGGAAGAGAATAGTGCCACCCCTTGACAATGTTCAAGAAAATGGGAAACTCTAAGATAACGAGTCTGTATTTCCAGAAGCTACTAAAAATGGGCACCAAAAATTTTATTTTTGGTAAATTTCTTAACTTCTTTACTAAACTGTAACCTTGTAAATTTGTATCCACATTGCTCTTTACATATTGTAATTTAGTTTGGAGATTTTAATTTGAGTGTAATATCTTAGCTCTCATTTAAAATATGTCTGGCAACTATTTACAAACCACAAACACCTGGCGATGTGAGGTTTTGATACATGGAGTAAATGAATAATGGTATACCTGTATTACAAACCACAAAGCTGACCCAGGGTTTCAAGGCAGCAATGACACACATGAATAATTGTGATTGTCTCTTGCTTTAGTCATTTGTCTTTCGTGTATCAGGAGTTATAGTAATATTAGCTTCTTTGTGGCAGAGGCTGAAGGTGATTATGAGTTGTACAAGGATGAGGCAGATAAGTTTTCGTTGCTTGTTCCCATGGTGAGTGGCTTCTTCCTGCTACAATTCTCTAGTCTTCTTATTGCTTTTAAGATTCTAATTATAAAAATCAAAGAATGCACACACACATCCCCAAGTAGTTGAGGAAATTTTACATAAGCTTCATCTACAGTATGGAAGATACTTAATAACCAGACCCTAGTTATCACCAAGTAATGGGGATCTTCGTGTATATTTGGGTCAAAAGGCATGAAACTATAAGAAATGAAAAGTATGCTATTAATAGGTAAAAACATCATTTATTTAATCTTCTTACATACTTCTTTGTTTTGGAGTAAAACAACAGCCATTCTATTAGAGTTTAAACTTGTCAGACATTATTTGATTATTTGAAATATGATTTACTTTTCAGCAATTCACTTTCTTTTATCTTCATGTATTTAGATGGTAATAATTTCAACAGACTATTGATGAAGACCAATTTAATATATCAAAGAAATGAGACCAATTTAATGAGAGTATGACATATCTGCAATTTTGTCTACTTCCCTATTTCATGATGGGACTTTTCTGTTCCCTCTAGACGTATGTTCTGCAATTCCCAACAATTTCATATGTTGTTGTATGGATTTATTGTTTAGCTTCTCACGCTTGTGTGAATTAATATCTGCTGATGTGATTTCGGTATGACATTTCTGCTTGTAAGTGATAGGTTATGCATTCTGCTGCCAACATGGATTTAAGATTGACATATGTCAGTTAAATTCTAGAAGCTGTACGTTGCCCGTTAGGAGAATCATTCTTTGGTATGATATAGACCAGATATATTAATTTTCAACAAATCTTATAAAACCTTGCAAATAAGCAGGCAAATCATATCTTAAAATATCTGTCAATGAAGTGGCCTATTACAGATGTGCTTTTTCTTTGTAAATGAAATGACTATCCTTGTATACAAAGTCCACAACTGTAGAATAGCTGGTTACCATGGGTGTTTGGTTGAATGTTGGCCATTGATCAAATGGATGCTTTTGTTTCTTGTTTGATATTTCAAATGAAGGACAATTGGGTGTGGACTATGATGCATACCAAAATAAGATGGAGAGACTTAATTTCAAACTGAAAATGAGTATCTGTCCGTTAGGCTGTATAAATAAACTGATAGAAGCCTCACACTAGCATAACAAAGAAATGAGAGTATGACATATCTGATATCTGCAATAACAACTTTATGGTGGGGGATAACTGTAGGGGAGATGTTTGGATGTTAATCTGACTTCACTTGCACTCAGGCAGATTGTCTGTTTAAAAGAGACTGAATTCTTATCATCAACAGAGGCAGATTTACATTTATTCCAACGAGACTGCAAAGAGATGTGAGGAAAAGATGGGAAGGAGCAAGATAAGCAAGTCTGTGGTGGAGTAGCTACAGGAGAAGAGTTTAAAAGGGGCGACAAAGGGAAGATTGAAATAGAAGTGAAGGCAATGGCCAACAACACGCAATCAGCCATAAAGGTGTTATGGAAGATTGTTTAAGATATGGTCATAGCAACTGTCATGGGTGTTGTGCAAGCTGCCGAAAAGACTATTATGGGGACTGAACATCGTGAGTTGTATATGCTTTAGCTCTGTATATGTGAATGCACAGTTATAATATTATGTTATATATAGTCCTATCCTGTATTGTTTGAAACACATTGATTTTGCTTGGTTCTTGCTACTTGTGAAATCATATTATTACTAGCATTGAATTTCTGAAGATATTCAAAGTTACTCATTGGTCTAAGCGTCTTTAAGTATCTACTGTATGATGATGTGATATCAGATCATGGATTCATAAAATTTCTTGTGTCTTTATTGATAGACACTTTGAGGAGATAAATTTTTTACATATGCAATCAAACTAACTCAAGAGAGTGGCTACTATTTTCACTTGTTTCTTACATTTGTTTGTTTTTATGGATTTGATTGTGCCATCTGCACTAATTTATATAACTTATTGAAATTAAGTGATACCGTGAGTAGTTATTATGCCATTTTGAAAGTTGCTTTATCCATTAGTTGATCATGTTAGTTCCTGACCTTTAATGCAGGATATTCATAATGTTGGGGAATTTTCATGAAGATATTAAACTTGTGTGTATCAAAAATCTCTCAGAGATTTTGGAGCTAAAGATAGCCCCTCAAGTTTAAAATGGTCTTCAAAGTTCGTTTTAGCTACTTGCTGATATTTTTCAGGAGATTCCATTCTTTTCACCCTCAATCCCCTGCTTTTACTATGCCTTCACCAAGAGTACTTGGTTATCATACTCCTTTGGGACTTTCAGACTAGAGGGCTTCAAATATTGAAGTTAAAATTCAATATTGTAAGAGAGGGCAATGGCCAAAAAAACTGTATTAATTTAAAATAGAATAGATATCCAGACTTTCCACAACCTATTATGAGTAGATTATCAAATTCCTCGAATCCCTGTGTATGAATTGAAACTTCTATTTAATTTGTCTTCATTTTTTAAGTTGTTTTCTACCCATTTACTCAGTTTGTTATATGTAAACGTCTATGATATTTTCATATTGCACTCCATCTTGTCTAAAATAAAAATAGATTCACAAAGGTCTATGGTTTAGGAAGTCTTCAATTTCCTGGTCATGATTTATATGAGCATCCATTGTAGTAATATCCTAAATTGTATAACTAATGAGATATAGATAATGCAGCTAATAAAATTAAATCTTTACTTGTTCACAGGATTTATGAACAAAAAAGGGACCTTGTACCATATAAACATAGACACAAAAGCTCTGAATATAGGATAGATACAGCTCTGGGCCATAAAAAAGCTACCCATTATCTCAAACACCGATGATGGGAAAAAACCCCTTGTCATTCTATATAATTAGGGCTATAAATTGTGTGTCCAAGTAAATTTTGTAAGAGCTTTTGTTATCAGTATTTCAGTCTCTTCAAGAAATTTCAAGTACATGTTAGTTCATAATCCCTATCCATAGTGTGTATATCGTTTCTTTCCCTTCAACACAACATCTGAGCAACTGTACAAGAGTTTTGTGTTGAATATTTTTTAGATTGCTCACTTCATTATATAATGAACTTTCATCCTATCTAGAATTGATTGCTAACCTTTTAATTGCCAGTGTTCTTCCATCTGAGGTTTTTTCCTACAATAGTGGAAGAGATTATATACAATTATTCTTTTTTCCTAAGAAAAATGAAAGATATTCCTTCATTAAGCTTCAAAAAAATCCCAAGTGACACAGCTGCCCATGTTTTAATTTTGGTCAAACTTAGAAATAAGTGACATTTCTATACCTTCTAAAAAGTTGCAAACTCTCACCCATTTGAACATGCCTAAAATTAAATACAAGGGCTAGTTTCAGTTCAACAAATTAGGTATAATAATGTCTAAAAGCTAGTATCATATCTAATTAGCATGCTTAGCATCGGTACCTTATTCTTTAAGGGAAGGGGCTTCTGGACTTAGATTTTAAAAGTGTAAAACCAAGGGCTTAAAAAGTATCCATTATTCTAGGAACATTAACCATTCTTCTATGAACAGTAAACCCAGTCCTATCAAAAGTAAAAACCTAATGCTTCACCTTGTATACTTGACAAACTCCCCTGCCAACATAGGCTTCTAGAAAGCTGGAAAATTCATACTGATTTACACAGTTAAAGCTACACTGAAAAATTGCACAATTTTAGATGATGGAAAGTGTGCAGGTTGGTGAGCGTAATGGTTTTACAAATCATACCGCTAGGGGGCCAAACTTTAGAGCAAGTAATCCTTTTGGATTAGAAACTTGAACATTACATCTAGGCTTGTCCATTTTCTTTACATCTCAATTTGGTGAGGCAAATCTAGGGGAAGCTAAATGAGAAGTTTGTGCAATTCAAAATTGGATTACAACCCACTTGAAAAAACAACATTTATTTAGATAACTCTGGAAATAATATCAAGAAAAAATATTGATGCCATGTGAACTCTATAGTTCTATTCATCTCAAAGGAACCCATAAAACAATTCTAGCATAACAAGAAAAGCATGGCACCTTGTAGACTAACTCAAAGCCACCCTCTCCTGGCTTGCTCTGATTACAGAAGTTCCCTGTGGCTCTCGTTAAGGTCATGAAGTCCAAAATGAATACCTCTCATTTAAGAATTTCATGACTATGGTCTTCATGATGATCTGTATTTGATTTATTGCTTCAAGAACACAATCTCTATCATTACTGTAAACCACAAAAATAAGAACCTACATATTCTAGATAGATATTTTTACCGTTCAAAATGATCAACAAACTATCACATTGTTGGATGATTAACACTTAATCTGTGATGTGGATTTACTAGTAATGATTATTACTATATATATAGTGAATATTTTTTCCATTAGCATCCAAGTTTCTTTCTTGGCTCAACAAGCTTTCACATCGAGATTGTGAGTTTTCCTCAAAACGAGAAATATCCTTAACAGGATAAAGCTAGAAATCACAAGCTTGTGATAGGGCAATAAATTATTAATATATATTTGGTGCAATTTATAGAAGCAACATAATAGACATTAATGACATTGTGAGCTGACATTTACTCTATGGTACATTAGTTGCACCGTAACTCTCCCCCTCACACCAACACCATTAATGCCATGTCATGGTCCACACGTATAGTACCTCCTATTTATGAGTTATCCTAAATACCTATATTTTCAATCTTTGAGTAACTTCCACAACCTCTATTTCTATGGTTTACTATTTTGCAAAAGGAAATAGTAGAGCCTTGTAATATATAAACTTTCAATCAACTGATGTTAGTTAAGAGAATAAACCAAATGTATGTAAATTAAACAAGTGCTACATAGTGGCTAGTACTTCATGCTCTTGGGGTAGAAAATAGAAATAAATGAATGCAAAGGAGGTGACACTTTTGATCTGTGGCACTACAAACAAAGGCTTTTTTGGAGGTGCCAAATGAACAATGTTATGTTGACTGGCATATAGATGTGCAGAGTACAACAACAAAACCAACTAGGATATGGAGATATAGAAACAAAACACCTTATATTAATTTGTAGAAGAACAAAATACAAAGATGGGCCACTCAAAACTCGGGAACCTATCAATCTTTGCTACCCAATCCAATGAGAAACACCTAGCTGAAGAAGTTTAGTAGAAAGTTTCTCTATTCTACAACTCCAACTCCAAAACTAGAACCTATTCTTCTTAAAAGTGCATGCTTAAATAATAGATTGCATGTTACTCTTGGCCTTTGTCAGTGAGCTGAACAATTAGAATGATTATGTTAAGTGTTGTTGATCTGTTGTAACTTTCACTTTTCCAAAAGACAATGTAATTGACACTCAAAGGCATGAGTGTAACCGACACTCAAAGACAAGGATTTTCTATGATGTTTGTACAATGTTCTTAAGATTTCTGAACTTGAATGCACTCACAGTTGTTGTACAATACTACAAAAATATCTCCATGTCTATGGTCGTGACTTCTCACAAGACTAGATTCAAAGTAATTGGCAAAGCCTTCAAGGTTTGACTTGCATTAACAATGTGGTCATTGTGAGACTCTGTTATGGACTCAATGAAGATTATTTTAAAGAGCTAGGGTGTTGGTTATGTTGATGTTGTATAGTGGAATTTCTCCCTAGAAGTCTATCTTAGCTATTAGAAGTTGCAGAGATCTCAGAAGTTCACAAATTGACTTAATGTTTATTTCTCCATGCTATTAGAAGGATCTTCATTTTGATTGATTAATTTGTTTTAATTTTTTCTTTCCAACTTATTCCAAAGAAGCGAAAGGATGATATTGTTTACTATGTGCCAACAAGGGATGAGATCAAATCTCAGGCATAGTTGGAGCGCTAGTTTGTGTTGGTTGGAAGATTGTTTAAATCATAATTTTTAAAGCTTTCAAGGTGTTTAGAGAATTTGAGAAGCAAAACAATCTTTGGTGGGGACACTTTCCAGCCCATGGCTGCCTTATCCTTTCTCATAGGCCATGGCAATCAAATCTTTTCTCTTTGTACTGAAAATGGCCATCTTGCTCAAGTTCTTTGGGAAAAATTTGTTATTATTTTTTTTTTCTTGGTGCTTGGGAATTTTTAGTCCTTCCCAATTCATTTGAGGCCACAGGACTTGGTTCCTAGCATCAACACAATTGGTCCAAAACTGCAAGCTCAACTTTTAAGTATTTATATAAAAAGAGAGTTACCTATATATGTCCTAAAGTTTCTCTACTGAAACATCCATCTTTTCTGAAAGAAGATCTTCATTGTTCGCCATTGTTCAAATCCATCATTTGTAGTGTAAGTTACAATAGTATTTAAGCACTCATTTATATTTTAGGGATTTGATATTATATTCTTGTTCAACAAATTATTTGTGCATTAACAATTTCTTGTTGTCAAACCTTGAAAACCTTGAAGACTCTCATGGAGCAGAAAAATTTCTCCTCAAACTCCACCAGTTGACTAAGATGTCATATTTTGGTAACAGGTGTCATATTTTATAATTCTTTGATTTATTTATTAGGGCTTGGAAATTCTATTTTCTATTGTGAAAATATTCAAATGTACATGGTTGTTTAATTTGTGAACATTTGGTGAATTAAGGGGTTTATCTTCTAGAAATGATAATATTACAAGGAATTAAAAGCATAAAGTTTCCACAATCCATGATAATCAAGTGAGCAATTTCTGGATTAATTCTCCTTCCTCCTTTCAAAGTTTCTTTTTACTTTAGTTTTTTGTCTTTTAAGTTTTCTTTTGTGTTTTTTTAGTTTTATTTAGTTTTTATCTCATCCTCTTTTGGTTTTAGAGATTTATTATATGTTTCTTCATTATAGTTTTTAATTATGCCCTTATGTCTTTTTAGGATTTATCTTTTTTGTTAATTTACTTTTTGTTATTATTGCTTTCTTGGTATCCTTAATCTTTAATGTGGTCCTTTTTGGTTTTTTTGTATTTATGTATCTTCTATTTACATTTGTAATTTTTGCATAAATAATAATATTTTCATACATATTTATTATATACTTCTTTATGTATTATATACCTTTTCCTTGATGGAAGAAGTATCTTCTATTTTCTTTTGTATTTTTTTTCTAAAATAATAATATTTTCATACTTATTTATTATATTCTTCTTTACCGAATCAATTTATATAATATGTTTGTTAATGGCATAAATATCTTTAATCTTTAATCTAAGGCATATATACTTTTTAGTTTTTTCATTTGATTCTTTGTTCATTTGTTTGGCCTCTTTTATTCTTTTTATAGTTTTTTTTAGTTGTTTTTCTTTAATTTAATTTATATCATCATAAGGATTAAAATTTGATTCCATTTTTTGGTTTGATTTTTGCCTTATTGGCATGTTGACTTCTTGCTCTCCCTAGCTCCTCACCTATTCAAACATCCAAGTCTGCTACCTCATTCTGTCACTCTCTCTCTCTCTCTCTCTCTTGTGCTTGGTTTATCATCCTAATGATGGATCATGGAGTATGATTCAAAACGTTGATACAAAAAATTGACACAGTTTTAATCCAAAAATTGTTCACTTGAATATTACAAGGAAACAATCAGATCCTAAAATTGGGCATATGAAAGATTCTAATAAATGGGGACCTATAGCCCATTTGTAGAATAAATAAAATAATCCAAAAGTCCAACTATGTTGGTGAACTAACCCTTTGGTTCATCCATGTGAATGAGCATTTCGTATGTATCGAGTCCAATAAATTCACCAATATCACTAAATCTTAAAAATCCTTTTACGCCTAGGAGGTGTGTTAAAATACTCCCTATTTCTACCCCAAAGAAATAATCACCCTAAAATCATCCCCACAACAACCAATTTATAAGGGGAAGCAAGAATAATGAACATGATTTCATTTCAAAACTTAAGTGTGTCCTTTAAACTTGTGGGGCTATAAACATTAATCAACAAAAGAGATAGCCTAGACAAAATTATTTATACTGCTAACTGTATCCAATTTAGTGTGGAGTGAGAAACTCCTTAAAAATCTGAACAGGATGCTAAAGGACCCCCAATTCATTGGCTTGACTTATTGCATTCGCCCTAGTATCCATCTGACTTGAGCAATAAGGAACAACTCCATTTCCTATAACTTTTAGTTTTGTTCCTAAAGTATAATTATACCAGTCAACATGTGATCAATTTGGCACTTTGCCATGAATGCCACTTTCTTGGTGTAGATCTTCATTGCTGCCACTTTCTTGGTGTGACGAACATTTACACTCTCTCCTTCAAAATACAAAAATCAAAATAATTTCGAACAAGACATAGGTAGTGTTTCTCCAATTTAAAACTTACAACTTATTACACATTTGATTTCCAATTAAAATGATTGTTGTCAATTTCATTTGTCAATAGAAACAATTTAAAAGCTTGCAATAAAGATGTAAATAAACTCAATTTATTTAAATCAAATACAATTATTTGCAATTTCATTTGATTTCATTGGTCTCTATTGTTTATACATTCTGACTCCACACTTATACCTTTCTATATTGTTCCTTATTGCATACCCTACATAGCATTTGGTTCTTTGCATCTGCACTTTATTTCATTGTAAAATTCCACTTTTCTACCCCAAAGCACCATAATTCTCTTTCTTACTCATACTAGACGTCATGTTTCCTCTATGTTGCCTATTTTCAAATTCTATCTTCTTTAGATTTGTGCAGTTTTGTTTATTCAAACTCTCTTTGAATAACAATTCTTGTACTGTTCAAGAGGTGTAGCCTCTTTTCATCCTCTTCCACTCAGCCTTCTTCACACTTCTCAATTTGTCTTACACAATCCCAATTACCCTTGCGTATACCTTTTTTCATCTCCCTCCGTTTACCATGTTGCTCCCTACCTTCTATCTGTTGTTGCAAATTAAATTGTTATTCAAATGGGTGCAACCTCTACTTACATGCATTATGTCTTATTTTCATTTGCAATTTAAATTTTTAAATGCTCTTAGCATAGGCACAACCCCTCTTGCTGATTTTTTCCACGAGAAACCTCTTCTTCCTGCTCATGCCCCCTTTCCCTTGCAATTTTTCAATCTAAATTTTTTTATTGTTTTCCTGCTACCCCTTCATTCTCAACGCCTCTTCATATGCCTTACCCTTAACATTTTAATTTCTCTCATATGCATTCATTTTCAATTTTAAATTCTAAAATGCCAACTTATAATAGCATGACCCTATGTATCCTCAAATATGCATTTTTTATTATTTATTTTTAAATGTCTCTTTCTTGCCATCATACGCCCCCAATGTGCAATTTATTTTTAAATTTATTGTTTTTATTGTTGTTCTTTCTTTTTCCAATGTTGAATCTCATTCAAAGTCTCCTCTTCGACTAGCATTTCATTTCTCTTAAATTCTATTTTTCAGAGGGAGTGATTATTTATTTTCCCCAACACATCGATTGGGTGCTAGAATAAATAATATATATATGAAGCCACAATCACCAATTGAATATTCAGGCAACAAAGTTGCTGGTGAACTTGAAAAAACTGAAGATGCAACAATTTTGTTGATGCGGTTTGCTCATTCTCTAGATGATCTTGCATTAAATCCCTAACTGATATGGAAATGGTGATTTGCTTTAGGATTTTGTGGATCAAAGCCACCTTTATGAGGAAATATATGTGAGAATTCTTGTTGATTAGGTCCTAGTTGATGGAATAGATTGTTCCTACACAAGCACCATTCTTCAATAAACAATTGTTGATCTAGTACTCCTTTAGAATATTGTAATGTTGTATTCCACATGGAGCATAATTAAGGGAGCATTAGAGAGGATTGAAGTTTGGAATCCATTCTTGAATGTGAAGGGTGGAATCACCCACTTTCTATGGTGTGTTCTTTAGAACAAAATCTTTATTAGCACTCTTCAAAAATTCACCAAAAAAAGCCCTTTGGTAAGAATTTCATTGCACCTCTTGCACCCCAAGAGGTGATCTTGCACCCCAAGAGGTGAGGATTGAATCCTCAATTTGGTTTCGTGTCCCTTTCCCACTTATCCCTCTTCCAATTAGTGCACATTCTAGTAAGGATTTTCCATATACATGTCATCCGAGTAGACAATCACTCTTTGTTCTAGAATTTGTATAATGTTGATTTTGGTACCAAACATTTTTGTATAATTAAATCAAAATAAATAGATTATATTGCATTAAGAGATTAAAATTATATGACATATAATGAGGCTCTTTGAGGAAGCAACCCTGTTTAATCACTCTCAATTGATATAATGAAATTCTTTAGGATTGTATTTCTTATATAATGAAGGTAAGGCGGGTTGGGTGTTGGGTTAGGTTGTGGTGATACCCCTCTTCTTTTGTGTGTGTCTCTCTCTTACCTTGTCCATGCGACTCTCGCTTTATTTCTTATTACTTATATTTATATATTTTTTTTCAATCTATATTTACAAACATCCTTAGGAGACTAGTCTCACTCCAGCGTGACACCCCTTACTAACTCCAATTTCGCAGAATGTAAGATCAAAGTAAGGTGGGTTGGAAGTTGGGATAGCTTGTGGGGATACCCTTGAGTCAAAACAAAGAAAGAGAAGTCCATACCTTTTTATTGTCAGAATGTAAGACTCTATACAGACTATTGCATATATCTCTAAGGGACTAACTTCGCCCTAGTGTGACACTCTTTCTCGACCCCAACTTGGCAAAATGTAAGACCAAGGTAAGGCAGGTAGGGTGTTGGGTTGGGTTGCAGGGATACCCCTCTTCTTTTGTGTGTATCTCTCTCTTACTCTGTCCATGCATTTCTCATTTTATTTCTTATTACTTTTATTTATGTTTTCTTTCAAACTATATTTATTATTTTTAATTGTCAGAATGTAAGACTCTTTACAGACTATTGTATATATCTCTAAGGGACTAGCTTCGCCCCAGCATGACACTCCTTCTCGACCCCAACTTGGCAAAATGTAAGACCAAGGTAAGGCAGGTAGGGTGTTGGGTTGGGTTGCAAGGATACCCCTCTTCTTTTGTGTGTATCTCTCGCGAGGATACCCCTCTTCTTTTGTGTGTATCTCTCTCTTACCTTGTTCATGCGCTTCTCGCTTTATTTTTTATTACTTTTGTTTATGTTTTTCTTTCAATCTATATTTACATACATCCTTTGAGGACTAGTCTCGCCTCAGTGTGACACCTCTTTTTGACCCCAACTTGACAGAATGTAAGACTAAGGTAAGGTGGGTTGGACGTTGGGTTAGGTTGTGGGGATGCCCCTGAGTCAGAAAAAGAAAGAGAAGTCTATACCTTTTATTGTTAGAATGTAAGACCATTTATAGACTATTGCATATATCCTCAGGGGACTAGCTTCGCCCCAACATGACACCCCTTCCGACCTCAATTTGATAAAATGTAAGACCAAGGTAAAGCGGGTTGGGTGTTGGGTTGGGTTGCGGGGATACCCCTATTCTCTTGTGTTTGTCTCTCTCTTACCCTACCCATGCACCTCCTGTTTTATTTCTTATTACTTTTATTTATGTTTTTTTTCAATTTATATTTACATACATTCTCAAGGGACTAATCTTGCCCCAACGTGACACCCCTTCTTGACCCCAACTTGTCAGAATATAAGACCAAGGTAAGGTGGTTTGGGCATTGGGCTGGGTTGTGGTGATACCCCGAGGCAAAAAAAAGAAGAAAAAGAAGTCCATAACATTTTATCGTTAGAATGTAAGACATTTTATAGACTATTGCATATATCCCCAGAGGATTAGCCTCACCCCAACGTGACACCTTTTTCCAACCCCAATTTGGAAAAATATAAGACCAAAATAATGCGGTTTGGGTATTGGATTGGGTTGCGGGAATACCCCTCTTCTTTTGTGTGTCTCTCTCTTACCCTGCCTATGCACTTCTTGCTTTATTTTTATTACTTTTATTTATATTTTTTTCAATCTATATTTACACATCCTTAGGGTACTAGTCTCACTCCACTGTGACACCCCTTCTTGACCCCAACTTGGCAGAATGTAAGACCAAGGTAAGGTGAGATGGGTGTTGGACTGGGTTGTGGGGATACCTCTAAGTCAAATAAAAGAAGAAAAAAAAAAGTCAATACTTTTTTATCGTCATAATGTGACACCATTTTCTGACTCCAACTTAGCAAATTGTAAAACCAAAGTAAGGCAAGTTGGGTGTTGGGTTGGGTTGCAAGGATACCCTCTTCTTTTGTGTGTGTCTCTTTTACCCTTCCCATGCACCACTCACTTTATTTCTTATTACTTTTATTTATGTTTTTCTTTTCAATCTATATTTGCATACATCCTTAGGGGACCAGTTTCTCCTCAACATGACACTCATTATTGACCCCAACTTGGCAGAATGTAAGACCAAGGTAAGGTGGGTTGGGCGTTGGGCTGGGTTGTGGGCATATCTCTGAGTCAAAAAAGAAAAAAAAATACATTTTTATTTTCATAATGCAAGACCTTTTACAAACTATTGCATATATCTTTAGAGGACTAGCCTCGTCCCAGCATGACACCCCTTCCTGACCCCAACTTGACAAAATATAAGACCAAAGTAAGGCGGGTTGGATGTTGGGTTGGATTGCA
The DNA here is from genome assembly GCA_007115665.2 of Sequoiadendron giganteum. Lineage (NCBI taxonomy): Eukaryota > Viridiplantae > Streptophyta > Pinopsida > Cupressales > Cupressaceae > Sequoiadendron > Sequoiadendron giganteum. The sequence goes on from CM021107.1 coordinate 133,817,593, forward strand.
GGGATACCCCTCTTCTTTTGTGTGTCTCTTTCTTACTTGCCCATGCACCTTTCGCTTTATTTCTTATTAATTTTATTTATATTTTTATCTCAATCTAAATTAACATACATCATTAGGGGACTAGTCTTGCCCCAACACGAAACCCCTTTCTGACTTCAAATTGACAGAATGTAAGACCAAGGTAAGGTGGGTTGGGTGTTGGGTTGGGTTGTGAAGATACCCCTAAGTCAAAGAAAATAAGTAAAAGAAGTTCATACTTTTTTATTGTCAAAATGTAAGACCCTTTACAAACTATTGCATATTTAAAGGGTGAAAGAACGAATGTGAAGTTTCCAGCAAAAGAAGAATATTATTAAATTAATTTTCATGAAGATGCAAACTCGAGAATAAATTTAAATATTTAATTTTCCAAAGAAAACTAATTAAATATTTAATTTTGCCGAGAATAATTAAATGAAGAGTTGCACCGCAAAAAGGAGCTACACTAGATGGATGTTGTGAAGAGTTGTAACGCTGAAAATGCAATGTATAAATGTAAAATGAAATCATCATGAGGGGGGGGGGGGAGGATTGGAATTAGGAGTAGGTTAGGAAATTGCCAGTAGTTGGATAGGGTGATCAGTTGTTGAAACAGAATGTTATGTTGTATATTGTAAAATCTTTTAAATTTATATGATGGATAAGAATGCATAAATGTGGTGATCCAAGTATGGTGTCAATTGTTTGTTGAATTTATTTAAAATATTATCTGGTTGTCTCCAAGGTTGAAATTTCCCTATTATTTAAATTGATGTTTCAAGGATATTTTCAATTTATCAAGGCACATTTGTTGTCCTTGTGTGGTTCAGTTAACTGGCTCCTTCAAGGAAAGATTAAATTCTTTGAATTAATCACAGTAATCTGGAAAAGGTCATTTGGATCGATAAGAAGAACTTGATAATTGCATTCTTGCATGTTTAAATAAGGTATAAACAATCATAAGTGTCAAGCAATTAGAATTATAGCCAAAAAGTAAGTCACATACCATTAACCTCTTGACTCCATTTACCCATTAGAAGTAGGCACTGGTCATACCAATTCCATTTTAGAATTTCATAAAATATTATTCACAACATTCAAATTTCTAATTTCATTAGGAGTAGAAGTAGTTATTAAGCTTTCATCTATCCCTCACTATTTGCCATTGGGGATAGATTGCACAAGTAGGAATCATACAGTTCAAGTCTGCATCATTTACATAGGTACACCCGCCTAGTTTAGTAGAGCCTAAAGAGTAGAAGGTTCAATTACATTAATTGGCCTTGTACGTTGGCAAAAAACGTGTCAAGAGTTTGGCAACCTCTTGTGGTTCAAACCTGTGTTTTTGAGACCTAACAGTTTGGCGACTCTATTGGAGACTAATTCAGAATATTCGGTTGAAGACCATCATATAGAGTCATTGAAGAGAGATTCATAGTTGAGAAGTTTGAGGAAAAGTGACTCCGCTGGGTGAATCAAGAATAATTTCATTTTTCTCACTTTTAAGAAAGTGAGTGGTGACTTTGGTAAAATTTTGATGAAGAAAACAATAAACAATTTGAAATTGCAGCATTGCCAGTCAGAAATAAAGATCACAAGTTGAAATATGCAACTTTTCCTTCAGAAAAGGCAACTTGATAACCCTTGTCTTCCATAGCTGATATGGAAACAAGGTTCCACTTGATGCCTGGAACGAATAGAACATTATCCAACTGTAATGAAACGTCGAAATCCAAATGTAGAGATGAAGTCCTAACTCCTTTTACCGAGTAACTAGCATCATCCCCAATAATAACTTGATCATTAGATTATTTCATCACCAAATCAGATAGATGTTCCTTGAATCCGGTGATGTGGCGAGAGGCACCACTGTCTATCAACCAGGTGTTGGTGTCGGTAGATACATTACTTGATAAAGCTGAATAGAACAGGTATTCACTTGTATCCTTCTACATAGAGGCTTCATTGACATTAGCAAAGGTAGCCTGCTGTTTAGGCCTGGAAGGACATTCCTTTCCAAAATGACCATACTTGTCACCTCGGAAGCATTGGACCTTGGAGAGGTCCCTCTTCTTCTTAAATGCGGGGCCACCGTCAGCTCCTCTATCTCTGTTTCTTTTGAAATACCCTTTCTTCCCACCTTTCTTCTTTGATGATTGAGTGGCAAGAACATGAAGATCTTCATTGGAGGAACTTTTCCCAATACCTCTTGCAGCCAACCTTGATTCTTCTTGGATGCAATCTACCCTCAATCGATCAAAATTGGAAAGCTTCGATCTTGCACTGATTCCTTGAATATAAGACTTCCAAGATGAAGGGAGACCATTGAGAGCCAGCATGGTTAGATCCTTGCTATTGACCACATGCCCAATAAACGAGAGCTGATCTCTCAATTCGGTTATTCTCATAAACTACGCGATGATAGTTTCTCCCTTCACCATCTTTAAGTGATGAAGTTGTTGCTTCAGTGCAAGAGCCCGACTGGTGTTGTTGATCTCGTACATCTCCTCTAGGGTTTTGAACATCTCTTTCGTAGTCCTTAACTTGGAGACGATATGAACGATATGATCCTTCATCGAATTAACCAACATCTTCTTTGCCCTTGTATCTTTCTTCTTCCAAAGGGATTTTTCCTCCTCTTTTGTAGGCTCGGGGGTGGAGCTCTCCACAAACTCTGCCAATTCACTTTCCTCCAAGGTGAGCATGATCCTGAATCTCCACAAGGTGAAGTTTGATGCTCCCTCAAGCCTATCTTCAACCTTAAGACCATTCACCATCTTGACAAGTGAATGAGGATGAGAAAATTCAACAAGGTAAGGCCGATAAATACAATATGATCGGGATCCTCTTCAAACCTACTTTGATACCATGTAGATTTTATATGATCAGATTAGAGTGCAAAAATTAATTCAAAAAACAACACGAGAACACAGCCAATACCTTGGGAAAACCCTCCAACTTGAGGGAGAAAAACCCAGCCAATATATCTCCTATATATTGAATAAATAGTTGCAGAAATCTGCTTACAACTTAGGCATAAAGTAATGCCTATATCATGCAATGAACAACACCTCTCCTAGATGCAAAGATACAAAGAATAACTCCAATCAATCTGCTGTTGCAAAACTAAACTTCTGATCTTGCTGCAATGGTGCGAACTTCTCCTAGAACAATTGTTGAATGAACTTAATAATCGAATGAATGAGAAGCACCTGATATTTATATTCATCAAGGTAAGAGACACGCCTTTTGGTATGAGAGGTTGGCTCAGCCAAGAAGGACGTCTTTTCAAAAGTCACGCCACTTCTTAGGGTCGGCCTCAAATAAAACATCATTAAATAAAATTGTATTTATTTAATTACATATAATAGTGATGAAGTCGGCCCCTTCATGAAATCGATATCTCAAATAAATATATATATATATATATATATATAAAATTGAATAGCTTATAAGCTAGATTCAATTTTATCTTCTTCTTGTGTGCCTAGAGATTACTCATGCAGTTGTCTTATAATCAACATTGACCACTGTAAGTTATGATTTGATCTTTTTCCCATGCAATAAATACTAAGGTTTTGGCTGCCCTATCAACACATGAAAATACTTTCCCTGTTTGCTGTCTTCTGTTGCTGCGACTTCAACACACAAAAAAAGTTTTAAACCTTTGTTGCTGCGAGACCTCACACAAGGCAAGACACATATGAAATGCATTATAATTCTGGTCGTTTAGTGTTTGGAGGTGGTCATTTAGGGTTTTTCTGGTCAAAAAGAAAAAAATGCTTTGAAAAGTCTGCCTGACACTGGAACTGAGTTGGAATCACCCAGTTACACTTTGTGCTATTTCCACACAATTTCGCCTGAGAAAACCAAATGTTGCCCAATTCCATAGGTGATTTGGATCTATACCTGATTTTGGTATGACTCATACCCAGAAATGCTGCTAGTTCCAACCAATTCAATAACATAGTAAAAACATCTGTTAGGTTTTTGTTAATTTATATTCCTTAATAGGCACCTTGTTTGATCCATAGTTCATGTGGACATTCCACTACATAATTCATAATACGAATCCTTTTCAAAATGTTAACTGATTAGAGAAGTTGTTGTTCTATGAGTGGAATTATAGAAAAACTATCCCTGTGATAAGTGATAACAATCTAGTAATGTAAGTGTGTTTAGTAATGTTAGGAAGCATTAATAAGAAGTAATTGATAGAAATAAGGGGGAACAGCAATATGACCTGGAGAAATCCAGTGTGGGTGAAAACTGCATAAGAGCGAGTGTAAACTCCTCAGGCCAGTATCTCAAGAGCTGTTACAAATGGTTTATTGCCTTCTCAATGTGTTCGTAGACCCTCTTTCCCAAGAACAACAAAGTGCAAACAACATACATCTCAACAATTTCCTCTCACACTCCCCAATCACACTATCAATTCACTAAGATTCATAGGCAAAAGCAATAATAGCTTAACTCAACTAATTTTGCAAGAAACTACGGAAAACTACCTTAATTGTTACAAAATGACCTCTCTTGGAGGCATATAAAGAAAAGAGAAGAAAGAGGACATTTAAAAAAAGCACAAAGGATGATTTTAACTGAAATCAAGGTATCTGGAATCTTTCAGCTTTCTCAAAATGCCAGACTCGATTTTTTTGTCTTGTCTGGGATGAGTTCGATTGGAGTTGAACTCATCTCTATTGAATGCCTTTGCAAATGACAAGTTTGACTATGGTCAAACCTGTTACCCCTGCTCTATTCTTGTTTGACTTCAATACTGAGTACACATTTTTCTCTGATTTATCCTGACAATCTGATCTCTGCAACTCTGTTTTAGTTTCTTACTTTAATGAGTCACCTTAAGTGTGAGAAGCACAAGGATGAGTTTTGAGAGCATCATATGACTGAGCTAGTGATTACATTAACTTGATCCATTTTTGAATCACTGTTGTAATGATATAAATGCATTTCGTATGGTACTACTGGTGGACTGTTAAATAAATAGGATTAGTAAGCTATTCAACTGTCAACAACACTGTTGATAGTACAACTCTAGTTTTCCCAAGGTTTTACAATTGTATCCTATACATATGACAGCAAAATTCTAGTTGCATAAAACATGGATATGTTTGCTATCTCAAAGCATGATAAATAAGGCTCCAAGATAACGTTGATACCTATGATAAAAGTGTTTGTCATAGTAAAAATCTGCTTGAGAAAACACATGGTAATGATAAAAATAATAGAAAATAATTTAAACTCAAAAAACCCACAATTCTGTACCAGTCAATGTGGGAGGTTGAACTTAAATAAAAGGCCAAAGGGAAGGAGGGTTTAGATACACTATAAAATTATTTGACTAAGAGAAATTTCATACAACTAGTGAAGGTTGTTTTCCATACTTGCATTATTTTTGTCATTTGCATGCTCATACCTCAATCCTAAATTGCTCTAACTTCCAAATTCTGCATTCAAGAATTAGTTCAGCATGGAAAAGCATACTGCAAGGTCTAAAAGAGCGTGCAAAAGAATTATAGAATTTGGAAAACAAAATTTGCATTTTGGCATAATTATAGGGCATCAAAGATTTTGGATAGTCAAGCATGTTAACATGGTCACAAAAAGATGGATTTATTCACAAGAGGAAATACCTGTACAAACCAAAAAATGTCAATGGAATTTCAACTATCATTGGAGAGAATGAACACTATTGTGTATCAGTTTATAGAACTGAACTTAAGTAGCAACAGCTTTTGTTGTACTCTTAATAGGACACCAGTGCTTATTATTTCTTATATCTATGTATTCTGTGGGAAATGTTAAGACTGTCAATCCAGTAGTCTTCTTTATTATTTGAGAAGTATCTTTTTTTGAGTTGAAGGGAAAAACATCCGCATTGCTACATTTAACTGAGAACTAATGCAGTGATTTTTAATCAATAAGGTGGTTTCAATTGACTTTATCAATGGTGGAGAGGGACATGGTGTCATTCCAACTACAGTAAAACTTGGAGGTGCTCTTAGAAGCTTTACAACAAAAGGACTCATTAATCTTAAGAAAAGAATTCAGGAGGTTAGTTTATATTCCTGTGCTCATCATACTTGAAGTGAACAATAGGCATTCATCTTGTTTTAATATTTATTTCATACATTTATCTCATTTGATACATGAGATGGCAATTCATTCAAAAAAATAAAATACCTTGGTGTGGTTTAATTCCAGGTAATTGAAAATCAAGCGGTTGTACACAGATGCAAGGCTTCTGTAGAGTTTTTAGAAGACCAACCAATGTGCCCTGCTGTTGAGAATGATGAAAGTTTGCATGATCATGTAACAAAGGTTGGACTAACCTTTCTTGGTTGAAATAATGTGAAACCTGCACATCCGGTAATGGCAGGTGAAGATTTTTCATTCTATCAACAAAGAATACCAGGTGTTCTTTTTATTATTGGCATTCAAAATGAAAAAAATGGGTCAATCCATTCTCCACACTCCCCATTTTTCTTTGTGGATGAAGATGTACTTCCTATAGGAGCAGCCCTACATACTGTAATTGTGGAAATGTATTTTGACAAGAATAATAATAAGGGAAATGGATCCCCTCTTGAAACAACACATACAAAATTATAAGTAGCTTAGATTTCCGAATTTTGTCTAAAGGACTTTTTTTCCATTACAACTGAGTTGAAATGTTAATGCTTATAAAAGCGATGTGTAATATCTGAATTTACAATCAATTTAGATTGAATGATAGAGTTTACAATGACTTCATCAAAAATTGTAATATTCGTTGTTTGAACTCTTTTAGCTAGATCAGTTTATGAACATTTAAGTTATATAACTGTTCATTATGCATTTTTTGTTTGTTGCTAATTGTGAAAATTCAGAGAGACAAGCTGGCCATAGGTCTAAACTAAAGCAAAAACAAAATCAAGGAACATGTCTTCATATGTGACCTGGTCATTGAGTTTCACTGTACTTATGGCTATAGATTTCTCTTATAGTTTTACCATTGTTTTGCAAGAGTTTTTGAACTCTTGCGGTTATGTCAAATTCCAGAAATTTGATGTTTCTTTACAATTTTAAAAATGCATTACAGAGGATTAATTGTAATATCTGACATATCTCAACAAATTTGTGCATTACATTAGATATAAGCAAAGTACACCGGGTATTTGCTACTCCATAGCACATTCTGCAACCATTACAAAGCAAATAACAAAATCAATACCAACCAGTCTTAAAAAGAAAGACCAAGGGACTTTAAAGAAAACCGTTAAATAAAACAAACCGAGACTGTACTCTGCTTACTTATAATAACTCCCAAAATTCCACAATATCCCAAATTTTATAATGTTTGCAAATGGGTTGGAGTATACACTAATTGGTTATTATGTTGGTAGAACTCGATAGCTAGGTTCAAACACTTGGTAGTATAAAGTTATAAAGCTTGAATTTGTTTAGAATATGACCAAAAGTTTTATGTTACATGCTTTGGGCATTGATGGCATTTATGGTGGTTTTTTAAGAGCTCTCTTTGGTAATTATCCATGGACTAAGGCTATTGGTATCTGATAAACTCAAAACTCCTATTTGGATTGAATTTTTCATCTTTCCTCTTTCTCTTAGTTTTTTTATTGACCATCTCATTTAATTTGTAGAGCATTTTAATTGATTTGGACAAGATAAGTTTTATTTAACCTGTAGAGGGTTCAAGTTCAATGTTTGTAAGGATCTTAAAGAGGATTGATATTTAGATGAAGATAAACTCCACACTATATTCTGTGTGTCAATTTGCCAATGCCTGTTTTAATTGTCAATAATTAATTAACTAAAAATAAAGTTTCTATGTAAATAGTTTTACTTTTAATTACCAAAAAGTTTATTCATTTAATAATCTGCTGTAAAACATTAAATAAAACATTAAAAACATATATCAGACTTATTTCAAATAAGTAAATAAAGAGTTGACGTTGTATTTTTTCATTTTAAGCTTAAAACGGAAATGAGAGGACATGTTTGATTCAAAGGTTGCCAAAGTTGCAAATGGTTGAGAAGACAATGAGAAGTTTTTGATGTCATTGCATTTTGATTATGGAACTTTGTTTCTACAATTGAATGTATTGAGATATGAGCACACAATGTTTAGATGCACTAGTGTCCTTTGCACTCTAGAGTCCTTTGTTGTGCTTTGGTGTATTCTGCACGCTCTAGTGTATGCTTGCAACTTTTGGAATTGAATCTTGACTAGTAACTAAAGGTAAAGGTAGTCCTTGAGGATTGATTTTGGAAATTGCCACAATTAGATTTCAAACTAATTTAATGTAATATCTCGAAATTGGAATTCTTGTAATTTTATAATAATAGCATAAAATGTAGAAATTCTCACTTTTTGATCACCCAGATCCCAATGTGGGCAAGGTGAGAGCATACAATGATCAGAGTACTAGTTAGGCAATTCTACCATGTATACAATGTGAAAGATTTAAACAATTAACTACGTCATGGTGGCATTCCCATTCTTACTTTCAATTATCAAGCTATATGGTGGAGAACCACACTTTTGATTACAATTTGATCAATTAAACAAAGAATTACTCATCTAATTCAATACCATGAATTTTGTCAAACAATTGACCTACAATTTGAAAATAATAATTCTATCAAACAATTGATGTGCAAATTGAAAACACAAAATAATTACTTGAAATATGTAGTCAAGCCTAAAGAAGATGCAATAAATGGTGTTCAAATCAATTTTGATCACAGTGTTCCATAAATTGTTGCAACAATTGTCCCCTTGAAAATTTGTGGCCTAGACAAAAATGCCATTGATATTTTTTTACAGGTAATTTCAAAAAGCTCAAGCATGGAAAGAAGCAATTGATAAGTTGTTCGCAGACACACAAGAAGTAAGGCAATTTACCATAAAGAATTGAAACCACTTGTCTGTTATTATTTGCCAAGTGGGTTGAGATATAATGGTAGTTTTCATTGATTTGTAGTATGACATCTTATCAAGTTTCAACAAATGGAAGAAGGCAGGCTGTGTGTCAGATTATTTCTTTGTTCTTGGCATTTACTTGTGTCAGAAAATCAGGTTCTTATCGCTTACCCTTGTATTGTTGTTTAATCCTGTTTTTGTTTTGTCTGGCAACTGTTTTTGTTTTTGAGATGTGAGGTTTTGATACAGGGAAGCCATTTTGAAATATAGTATGGGAGTAAATGAATAATGGTATAGCTGTATTACATTTAAATATAGGCACGAGGAGATCAAGGCAGCAATGACACACATGCATACCATTACATAATTGTAATTGTTATTGTCTTGCTTTAGTCATTTGTCTTTCGTGTATCAGGAGTTATAGTAATATTAGCTTCTTTGTGGCAGAGGTTGAAGGTGATTATGAGTTGTACAAGGATGAGGCAGATAAGTTTTCGCTGCTTGTTCCTATGGTGAGTGGCTTCTTCCTGCTACATTTCTCTAGTCTCCCTATTGCTTTTAAGATTCTAATTATGAAAATCAAAGAATGCGCACACATCCCCAGGAGGAAATTTTATATAAGCTTCATCTACTGTATGGAAGATACTTAATAACCAGACCCTAGTTATCACCAAGTAATATCTGCTAATGTGATTTCGGTATGACATTTCTGCTTGTAAGTGATAGGTTATGCATTCTGCTGCCAACAAGGATTTGCATATGTCAGTTAAATTCTAGAAGCTGTACGCTGCCTGTTAGGAGAATCATTCTTTGGTATGATATAGACCAGATATATTAATTAAGGGAAAGCCTATACTAAATCAACATTCATAATTTTCAACAAATCTTATAAAACCTTGCAAATAAGCAGGCAAATCATATCTTAAAATATTTGTCAATGAAGTGACCTATTACAGGTGCACTTTTTCTTTGTGGAAGCTAACTACATTACAAAGTACTATGGGAATCAGGGAACTATGGGTTTTATAAACTTTCTTTCTAGGACAAACAGATGGTTTGGAAATGAAATGACCATCCATTTACACAAGGTCCACAACTGTAGAATAGCTGGTTACCATGGGTGTTTGGTTGAATGTTGGCCATTGATCAAATGGATGCTTTTGTTTCTTATTTGATATTTCAAATGAAGGGCATTTGGGTGTGGACTATGATGCATACTGATGGAGAGACTTAATTTCAAACTGAAAATAAGGAGGAGAGACTTAATTTCAAACTGAAAATGAGTATCTGTCTGTTAGGTTGTATAAATAAACTGATGGAAATCCTCAAGCTGGATGACTAGAAGAAGTATCAATCATGTAACCTTGATCATTGATCCCATTCAGAAATATGTCAATAATTCCCCTTGCATTTATAAGCACATGCATTCTCAGAAGAGGTGGCTATTGCCAATTATCACAACTCATAACAGTGAAAAAAACTATTTGAAACCCTGCTATTGCAATGCAAAATAACCACACAACGACCTTTACTAATTTTGAATTTCAATAATGTCAGTTTGCTTTGCACCTTATTTCTAGTTTCAGACATTTATTAGATACAATTGGTACAATGATTTAAGGAAGAAGCAACAAAGATCAACAGCTACTATGCAAAATTCTAATCAGGAAACATAAGGTTTGAATTAAACTTCCATTAATGACTTCTCAGGACTTTCATTTATCAAGTAATACTTGGTTAATGCCAGTTTTATGTGAAGGGTGTGGCTGATCAGTCATTACTATTTTGTCTCTGTCTCTATTTGCTTCATTGTGGTTGAAGGTTGGAAAACCACAGCTTTAATCCCGATGATAATGTATTGCTCACAGAGAAACAGTGAGCTGTGATTTAAACTTTTTGTTTCTCTTCCCCCCTGAAAATGCGTATGAGTGTGACCCGATTTATTTATTTGTCTCACCTCATATGTACTGGCAGCTGAAAAATAGCACTCGGACCTTCAAATAGCATTTCAAAGAGAATTACCCTGCATCTACCTTGCTGCTCCGAGGTAGGAAGGCCAGCTCAAATTTCAATGAGACACCTGGAATACTTTCTAAATAACTCATGGTATTAAAGGTACTCTTACTGTCTCCTAGACACATTTCTTTTTATCATTGTATCATCTACTCTTTAGTGCTCACAGGTCTTTTAATCTGTCTTGTTTCTGTAGCATTTTATAAGGATTTCCTTTCTCTGCCTGCTTTCTGTAATTTGTTTTCTTTTTTTACAATGGTTTTAGTAATTTCTTATTCAGTTCTCACAATGGCATATATGCATTTTTTAAATTAAGTATTGTGTAAATGCACATTTAGGTTGCAATCCAGGGAAAACTCTTCAAAACCAAAACATAGAAAGGCCGAACGATAATGGAGTTAAAATTGTTCTTTGTCATCTTCCACAAGTTGGTGGAGAGAAGTAAAACCTGAGTTAGGTTCAAGATTTTCGTTGTCTCCTTGTAAGTTACTAAAATTTGGATCCAAACTGACGTTGGCCAACCAATCTGCAACTTCGTTACCATTTAGTCTGATATGTAGGAAACAAACATCTTCAATTTTCTTAATTAGAGAGGTGACCTCCAACCTTAGTCTCTCCAACTTCCAATTGGAAAACTTTCTAGATTTCATACTTCATATCACAATTATGAATCACCATCTATCACAAGATGTTGACTATAGTTTGCACACTCCGACTCAGCAGACCAATTTTTTTAAGACTTGGCACAAACTTGGCTAACTTTAATTTCTTAAAAGGACTAATCAATATACAGATAAAATGTATCAAATGAGTCTATAAAATGTTGGAGAAGTGCTTTCTATTAGATTTGAATACAAATAGAGTACAAAATTGCATCGTCCAACAAATATAGCAACTAATTGATAACTTTTATGAATTTATGATGATTGTCTTTGAAAGTCATCATCATAAATCACATATCCATGCAAGTTACAAATTGCGATCATTTGCAATTTCCTCTTTCTTGTTCAAGTGAAAAATTGGGGAGAGTATGAGGATCTACTCTTTGCACTTGTTTGTGGATCCTCGCTTAGCCTAGAAGGTTGTGGCTTCACTTTACTAGTTGATGGCATTAACGACTCCTTTGCCTCATGTTGGACATCATTTGTCATGATGTCATTCAGTCCAAACTCTCCTCTCCAAACTCTCTTGATTCTAGAAGCCTCACACTAGCATAACAAAGAAATGAGAGTATTACATATCTGCAATAAGAACTTTATGGTGGGAGATAACTATAGGGGAGATGTTTGGATGTTAACCTGACTTCACTTGCGCTCAGGCAGATTGTCTGTTTAAAAGAGAGTGAAGTCTTATCATTAACAGAGGGAGATTTACATTTATTCCAATGAGACTGCAAAGAGATGTGAGGAAAAAGATTGGAAGGAGCAAGATAAGCAAGTTTGTGGTGGAGTAGCTGCAGGAGAAGATGTTAAAAGGGGCGACAAAGGGAAGATTGAAATAGAAGTGAAGGCTATGGCCAACAACACACAATCAGTCATAAAGGTGTTATGCAAGACTGTTGAAGCTATGGTCACAGGAACTGTCACGGGTGTTGTGCAAGCTCCCAAAAAGACTATTATGGGGACTGAACATCGTGAGTTGTATATGCTTTAGCTCTATATATGTGAATGCACAGTTATAATATTATGTTATATACAGTCCTATCCTGTATTGTTTGAAACACATTAATTTTGCTTGGTGCTTGCTACTTGTGAAATTATATTATTACTAGCATTGAATGTCTGAAGATATTCAAAGTTACTCATTGATCTAGGCATCTTTAAGTATCTACTGTATGATGATGTGATACCAGATCATGGATTCATAAAATTTCTTGTGTCTTTATTGATAGAGACACTTTGAGGAGAAACAAATTTAACCTATGCAATCAAACTGGCTCAGGAGAGTGGCTACTATTTTCACTTGTTTCTTATATTTGTTTGTTTTTTTGGATTTGATTGTGCCATCTGCACTAATTTATATAACTTATTGAAATTAAGTGATAGCGTGAGTAGTTATTATGTCATTTTGAAAGTTGCTTTCTCCGTTAGTTGATCATGTTAGTTCCAGGCCTTTAATGTAGGATATTCGTAATGTTGGGGAAATTTCATGAAGATATTAAACTTGTGTGTATCAAAAATCTCTTAGAGATTTTGGAGCTAAAGATAGCCCCTCAAGTTTAAAATGGTCTTCAAGTTCGTTTTAGCTACTTGCTGATATTTTTTCAGGAGATTCCATTCTTTTTACCTTCAATACCTTGCTTTCAGTATGCCTTCACCAAGAGTACTTAGTTATCATACTCCTTTGGGACTTTCAAACTAGAGGGCTTCAAATATTGAATTGGGCTTCAATTATTATAAGAGAGGGCAATGACCAAAAAACTGTATTAATTTAGAATAGAATAGATATCCAGAATTTCCACAACCTATTCTGAGTAGATTATCAAATTCCTGGAATCCCTGTGTATGAATTGAAACTTCTATTTAATTTGTAAGTTGTTAGTTCATAACCCCTGTCCATAGTGTGTATATCTTTTCTTTCCCTTCAGCACAACATCTGAGCAACTGTACAAGAGTTTTGTGTTGATTTTTTTTAGATTGCTCACTTCATTATATAATGAACTTTCATCCTATCTAGAATTGATTGCTAACCTTTTAATTGCCAGTGTTCTTCCATCTGAGGTTTTTCCCTGCAATAGTGGAAGAGATCATATACAATTATTCTTTTTTCCTAAGAAAAATGAAAGACATTGCTTCATTAAGCTTCAAAAAAATCCCAAGTGACATAGCTGCCCATGTTTTAATTTTGGTCAAACTCAGGAATAAGAGACATTTCTATACCTTTTGAAAAGTTGCAAAATCTCACCCATTTGAAAAATGCCTAAAATTAAATACAAGGGCTAATTTCAGTTCAACAAATTAGGTATAATAATGTCTAAAAGCTAGTAGCATACCTAATTAGCATGCTCAACATTGATACCTTATTCTTTAATGGAAGGGGCTTCTGGACTTAGATTTTAAAAGTGTAAAACCAAGGGCTTAAACTGTAACCATTATGCTAGGAACATTAACCATTCTTCCATGAACAATAGCTCCATTCCTATCACCGGTAAAAACCTAATGCTTCACCTTGAATACCTGACAAACTCCCCTGCCAACATAGGCTTCTAAAAAGCTAGAAAATTCATACTGATTTACACAGTTAAATCTACACTGAAAAATTGCACAATTTTAGAGGATGGAAAGTGTGCAGGTTGGTGAGCGTAATGGTTTTACAAATCATACCACTAGGGGGCCAAAATTTAGAGCAATTAATCCTTTTGGCTTAGAAACTTGAACATTAAATCCAGGCTTTTCCATTTTCTTTACATCTCAATTTGGTGAGGCAAATCTGGGGGAAGCTAAATGAGAAGTTTGTGCAATTCAAAATTGGAATACAAGCCACTTGACAAAACAACATTTATTTAGATAACTCTGGAAATAATATCAAGAAAAAATCTGTATGCCATGTGAACTCTATAGTTCTATTCATCTCAAAGGAACCCATAAAACAATTATAGCATAACAAGAAAAGCATGGCACCTTGTAGACTAACCCAAAGCCACCCTCTCCTAGCTTGCTTTGATTATAGAAGTTCCCCGTGGCTCGTTTAAGAATACCTCTTGTTTAAGAATTTCATGACTATGGTCTTCATGATGATTTGCATTTGATTTATTGTTTCAAGAACACGGTCTTTATCAAATTAGTGTAAACCACAAAAATAAGAACCCGCGTATTCTAGACAGATACTTTTACCATTCAAAATGATCAACAAACTGTCACATTGTTGGATGATTAACACTTAATCTGTGACGTGGCTTTACTAGTAATAATTATTACTATATATATTAGTATATTTTTTCCATTAGCATCCAAGTTTCTTTCTTGGCTCAACAAGCTTTCACATTGAGATTGTGAGTTTTCCTCAAAACGAGAAATATCCTTAATAGGATAAAGCCAGACATCACAAGCTTGTGATAGGGCAATAAATTATTAATAGCAATGCAATAGACATTAATGACATCGTGAGCTAACATTTACTCTGTGGTACATTAGTTGCACTATAACTCTCCCCCTCACACCAACACCAATAATGCCATGTCATGGTCCATGCGTATAGTACTACCTATTTATGAGTTATCCTAAATACCTATATTTTTAATCTTCGAGTGACTTCCACAACCTCTATTTTCTATGGTTTACTATTTCACAAAAGGAAATAGTAGAGCCTTGTAATATATAAGCTTCCAATCAGCTGATGTTAGTTAAGAGAATAAACCAAATGTATGTAAATTAAACAAGTGCTACGTAGTGGCTAGTACTTCATGCTCTTGGGGTAGAAAATGGAAATAAATGAATGCAAATTAGGTGACACTTTTGATCTATGTCACTACAAACAAAGGCTTTTTTGGAGGTGCCAAATGAACAATGTTATGTTGACTAGCATACAGATGTGTAGAGTACAACAACAAAACCAACTAGGATATGGAGATATAGAAACAAAACACCTTATATTAATTTGTAGAAGAACAAAATACAAAGATGGGCCACTCAAAATTTGGGAACCTATTAATCTTAGCTACCCAATCCAATGAGAAACACCCAGCTGAAGCAGTGATTCTTTGCATTACAATCTACCCAAATTCCTAGACTTATATGCCCTATTTGGTTCTTTAGTAGAAACCTTCTCTATTCTACAACTCCAACTCCAAAACCAGAACCTATTCTTCTTAAAAGTGCATGCTTAAATAATAGATTACATGTTACACTTGGCCTTCGTCAGTGAGTTGAACAATTAGAATGATTATGTTAAGTGTTGTTAATCTGTTGTAACTTTCACTTTTCCAAAAGATAGTGTAATTGACACTCAAAGGAATGAGTGTAACCGACAATCAAAGACCAGGCTTTTCTATTATGTTTGTACAATGTTCTTAAGATTTCTAAACTTGAATGCACTCACAGTTGTTGTACAATACTACAAAAATATCTCCATTTCTATGGTCGTGACTTCTCACAAGACTAGATTTAAAGTAATTGGAAAAGCCTTCAAGGTTTGGCTTGCATTAACAATGTGGTCACTGTGAGACTCTATTATGGACTCAATGAAGATTATTTCTCAGAGCTAGGGTGTTGGTTATGTTGATGTTGTACAGTGGAATTTCTCCCTAGAAGTCTGTATCTTAGCTTTAAAAAATTCTATGTGGGGTCATAAGTTGCTTTACACATAGTATGGGATAAGTATGTACAATTTTTATAGGATTTCTAAATTTGGATAACTCTCCATGAACCCTATAATTGTTGTACATAAATTTCCCTATTGTTACTAAGCCCTGATACTTCTCGACAAACTCTAGCATTATATTTAGTTGCAAAGATCTCAGAAGTTCACAAATTGACTTAATGTTTATTTTTGTATGCTATCAGAAGGATCTTCATTTTGATTGATTAATTTATTTTAATTTTTTCTTTCCAACTTATTCCAAAGAAGTGGAAGGATGATATTGTTTACTATGTGCCAATAGGGGATGAGATCAAGTCTCAAGCACAGTTGGAGCGCTAGCTTGTGTTGGTTGGAAGATTGTTTAAATCGTCGTTTTTAAAGCTTTCAAGGTGGTTAGAGAATTTGAGAAGCAAAAAAATCTTTGGTGGGGACAATTTCTATGCCATGGTTGCCTTATCCTTTCTCATAGGCCATGGCTGTCAAATCTTTTCTCTTTGTATTGAAAATGGCCATCTTGCTCATGTTCTTTGGGAAAAATTTGTTATTATTTTATGTTTTTGCTTGGTGCTTGGGAATTTTTAGTCCTTCCCAATTCATTTGAGGCCACAGGTAGGACCTAGTTCCTAGCATCAACACAATTGGTCCAAACCTACAAGCTCAACTTTAAGTATTTATATAAAAACAAAGTTACCTATATATATCCTAAAGTTTCTCTGCTGAAATATCCATCTTTTCTAAAAGAAGATCTTCATTGTTCGCCATTGTTCAGATCCATCTTTTGTAGCATAAGTTACAATAGTATTTAAGCACTCATTTATATTTTAGGGCTTTGATATTATATTCTTGTTGAACAGATTATTTGTGCATTAACAGTTTCTTGCTGTCAAACCTTGAAAATCCTGAAGACTCTCATGGACCAGAAAACTTTCTCCTCAACCTCCACCAGTCGACTAAGATGTCATATTTTGGCAAGAGGTGTCATATTTTATAATTTTCTTTGATTTGTTTATTAGGGCTTGGAAATTCTATTTCCTATTGTGAAAATATTCAAATGTACATGGTTGTTTAATTTGTGAACAAATTGGTGAATTAAGGAGGGTTTATCTTCTAGAATTGATAATATTACAAGGAATTGAAAGAATAAAGTTTCCATAGTCCATGATAATTCTCCTTCCTCCTTTCAAAGTTTCTTTTTACTTTAGTTTTTTATCTTTTGAGTTTTCTTTTGTGTTTTTTTAGTGTTTTTTAGTTTTTGTGTCCCCCTCTTTTGGTTTTAGAGATTTATTATATGTTTCTTCATTATAGTTTTTAGTTATGCCTTTATGTCTTTTTACTATTTATATTTTTTGTTAATTTACTTTTTGTTATTATTGCTTTCTTGGTATCCTTAATCTTTAATGTGGTCCTTTTTAATTTTTTTATATTTATGTATCTTCTATTTACATTTGTAATTTTTTCATTAATAATATATTTTCATACATATTTATTATATACCTTTTCCTCGATGGAAGAAGTATCTTTTATTTTCTTTTGTAATTTTTTCTTAAATAATAATATTTTCATACTTATTTATTATATTCTTCTTTATTGAATCAATTTATATAATATGTTCATTAATGGCATATATATCTTTAATCCTTAATCTAAGGAATATATATTTTTTAGTTTTTTCATTTGATTCTTTGTTCATTTGTTTGGCCTGTTTTCTTTTTTTATATAGTTTTTTGTAGTTGTTTTTCTTTTCTTTAATTTATATCATCATAAGGTTTAAAATTTTATTCCATTTTTGGTTTGATTTTTGGAAATTGTTTGTTGTTTTTGTTGTGATATTTGACTTTTCAACTTTTTATTTTTTGCCTTATTGGCCTGTTGACTTCTTGCTCTCCCTAGCTCCTCACCTATTCAAACATCCAAGTCTCTCTCTCTCTCTCTCTCTCTCTCTCTCTCTCTCTCTCTCTTGTGCTTAGTTTATCATCTTGATGATGGATCATGGAGTATGATTTGAAACGTTGATACAAAAAATTGACACAGTTTTAATCCAAAAATTGCTCACTTGAGTGTTACAAGGAAACAATAAGATCCTGAAATTGGGCATATGAAAGATTCCAATAAGTGTGGGGGACCCATAGCCCATTTGTAGAATAAAGAAAATAATCCAAACGCTCAACTATGTTGGTGAACTAACCCTTTGGTTCATCCTTATGAATGAGCATTTCTTATGTATCAAGTCCAATAAATTCACCAATCTCACAAAATCTTAAAAATCCTTTTACGCCTAGGAGGTGTGTTAAAATACTTCCTATTTCTACCCCAAAGAAATAATCATGCTAAAATCATCCCCACAACAACCAATTTATAAGGGGAAGCAAGAATAATGAACATGATTTCATTTCAAAGCTTAAGTTTGTCCCCTAAACTTGTGGGGTTGTAAACATTAATCAAGAAGAGAGATAGCCGAGATAAAATTATTTATACTTCTAATTGTATCCAATTTAGGGTGGAGTGAGAACCTCCATAAAAATCTGAACAGGGTGCTAAAGGATCCCCAATTTATTGGCTTGAATAATTGCATCCACCCTAGTACCCATATGACCTGAGCAATAAGGAACAACTGAATTTCCTATAACTTTAGTTTTGTTCCTAAAGTATAATTATACCACTCAACATGTGATCAATTTGGCACTTGGCCATGAATGCCACTTTCCTAGTGTAGATCTTCATTGCTCTGTAAAAGAAGGGACTTACATAAAATAATTTGTTTTCTTCAATCTCCAACCTTTCAATCAAATCTTGACGTAGAAAAAAATTTACACTCTCTTCTTCAACATACAAAAATCAAAATAAATTCGAACAAGACATAGGTATTGTTTCTCCAATTTCAAACTTACAACTTATTACACATTTGTTTTGAAATTAAAATGATTGTTGTCAATTTCACTATTCAATAGAGACAATTTAAAAGCTTGCAATAAAGATGTAAAGAAACTCAATTTATTTAAATCAAATACAATTATTTGCAATTTCATTTGATTTCATTGGTCTCTATTGTTTATACATTCCATCTCCACACTTATACCTTTCTATATTGTTCCGTATTACATACCCTACATAGCATTTGGTTCTTTGCATCTGCACTTTATTTCATTGTAAAATTTCACTTTGCTACCCCCAAACCACCATAATTCTATTTCTTACTCATACTGGACGTCATGTTTCCTCTATGTTGCTTCTTTTCAAATTCTATCTTCTTTAATTTCTGTGTAGTTTTATTTATTCAAACTCTCTTTGAATAGAAATTCTTGCACTATTCAAGAGGTGTAGCCTCTTTTCCTCCTCTTCCACTCAGCCTTCTTCACACTTCTCAATATGTCCTACATAGTCCCAATCATCCTTGCGTATACCTTTTTTCATCTCCCTCCATTTACCATGTTGCTCACTACCTTCTATCTGTTGTTGCAAATTAAATTGCCAATCAAATAGGCGCAACCTTCTACTTACATGCATTATGTATTATTTTCATTTGCAATTTAAATTTTTAAATGCTCTTAGCATAGGTACAACCCCTCTTGCTGATTTTTTCCACGAGAATCCTCTTCTTCTTGCTCATGCCCCCCTTCCCTGACAATTTTTCAATCTGAAATTGTTTATTGTCTTCCTGCTACCCCTTCATTCTCAATGCCTCTTCATATTCCTTACCCTTAACATTTTAATTTCTCTCATATGCATTCATTTTCAATTTTAAATTCTAAAATGCCAACTTATAATAGCATGATCCTATGCATCCTCAAATATGCATTTCACATTTTTTTATTTTTAAATATCTCTTTCTTGCCACCATATGCCCCCAATCTGCAATTTATTTTAAATTTATTGTTTCTATTGTTGTTATTTCTTCTTCCAATGCTGACTCTCATTTAAAGTCTCCTCTTCGATAGGCATTTCAATTCTCTTAAATTCTATTCTTCAGAGGTAGTGATTGTTTATTGTCCCCAACACATCCATTGGGTGCTAGAATAAATAATATATATATGAAGCCACAATCACTAATTGATTATTCAAACAACGAAGCTGTTGGTGAACTCGGAAAAATTGAAGATGCAACAATTTTGTTGATGCAGATTGTTCATTCCTCGGATGCTCTTGCATCAACTTTCTAGCTAATATGGAAATGGTGATTTGGTTTAGGATTTTGTGGATCAAAGCCACCTTTATGAGGAAATATATGTGAGAATTATTGTTGATTAGGTCCTAGTTGATGGAATAGATTGTTCCTACACAAGCACCATTCTTCAATAAACAATTGTTGATCTAGTACTCCTCTAGAATATTGTAATGTTGTATTCCACATGGAGCATAATTAGGGGAGCATTAGAGAGGATTGAAGTTTGGAATCCATTCTTGAATGTGAAGGGTGGAATCACCCACTTTCTATGATGTGTTCTTTAGAACATAATCCTTATTAGCACTCTTCCAAAATTCACCAAAAAAACCCTTTAGTAAGAATTTCATTGCACCTCAGGTGAGGATTGAATCCTCAATTTGGTTTTGTGTCCCTTTCTCACTTATCCCTCTTCCACTTAGTGCATATTCTAGTAAAGAATTTTCCATATACATGTCATCTGAGTGGACAATCACTCTTTGTTCATTTGTGCTAGAATTTGTATATTGCTGATTTTGGTACCAAGCATTTTTTTATAATTAAATCAAAAGAAATAGATTATATTGCATTAATAGATTAAAATTATATGACATATAATGGGGCTCTTTGAGGAAGCAACCTCATTTGATCACTCTCAATATAATGAAGTTCTTTAGAATTGTATTTCTTATATAATGAAGGTAAGGTAGGTTGGGTGTTGGGTTGGGTTGCGAGGATACTCCTCTTCTTTTGTGTGTGTCTCTTTGTTACCTTGCCCATGCACCTCTCGCTTTATTTCTTACTATTTTTATTTACGTTTTCTTTCAATGTATATTTACATACATCCTCAGGGGACTAGTCTTGCCCCAACATGACACCCCTTCCTAACACCAACTTGGTAAAATGTAAGACCAATGTAAGGTGGGTTGGGCATTGGGCTGGGTTGTGGGGAGACCCGAGTCAACAAAGAGAAGAAAAAAAGTCTACTTTTTTTATCGTCAGAATGTAAGACCTTTTATACATATATCCCTACGGGACTAGCCTCGCCCTAGCGTGACACCACATCTCGACCCCAACTTGGCAAAATGTAAGACCAAGGTAAGGCAGGTTGGGTGTTGGGCTGGGTTGCAGAGATACCTCTCTTCTTTTCTGTGTGTCTCTCTCTTACTTGTCCATGCACCTCTCCTTGTATTTCTTATTACTTTTATTTATGTTTTTTTTCAATCTAAATATACATACATCATTAGGGGACTAGTCTCGCCCCAACATGACACACCTTCCTGACCCCAACTTGGCAGAATGTAAGACCAAGGTAAGGTGGGTTGGGCATTGGGCTGGGTTGTGGGGATACCCCTAAGTCAAAGAAAAGAAGAAAAAGAAGTCCATACCTTTTTATTGTCAGAATATAAAACCCTTTACAAACTATTTCATATATCCCCAAGGGACTAGCCTTGCCCGAACATGACACCCCTTCTCGACCACAACTTGAAAAAAAGTAAGATCAAGATAAGGCGTGTTGGGTGTTAGGTGTTGGGTTGGGTTGCGGGGATACCCCTCTTCTTTTTTGTGTCTCTCTCTTACCCTATCCATGCGCCTCTCGTTGTATTTCTTATTACTTTTATTTATGCTTTCTTTCAATCTATATTTACATACATCCTTAGTGGACTAGTCTCGCCCCAGCATGACACTCTTTCCTGACCCCAACTTGACAGAATGTAAGATCAAGGTAAGGTGGATTGGGCATTGGGATAGGTTGTGGGGATACCCTTGAGTCAGGAAAAAGAAAAAGAAGTCCATACCTTTTTATTGTTAAAATGTAAAATCCTTTACAGACTATTGCATATATCCTCAGGGGACTAGCTTCGCCCTAGCATGACACCCCTTTTCGACCCCAACTTGGCAAAATGTAAGACCAAGACAAGATAGGTTGGGTGTTGGGTTGGGTTGTGGGGGTACTCCTATTCTTTTTTGTGTCTTTTTCTTACCTTGCCCATGCACCGCTTGCTTTATTTCTTTTTACTTTTATTTATGTTTTCTTTCAATCTATATTTACATACATCCTTAGGGGACTAGTCTCACCCCAGCGTGTCACCCCTTCTTGAACTACACTTTGCAGAATTTAAGACCAAGGTAAGGTGGGCTGAGCGTTGGGTTGGGTTGTGGCGATACCCATGACACCCTTTCACACCCTTTCTGACCCCAACTTGGAAAAATGTAAGACCAAGGTAAGGTGGATTGGGTGTTGGGTTTGGTTGCGGGGATACCCCTCTTCTTTTGTGTGTGTCTCTTTCTTACCCTGCCTATGCACTTCTCACTTTATTTTTTATTACTTTTATTTATGTTTTCTTTCAATCTATATTTACACACATCCTTAGGCGACTAGTCTCACCCCAACGTGACACTCTTTCTTGACCCCAAGTTGGCAGAATGTAAGACCAAGGTAAGGTGGGTTGGGCATTAGGCTAGGTTGTGGGGATACCCCTGAGTCAAAAGAAGAAGGAAAAAAAATCCATACATGTTTATCGTCAAAATGTAAGACCCTTTACAAACTATTGTATATATTTTTAGGTGACTAGCCTCACCCCAACATGACACCCCTTCTCAACCCCAACTTGGCAAAATATAAGACTAAGGTAAGACAAGTTGGGTGCTGGGTTGGGTTGTGGGGATACCTCTAAGTCAAAAAAAGAAAAAAAAGAAAAAAAAAGTTATCGTTAGAATGTAAGACCCTTTACAAACTATTGCATATATCCCTAGAAGACTAGCCTCGCCCCAACGTGGCACCCATTCCCGACCCCAACTTGAAAAAATATAAGACCAAGGTAAGGCGGGTCGGGTGTTGGGTTGGATTGTGGGGATACTCCTCTTCTTTTGTGTCTCTCTCTCTTACCTTCCCATGCACCTCTTACTTTATTTCTTATTACTTTTACTTATGTTTCCTTTAAATCTATATTTACATACATAATTAGGGGATTAGTCTCGCCCTAACATGACACCCCTTCCTGATTCCATCTTGGTAGAATGTAAGACCAAGGTAAGGTGGGTTGGGCATTGGGCTGGATTGTGGGGATACCCCTAAGTTAAAGAAAAGAAAAAAAACAAGTCCATACCTTTTTATTGTCAAAATATAAGACCCGTTACAAATTATTGCATATATCCCCAAGGGACTAGTCTTTCCCTAACATGACACCCCTTATTGACTATAACTTGGAAAAATGTAAGACCAAGGTAAGGCGGGTTGGGTGTTGAGTTGGGTTGCAGGGATACCCCTTTTCTTTTGTGTTTGTCTCTCTCTTACCTTGTCAATGCACCTCTCGCTTTATTTGTTATTTCTTTTATTTATGTTTTTCTCTCAATCTATATTTGCATACATCATTAGGAGACTAGTCTTGCTCTAGCGTGACACCCCTCCCTAACCCCAACTTGGCAAAATGTAAGATCAAAGTATAGTGAATTGGACGTTGGGCTAGGTTGTGGGGATACCCCTGAGTTAAGAAAAGAAAGAAAAGTCCACATCTTTTTATTGTTAGAATGTAAGACCTTTTATAGACTATTGCATATATTCTCAAGGGACTAGCCTCACCCCAGCATGATACCCTTTTCCGACCCCAACTTGGAAAAATGTAAGAGCAAGGTAAGATGGGTTGGATGTTGGGTTGTGTTGCGGGGATAACCCTCTTCTTTTGTGTGTCTTTTTCTTACCCTGTCCAAGCACCCTTTGTTTTAGTTCTAATTACTTTTATTTATGTTTTCTTTCAATCTATATTTACATACATCCTTAGGGGGTTGGCCTCACTCCAATGTGACACCCCTTATTGACTCCAATTTGGAAAAATGTAAGACCAAGGTAAGGTGTGTTGGGGGTTGGACTGGGTTGTGGGGATACCCCTAAGTCAAAAAAGAAAAGAAAAAAAAGTCCATACTTTTTTATCGTCAGAATGTAAGACCCTATATAGACTATTAGATATATCCCTAGGGGACTAGCCTCACCTCGGCATGACACTCCTTCCCAACCCCAACTTGGCAAAATGTAAGATCAAGGTAAGATAGGTTGGGTGTTGGATTGGGTTGTGGGGATACCCCTCTTCTTTTGTTTGTGTCTCTCTTACCTGTTCATGCACCTCTTGCTTTATTTCCTATTACTTTTATTTATGTTTTTTTGGTAATCTATATTTACGTACATCATTAGGGGACTAGTTTCACCCCAATGTGACACCCCATCCTGACCCCAACTTGGAAAAATGTAAGACCAAGGTAAGGTGGGTTGGGTGTTGGGTTAGGTTTTGGTGATAACCCTAAATCAAAGAAAAGAAGAAAAAAAAGTCCATACATTTTTATTATCAGAATGTAAGACCCTTTATAGACTATTGCTTATATCCCCAAGGGACTAATCTCACCCCAACATGACAACTCTTCTTGACCCCAACTTGGCAAAATGTAAGAGTAAGGTAAAGCAGGTTGGGTGTTGGGTTGGGTTGCAGAGATACCCCTCATCTTTTGTGTGTCTCTCTTACTTGCCCATACACCTTTCACTTTATTTTTTATTTATATATTTTTTAATCTATATTTACGTACATCATTAGGGGACTAGTCTCGCCCCATTGTGACACCCCTTCTTGACCCCAACTTGGTATAATGTCAAACCAAGGTAAGGTGGGTTGGGCATTGGGCGTTGGGCTAGGTTGTGGGGATACCCCTAAGTCAAAAAGAAAAAGAAAAAGAAGTCCATACATTTTTATTGTCAGAATATAAGACCCTTTACAGACTATTGCATATATCCCTAAGGGACTAGCCTCGCCCCAACATGACACCCCTTATCGACTCTAACTTGGAAAAATGTTAGGCCAAGGTAAGGCGGGTTGGGTGTTGGGTTGGGTTTCAGGGATACCCCTCTTATTTTCTGCGTGTCTCTCTCTTACCCTGCCCATGCACCTCTCGCTTTATTTCTTATTACTTTTATTTATGTTTTCTTTCAATCTATATTTTTTTCGATTTGTTTTTAGTTTTGTCTCTCTTTCTTTCTTTTTAAAATTGTCTTTCTTTTTACCACCTTTTTTATTTCTTTTCAAGTTTTTTAATTACCTTCATCATGTAATTCTTTGTCTTTACGTGGTTCTCTCTCTTTCTTATTTGACATTCTATATTGTTAAGTTATGGGTATGCTCCCTATGGTCTTGGGTTTGGCTTTGAGATCCGAGTTTATTTGATGCGTGTGGCTTGCAAGTTGTTGCATACATCATAGGGGATTAGCTTCGCCCCAACATGACACCCTTTCCCAACCGCAACTTGGCAGAATGTAAGACCAAGGTAGGGCGGGTTGGACATTATGTTGGGTTGTGAGGATACCCTGAATCAACAAAAAAAAAGAGAAGTCCATACCTTTTGATTGTTATAATGTAAGACCCCTTGCAAGCTATTGCATACATCTTTAGAGGACTAGGTTATTTACTGTTTATTTTTCTTGTCTTCTCTCTTGTTCTTTAAGTGTATTTATTTTCAATCCCTTGCCATGGCTATCTTTTTTTTTTTGTATAAGTTTTTATTTATCATTTTTTATTCCTTTCTTATTGGACCATGGACCACAAACACTAGACTTTGGATTTTGGAGTTTGTATCCTTGATCTTTGACATTTGATACAAGATCCGTAAAAACATCAATTGTGAGAATAGATCTTAGTCTATAGAATTTAGACAATAAAATGTAGAACATGCATGTTACATCATAAATCCTAGAACTTGGACCTTATGCTTTGGGAACACAAACCTAGAACCTTAACCCTCAAGATCTTAGAACTTAGATCCTAGGCCCAAAAACATAAACTTTGGACCGATAGACATTGAAATGGTGGGCTATTGACCCTAATCAAGAAAATTTTATCCCGAAACACTTTGTCGCCCAACATCAGAATTTGGAGTTTTCTCTTCTATGTTTTTTCCTCGTATCTCTCTTCCTCTTAGTTTCATTATTTTTATTTTTCATTCTATCACCCTCTTTCTTATTTTTCTACCATCTTTTTTTCTTTTTATTTTTATTTTATTCTCTCTATTATTATTTGAGAATGCTTCATTTTAATCACTCTCGATTTCTATCTATAATTCTCTTATATTCTCCCTTGATTTTGTTTTTCTTTCTTTCTTTTCTTTCTCCTTTTGGAGAATAGATCATGTTCCATAGACTATCAGTGTTAGTTCTTGGATCCTTTATCCTTGATACTAGACCCATAAAATTGTTGACATTAGACACTACATGTTGGGTCCTAGAATTTAGATTATAACATGTAAAACTTTTATGTTATGCTTTTTGCACATGACTTCAAAACTTGGAGATCAAAAATATCACAATTTAGATGTTATACTTTAAAACCTAAGCTTTACACACATATACATTAGGTTTGTTGACGATTGACCTTGATCAAGAAATGTTTACCCTTTACCCCCAACTCTTAGATTGAGAACCCTAGAGTTGTGGAATATGAATAGTAGACCAAGAAATATTTACCCTATATTATGAACCCTTGAACCCATGCCTTGGAGATGTATGCTTCTATATTGTAGAACCTACACCCTAAACTTGTGGATTGTGGATGCGAGACAAAAAATGACACTATAGCATCAATCCTAGACCCTATACTTTGAATATTTGACCATTGACACTAGAGTATGTATATTGGATCGTTGGGACCTAGTCATCGAATCATAGACCCTAAACTTTGTATCCTCAAACCTTGATCCTTAACTTTGGACCCCAAGACCTCTAAATCAATTGACTTTTGACAGTGGATCTCAAGCCTTGAAATTTAGACTCTAGAATGTAGAACAAGGAACTAGATTTTACTTGGAACCAAACCTTAAGCTCTAATCATGTGATATTAAAATTTGGAGCCTATAGTTAGGAACTTGGATCCTAGATCCTTAGACATTAACTTTGGACTTTTTGATGGTGTCATGGCCACTCATGGACAATCCGATTAGGTATCACAAATAGAACCCTCAATTAAATCTTCCATACAAAGAATAATAGTTTATTCTTTGCCTTCCAAACATTTGCAAGCCCCCTCACAAGAGTAGGTATGTACTTTAAAAATATTTAAAAGAACATATATTCATCAAATTAATCATTAGTTTTATTGGTCTTCAATTAATTATCACATGATCACTTGCACATCACCATTCAAGACCTAATTGATTCCTAGAGTTCGTAGTGTTGGAAAATCTAAGCTCTAATACCAGATGTTATGCCCATCATGAACACAACACATTTTCTTAAAGAATTAACTAAGTCAATTGATGTTAAGCGTCACATTATGACAATGTGAGTAGACATTAGCAAACTAATAAGTTAAAAAAAAAAAAAATCTATGGTGGGTTTATGATGGTGTGAAAAATGGACTTTGGACTCATGAACCATGGACCCTAAACCAAAATATCATATGCCATAAACCCTTGGATCCTAAACCCTCCATGTTGGACTCATGTACCATAGACTCTAGAGTAAGAATTTTTTCATGTAGCTTGGACCTTGAACATTGAAGCATTTTCCTTGAATCTTTGACACATTAGAACACTCTTCGAATTTGGACCTCAAACCTTGGAACCTATTATCTCTCACTCTCTCTCCATATATCTCATTTGATGGCCAACTGCAACAATGTCTATTGTGTAAATTCAAAGACAATCCAACTCTATCAGCTTCTAGTAGAAATAAGGAACAATAAGTCCATATTATACCTGACGAACACACAAAATCCAACACCAACCACTATTTCTAAAAAGCTAAAACAATGAATCAACAAGGGGGGTTGAGCAGGTTGGTCACACCATGCAGAGCGATAGATACCGTCCAACAATATTACCCATGCTAGCATTCAAAAATAGATATTGAAGTTATAAAATATTCTTCTTTCATTCATTCCTGTGAACCCCTAAACTTACAAATGCACAAGAACAACAAACATGGTTCATGTTAGATCAAAATGCATGCAAATATGAAGGATTCCCCATAAAATCCACCTATTTAAACTAATATTAGGAAATAAAGAACAAACTCAAATAATATGAAAGTAAATCCTAATCTAGCCAATAGATTGATGATCTCATGGGGGAATTGGTGCCAATGGAGTGTTGCAATTGGCCCTTTCCCAATTCCTATGTTGCAATGTAGATTGATGAAGAAATGGTCAAATCTCCAAAGAGATTTGAGCATAACCTTGGTGCAAATATGAAAATGTGATGAATGCTTGAATATGATGAGCAAAATTAGTTCTCAATTGGAAAGAGTAACTTTGCATGTGAATTGTGGATGAAGATTGAAGAGAATAGTCTCCAATTTATAGACTTCTTTTTGGAAGAAGTGAGCAAGATTGAGCAATGTGGGACAAAAGATAATCAATGGCATTGTGCCATTTGTCCACATGTGGTTGGATGAGGAATGAGCACATTTTGGCCAATGTGCATGATAAATGCATAAATTTGAATTTGAAATGGTGAGTTGACTTGTTGAAGAGGGAAGAGAAGTGAAGTTAATGTCACTTGGCTCAAGGTCAAAGACATGTAAGAGGCATTGAATGCCTTGTTGGAAGGACCAAGTCCACTTGATCTTTTTTTATTCAAATGTGGGAATATTCCCTTTTGATGCCTTGTGAGGGAAAATAGAGAATTAAATAAATCAAAGTAATTGATTTATTGTGCAAGTTGCATTCTCTAGAGGATTTTAATGAAAGGAATTAACTTAATCATGATTTTGATTAACTTAATGAAGAATTAGATGATGTGACAATTTAGACTTAGATTTATGAATTAATTTAAGTCAAAAATTGAAAGGAAATGATTTATCAAATAAATGATTTGATTTATTTAATCAAGAAGGAATATGTTAGATTAAATCAAATAAATTAAATTTATTTAATTTAATAGGAGGACTTTAGAGATTTTAATTAAATAAAATGATTTATTTAATTAAACAAGGATGCAATGGTTAATTAAATTAATTGATTAATTTAATCATTAAAGAGAAAGACTTAATCTAATAAATAATGATTTATTAAATTAAGAGATAGAATGTGATGAAATTCTGAGAGTGTGATTTAAGAGGAAACGTTGTTAGTAATCGGGATCAGGTGTGCCAAAACGAACTTGTACATTTTCCATGTCTACAATTCCAAATAGAAAAAAGCTTTATATTGCAATGTGATAAAGGAAAACAATAATTGCACATCAGTATACTACTCCATACATCTACTACAAACAAAGGAATTCAATCATAGCAACATAGAACTATATTTTATTTATGCCAGGAATAACAAGCAATGAATACAAAGCAATTAGTTTAACAAGGGATCGGTTCCCCATTCTCCACCATAAAAACATCAACTTAACTTACAGTTTGCTAACAACACACTCACACTTGATTATTTTGAAATGCCAATACAAGTTCACCTTGTTCATGGTCTTTAGTCAGCAGTTCATTTTCTTTTCCAAGGAAAAGAACAATGGCATCTTCCCTCACTCCAAAATCGGCTTATTTTTGCATTCTCAAATAGTTTATTCCTCTGGTAGCAACTACTCCAAAATGGGTGATAACTCCTTTCTCTTTTTCTCTTGATCGATGTAACTTCCACACATATCTCCACCACCAATGAAGGCTTGATATGTACCAAAACAAAACAACGGTTCACTCCCATATAAGAAGTGCCACATCACAAGAAATTTAAGCAGACAAAATAAAAAATAAAAACCAAAACTTGAATAATGCAATGATGTCGTTGCATCAGGCTCCTCGGGGGAGTTGTTTGTGAGCATAACTCACAAAGGGGGTTGGGTAGTAGGACTACCCTTCCAAGTTCTCAACACTTGCAACATACCTCTTATGTTGAGAAATGACCACTCGTGACCAATATTTCTTTATTGTCTTCCAACATTTGACTGGACCTCCATATGTCAAACTCCTTAATACGGTCTTCATGTTCTTCCCACTGGTTGACCTGCTTAATTATAATAACTCCTAAAATTCCATAATCTCCCAAATTTTATAATGTTTGTAAATGGGTTGGAGTATAAACTAGTTGCTTATTATGTTGGTAGAACTCAATAGCTAGGTTCAAACACTTGGTAGTATAAAGTTATAAAACTTTAATTCATTTAGAATATGACCAAAAGTTTTATGTTCCATGCTTTGGACATTGATGGCATTTATGGTGGTTTTTTAAGAGCTCTCTTTGGTAATTATCCATGGACTAAGGCTCTTGGTATTTGATAGAGTCGAGAATCCTCTTTGGATTGATTTTTTCATCCTTCTTTCTCTTAGCTCTTTTATTGACCATCTCATTTAACCTGTACAACATTTTAATTGATTTGGACAGGATAAGTTTTATTTCTCTTAACCTAAAGAAAGAGGGTTCAATTTTAAATCAATGTTTGTAAGGATCTCAAAGAGGATTGATATTTAGACTAAGATAAACTTCACACTATATTCTATGTGTTAATTTTCCCAATGCTTGTTTTAGTTGTCAATAATTAACTAACTAAAAATAAAGTTTCTATGTAAATAGTTTTACTTTTAATTACCAAATATGTTTATTCATTTAATAATCTATTGTAAAACATTAAATAAAGCATTGAAAAAAATATATCAAATTTATTTCAAATAAATAAACAAAGAGTTAAGGTTGTATTTGTTAATTTTAAGCTTAAGACGGAAATGAGAGAAGATATGTTTGATTCAAAGGTTGCCAAAGTTGCAAATGGTTGAGAAGATGATGATGAATTTTTAATGTCGTTGCACTTTGATTATGGAACTTTGTTTCTACAATTGTATGTGTTGAGATATGAGCACACAATGTCATGTTTGTCTAGATGCACTAGTGTCCTTTACACTCTAGAGTCCTTTGTTGTGATTTGGTGTATTATGCACACTGTGGTGTATGCTTGCAACTTTTGGAATTGAATCTTGAATAGTAACTAAAGGTAAAGGTAGTCCTTGAAGATTGATTTTTGGAATGATCACAATTAGATTTCAAACTAATTTAATATAATATCATAAAATTGGAATTCTTGTAATTTTTGCAATAATAGTATAAAATGTAGAAATTCTCAGTTTTTGATCACCCAGGTCCCAATGTTGGCAAGGTAAGAGAACATACAATGATCAAAGTATTAATTGGAAGCAAGCTACAAAATTCTTCAATGTATACAATGTGAAAAATTTAACCAATTAACCATGTCATGGCAACATTCCCATCTTACTTTCAATTATCAAGCTATATGGTGGAGAATCACATATTTGATTACAATTTGATCAATTAAACAAAGAATTATTCATCTAATTCGATATTGTGAGTTTTTTTAAACAATTGGCCTACAATTTGAAATAGTAATTTTGTCAAACAATTGATGTGCAAATTGAAAACACAAAATAATTACTTGAAATATGTAGTCAAGCCAACAGAAGATGTAATAACTATTATTCAAATCAATTTTGATCACAGCGATCCATAAATTGTTGCAACAAAAGTCCCCTCATAAAATCCATGACCTAGACAAAAATGACAACCAACTATTCACTTAAGTCTTGCAATACAACAAACTCAATAATTTTTAGCAACCTTTATGCAAATATGAGTCAATTATGATAATATATACATATAGAAATCAAACAACTGACCAAATGGTCTCCTAGGATAATCACAACTATCATACGCAAATGTTCAAAAGTAATATTCAATTCAAATTATCACAAGAATATTACGATGTAAATTCAAAATTACATAATAAAATACAAGCATAATAAAATATGAGCTCATAATGCCATCTCAATATCTCAGATAATATAAGTATGTTAAAATACATTAAATTTGGGAAACCTTCAACTGAATATATTTTATAATTCAAAAACAACTGAAACTAGTAACCAATTGAAACTTGGTGATTTTACTATTCACTGCAACTCTAGAAATATTTTGCATGTTCTTGAAACAATTTTTTCACATAGATGCAATCCTTGGATGGTATCACCTCTTGTTGGATAAGAGGTTTTTCATCCATTGGCGAAAAGATGAACATATATACTTAATCTTTAAGAAAGGGGTTTTGCATCAAACGATGGATACCTTTCCTTAAGTCCAACTTCTCCTTTTATAATGTTTTGTTTGCTATCATTAGAGCCATTTGAGACAAGGATGTTAAGAAATTTTTAACAAGGCATAATATTTCTTTTCGATGGCCATATCCTAGAAAATCATGAAAGACACTCAACTTCATTATTTCCTTGTTGCTTATGTTATCTATTGACATTGTGGACACCTTTGTTGTCAAAAGATATTGGAGAACCTAGAAAGCTATCAAATTATGTCTATAATGTGATGGTGAAGTTTTTGTATTGGATTTCTTGTGTTTGATCAATCTTTTTAGTTGTCATCAATTTTAAACCAGCATGGTATGCCTACAAAAAAAGTTCCTTGGGTTAAATCATTAGAGTACCTTTGTGGTTAAAATCATTTGACAAGCTTGGAAAGTTATCTAATAATGACTCTAGGTGATAGTGATTGTTTTTGTATTGGCTTGCCTATGTTTGATGAACCTCTTTAGCAATCCCAAAAGTTAAAGCATGGAATCCCTCTAGAAGAGTTTCCTTGGATTAAATCCCTACATTGCTTCAAGAACGATATCTACATTGTCAAAGGTTTGTTTACCACTTCCATTGATACTTGGATCCTTAGGTATAAATTGAAGAGTATTTTAAATCACATTGGAGTTGATTTTTGGAGCATATATTGAAATTATTATGACAATTCAAGATGCACATTAACATAAGTCTTGGACTTAAATCACCTTCCTAATAGGGGAAAGATTGGGGTTTACATGAATAGGCATTTTTTTTAGATAGAAGCCTCAACGAGGTTGTTCTTGGTTCTTACCCAAAGCAATTTTGTATTAAAAACTCAAATCAAATGTAATATTATCCAATGACTTTAGTTTGGAATTGGATTAAATATTGTTTGGAAATTCATTGTAGAGGCAAGAAAGCTCATTTGACTTATTTGAACAAGTTCTACTTAGGAAAAAAATTGAACATGAGGTCCTTCCAAACCTTGCATATTGTGTGTAACCACAAGTCAATCAAGCATCTATTTTGAATTTGTCTAGAACTAAAGAAGCTTGGTATTTGATAAATTCTTTTTGTCAGTGTTATGTTTATAAGATGAATACACTTTAGATTTAAGTTGTTCCTCTTTTACCTAAATTCAACTCCATTTTCATGCAAAGAAAATATAATTATAATAATTTCAATGTCTATTATAATTTTTTTTTTTTTTTGATGAATAGGCAGTTATCTATATTAAAATTAAGATAAAGTTACATATTCACAAAAAAAGAGGAGGTTGAGAGCGGGGATGTGTAGAAACACTCTATTGTTGGCCTCGAGAAGGTGATCGACTACGGGAAGAGGTGGGTGAAGCGGGAACCCGAGCAACAGTACACGGGGCACTGCCCCAGTGATTGAGCAAAACTTGTAGGTGAGCAACCTCAATTGCAACTTTATTCGCTTGCACCTGAATCTGTAAGAGCACATTAGATAAAATAATAGCTTTAGCATATAAAGAAACATTAATATCCATTTGAGAATGGGTAAATATGCAAGCATTTCTATCTTTCTAGAGATTGTAGAGGATTTCCACCTTGAAAGTGTGCCAAAATTGGGTAAATTTTGCAGGAATTCTGGGTGAATCTCCCAACAGAACCATATGCCAAGAGAAAGGATCCGACCTAAAGGGCCGAAAGAAGTCATGAATCCAAGTCCAAAGTTGTTGAGCTCTAGGAGAAAACCAGAAAAGATGCTTAAAAGTCTCAACTTGCCCACAAAAATGGCAGTGAGGGTCATACGCCATCTCAACCATATTGAAATCCCTGCATAATAACCAAGTAGCAACTGGCAATGAATTAACAATCCAGTGCCAAAGCAGAGATTGTTCCACAACATCATTAGAAGCATATACATTAATAATCCCAAAGGAATGATTATCAATGTTAAGAAGAATCCAGACGAGTCAATGAGAAGGATTAGACCCGTGGTCAACCACACAAGAATTCCATCATGGGGAGAAAAGGGTGACAAATTTTCCACGCCTAGCCTCATGCATAGTGCAAAACATTTTACTGACCAACCAAATAGAATTGCAAGCCAAAGCAAGCAAAAATCCAAAAAATTTAACCTCTTGGAGACAAAGCACTTCAATACTAGAATATGTTTGAAAAAGTATCCCTAACAAAATACTTTCTGAAGAGGTCTATCAAACCTCAAACGTTCCATGAGAGGAAATTCATGAGTGAAACTCCTCCATATTGTCAGAGTCTAGTTCCTCTTCATTCAGGGAAGAGAAACGATTCTGCAAAAACATATTGCGAAGCTGGCCCAATCTGAATAGATGAAGAGGAAAATATCCACTTTTCTTGCACATATTCACCCTCTTCACGTGGTGGAGATGGACTATGAGACCACCTTTGAGCTCCCAAAACGGGAGGAGAAAGGCTTCGTTGAGAAAACATAACGACAACAGGCTGAGGTGTTGCCTTTGTCCTGGGTTGCACCGAAGCATTAGTAGCTCCAATAGGAGAGTCTATCCCCTTCTCTGAAGGGTTTGAAATGACCTTTGATGGTTCAGAGGCTTTAGAGGCCGACCCACAACCAGTTGACTTATTTTTCCAGATTGTAACCATGGTCCCTTTTTCATCAACTTTAGCAGAAGGTTTTTCTTGACGAGGATTTTCAGTATCTCGTGGTGGAGAAGGTGTACAAGGCACTGCCAAAGGGCAGTCCTTAATCTTGTGGTCTGCTGACTGACACCTATAACATGTGGGGAAAATGAAAATAAGTGACTTTCTGGTTATTCCAGAGAGCTCCAATTTGAATATCAATGGATTCTTTCAAATCCTTGGAGAGGTCTATTTCCACACAAACCTGTTTTTGGGGCCGGGCCTGGAAAAACCTATCCGGCTCAACGCAAATGACCCTTCCCAGTGAGGATGCAATATGGTTCAAAAAAGGCACACAAGACAAAGGAAAACCAAGGAATTTGATCCAGATTGGGACCCACAACTTGGTGTCATTTGAGACAACAAAATCTTAGGTCCATGCCCAGAAAACTAGCAAGGATGACCTGACATACCAGGGATCGTGGGCTAAGATACCCTGGACATGATTGACTTCCACAAAATGGAATAGAAAAAAAACCCTTGGTTTAATTTTGGACCATATCAAGGCAGACCCCATGAGGGACCCAGGCCTTGCTGACCCATTCTTTAAGCACACTTTCATGGGGAGTCCTCCCAAAAAAATAAATATGGGAAAAGGGTCTGTACCCAATACAAGAATTGAAATGTTTTGTTGGAAAATGATTTTTCTTGATATTTTTTCTTGTTTAATTTTTAAATTGTTGTTTTCTTTCATCTTTGAAAAAATAGAAATGTAATTGTTTCGAATGAAACTATTATGGAATTTAGATTTGAGATAATTTATTTATTTTATATGATTTATAATACTATGATGTATTTGTAAGTGCAAGTTGAGAAGGTAGCTCTTGAGGTGGAACATCTGAATATTTCTATTAATCATTAGAATAATGGTCTACATGCACTCACATATTCCTATAACAACCGCCCCTCGCTTGCTACTTATTTTTTTTCATCATGGTGGCATCAACTTGACTTCACCACTAATATGGTTACACATAAGAGTGATGAGCTCCCAAGGTTAAGGTCATTCCTAGACATATACCTAAGCCTCGAGGTTTCATGATGACCTTGCCTATGTATCCATTGTAAGACATTAGAGGCTTTTTAGTTCTCCCACCAATGTTAGAAGGAGTTCATCCTCTCCTCTTGCATGAGATCTCTAATCTCTCTTTAAACCATGAATATTTATAAAACTTAGTCCAAACATAATATGACAATAACAACTCACCATCAAGAGCTGATTCAATATCCAACATTACTAATCAATAGTGTGCAAACATACACAAATACACAAGGCTCATATCATTCCCTAATCCACCAATTCCCATAGGGAGTGACTCGAGCATACATCACATATACTCAAGGTAACTAGCTCATATACATCACATATACATAGTGACTAGCTACAACATACATCACATATACATAGTGACTAGCTCCAATATAGGTCACATATACACAATGACTAGCTCCAATGTACGCCACATTTACATAGTGACTAGCTCTAATATATATCACATATACATAGTGGTCTGCTCCAACATATGCAACATATACACATTCAATAGCTCTAACATACACCACATATAAACAATGACTAGCTCTAGCATAGGTCACATAGACACAGTGACTAGCTCCAATGTATGTCACATTTACATAGTGACTAGCTCCAATATACGTCATATATACACAGTGACTAGCTCCAACATATGTCACATATACACAGTGATTAGCTACAACATGCATCACAAATAAGAAATAACTAATTCATAGGCACATCACAAGTACAATAGTGATTGGCTCATACAGATATCACAAATACAATGGTGACAAGATCATGTGTACATCACAAGTGCATCCATGACTAGCTCAAGAATACATCACCTATATCCAATGTTACAATCCACCCAATAAATCACATGTTCACATAGAGAACAACTGGTAAAGTGAAATTGGATGCAGCCTATTGCATGCATCAACCCACTACTGGATTTACCATCACATAAGCTTGCTATTATAACAATCAAGCAACTCATATTACTTGATGTCATCACTAGCAAGGAAACCAATATATTAATATACACAACCCTAGGCCAGTCACACAAGTACTTAGGGATACATTAGTATATAAACACAATTATTTACACATCTGTTCATATCACTTCATGATCGCAAGGGGTTACCTACACCTAATAATCTAAGATACCATTTTCCACATCTAGATAGACTAGAACTATAATATTAGATTGGTCCAATAGTTACCTACCTATTGTTCATGAGAAACTCTCTTCCTTGCAATCCATTAGATGACTAAGCAACCAAGGATGACTATCATTGGAATAGTATGCTCCTTGACTGTTGTCAATATCGAGCATCATACTACTTCTCCTTGACTACTGTCAATATTGAGCATCATGGTACTTCTCCTTGACTATTGTCAATCTCAAGCATCATAGTACTACTCCTTGACTACTATCAATCTTGAGCATAATAGTACTGCTCCTTGACACTTGTCAATCTTGAGCATAATAGTATTGCTCCTTGACTATTGTCAATCTCAAGCATAATAATGTTACTCCTTGACACCTATTAATCTTGAGCATAATAGCACTGCTCTTTGACTACTATCAATCTTGAGCATAATAGTACTGCTCCTTGACTATTGTCAATCTCGAGCATAATAGTAATTCTCCTTAACACTTTCTAATCTTGAGCATGATAGTACTACTCCTTGAAACCTATAAATAGCAGGGCATAATAGTAGTGCTCTTTGACACCCGTAAATCTTGAGCATAATAGTATTGCTCCTTGACTTATGCTTAGAACTATAATTGGAAGATAGGTTCTTAACATAGAATAAGTAGGTCACAATCGACTGAATAGAAGCCTATACATAGTCAATAAGTCTAAGGTTAATTTTCACCACATAAAAGAAAAAACCTAGAACCAACACGAGACGAGACCAACTCAACATTTAACCACTACCAAGTAGTCCAATCCATTCTCTTCATTTGACTTACTATCCAAAAACACATTATGTATTAAATACAATTTACCAGGTTTTCTTAACTCTTTCATAACCATCTAATACCCATTTTTGCCTCATTTGAAGCCTATTGAAGAGAGAAGGGAAAATCAATTAGGAACAACCCCAACATATGGGAGTGATCACCCCCCCTTGAACCTCCCCTATGAACTTGAGGTCACAGAGGCATCCTTCGCCCAAGGACCACCTACGTACTCACTTCCAAACAAATCAAAGTCACATGTAGTTCTCCTACATGGTTTCTCAAAGGACCTACACTTAAGTTCCCGTAACCAAGGTTTTTCTTATCAACATAGGGCTAAGCTTATTACTCAACATGAATTTACTTTGGTTTACACACACATAGGAAACCAATTCCATTCGAATTTCACATAATACATTCAATATAGAGGGTGTTATATTTAAGGGGTCAATTCATATTTAGAATTAATTGAAAGCCTTTTCCCCAATACCCAAATACCATTCTAGAATCATATAGCATGTCTTATTATTCCATTAAGCAACAAGGATAAAATGAAATTATAGTAATTTATTATGTATATCTCCTCTCCAATAGAAGTTCTTAAATGATCACATAATTACATACATGATACCTTCTCAATATTTACGAGTATCTAGAACCTCACAGGTATTGAATTTTAAGTCACATTGATACCAAGCGTAGGGGAGGTGAATAGAGTTATTGGGACATTAATTATTTTTGGAATAATGGCATTAGAACTCCTAAATAAAATTTCCATACTAGGAAATCTTCACAAAAACTCTTCATAACTCAGAATAAATCCACCCTTTTTGGTTTAAAACCTACTAGGATAATCAATGCAACATAATATTAATATCATAATTTAAACTTCAAAAGTCATTCTTACATAGGATATGGTCATTTGCAATACTTCTGAGTAGCAAGCTAGTCCTACCAATTCCCATAGCCATGTGTGTTCCCATATTAGTGATATGGTAACAAGTTATATGTATTTAATAGTGCCTTGATACTGAGTGTAACTTGTACCATGAAGATTCAATTTGTAATGTGTCATACATAAATAACTCAAAAATAAAATATGACATTATGAATAATAAATTAAAGACAATCAATTAGTTATTTTCCATCATAGCACCATATGTCAAAAAAAGAATTTATATTCATTTCCAAATTTGAAGTTTTCAAGTTAAATAGCTTGACTTAGGCCAACATTACCTCTTAGTCAAACTCAAGTTACATCATATAATACAAAGTACAATAATCAAAATGGAATTCCATGTGATTCCTTTTCAACGCTCACCACATCTGGTGGATGAGAACATGGTTTAGCTGCTTTTTCACCCAACCACAAAGCTACGCTTCCCCATAATTCTTCCTAACTCAAAGAATACCCAACCTTGCATGGAATACTTAGCAAGAGATATAGTAGTAAGAGATTCTTTCAAGGAAAGAGCGACTGCTATCGCTTGTTGCTTGTCCATGTTACACTCGTACCAAGATTGAAAATGTACCTAAAATTGGACATCCTATCATCAATTGAACCTGCCTTATCTAAATCTATAAAACCAACCAGTCTAGGATCTTTACATCTGCTGTACAAAATTCCAAAGTCAGGTGTCCCTTTCACATATCTCAACACTCGCTTCACTGCAACCCAGTGCTCTGTCTTAGGGGAAACCATAAAATGAGAAAGGTAGCTCACAAAAAAACTGAGATTAGGCCTAGTGGCAGTAAGATAGATGAGGTTGTCCACTAGTTGCTTGAATGAAGACTCATTCACCACCAGTGAGTCTAATTTGGCTAAAATTTTCAGCCCCTTCTCCATAGGAGTGGATGAAATTTTGCAATCTTCCATCTTGAATTTCTCCAAAAAACTCTTGGCATACTTTGATTGGGAAATGAAGATACAACCACTTGTCTGCCAAAATTCTACACCCAAACAATAGTGTAGGAGACCCAAGTTCGTCATCTCAAATTCTTGACACAAATTTGACTTGATTTGTTCAATCAAATGTAACCTACTACTAGTAATGATGATATCATCCACATAGATGAAAAAAAGGATGATATCATTGCCAATGTTCTTGATGTACAAATTTGCATTTGAGGGACTCCTCTATGAAACGCTTTTGCAACCAAATACTTGTCAAACTATAGGTACCATGCCCTAGGTTCCTGCATTAGGCCATAAAGAGCCTTCAACAATCTACATACCTTATGTTCTTTTCTTGCAACCTTAAAACTAGGAGGTTACCTCATATGTATACCTCTTCCTCCAAATCTCCATTGAGGAAGGCACTCTTCATGTCCATCTTGTGGACCTTCCAACCAAATTGTGTTGCCATGGCTAGGACAAGTTGAATGGTGCTCATCTTTGTTGTAGGAGAAAAGGTTTCCTCATAGTCAATACCTTCTCTATGCGAGAACCCCTCAGCCACCAACTGAGCCTTGTATTTATCCTATGTTCCATCAACCTTGTATTTTACCTTGTATACCAATTTACAACCAATGGGTTTCTTCCCTGGTGGAAAATATGACAGAACCCACATGTTGTTCTTCAAAATACTATGATGCTTAGAATCAATAGCCTTTCCCATTTAGGTTTATCCTTGGCCTCTAAATACTGTCGAGGCTCATAAACACCCTGAATGTTGGCCATAAGAGCAAAGTTTACTATGTTCTTTTTTCTCTTGCCTCTAGACGATCTTACCTTAACAAGGTCATCATCATGAACATCACCAATGAGCTTCACCCACCACTTAGAATGAGGAGGAGATGCATCTTCTTCCAAATTAGGATGAACATCATTATGACTTGGGTTGCCTAGAATAATACCATTTGGATGTTGATCCATGTTATCCTGAGAAAAATCTATTGGTACAAAATCTTGCCTCTAAGGAGATTCCACACTATCACAATCATTAGAGTCCCTCCTTGTTGGTAGAGGATCTTGCCTAGGAGATTCCACAATTTTAGAATCATCAAAATCCCTCCCTACAGGTGGATCTACTAAAAGATTAGCTCCCAAATCCTTGGTCTTCAAAGGTTGATTGTCAAGACTCTTAATGGGAGAAGAGAGAAAAAAGGGCCCACCTTCCTCATTAAACACAACATTCCTATTGAATGTCAAATGATTAGTGGCCACATCAATCAACCAATAGGCCTTATGATTGCCATTGTATCTTGTTAGCATCAACTTCTGGCTCTTGGATTCCAGCTTGGTCCTCTTGGCATCTAGAATCCAAACATAGGTAGTCAAACCAAACACTCTAAGATGAGTGATTCTTGGTTTCCTCCCACACCATGATTCCTCTTGGGTCATCTTCTTGGTGGCCTATGTGAGAGACCAATTAAGAAGGTATACTGCGATATACACTGCCTCAGCCCAAAAATTCTTGTGAACATTCTTGTTCTCCAACATATAATGAGAAATTTCTATAATGATACAATTTCTCTGCTTGACAACACCATTCTACTGAGGGGTATAAGGTGTGATAAGCTCAATCTTAATACCGTGTTTAGCACATAAGTCAACGAAATGGTTAGAACATAACTCACCCCCATTATCTGACCTAAGAGTTATGATTTGACATCCAGAGTCTTTTTCAACTAATGCCTTAAACTTCTAAAATTCATTAAACACTTGTGACTTTGCCTTGATAAAATATAACCACATTTTCCTACTAAGATCACCAACAAACAAGAGGAAATACTTGGAACCAGTGACTGATGTAGTATTCATTGGTCCAAAAACATCTGCATGAACTAGCTATAGAACCTTACATGCTCTCCAAGAGTTTCCATTTGAAAATGGAGTACGATGTTGCTTCCTCGCTTGGAAAGCTTTGCAAACACCATGTGTTTGCTCTTGAATCTTAGGTAAGCCTTCTACCAAATTCTCTCAAGCCAATTGAGAGAGGTAGGAAATGTTGAGATGCCCATACTATTAATGCCAAAGAGTGCTGATAGATGAACTCCTCACAACCAACACATGCTCTAGCGGATCTCAAGTATCAAGCAGTTGATACAAACCATGATCCTCGAGCCCAATTGCCGCAGTTTTCTTGGACTCCTTATCAACAATTTGAAACTTGTGTGAACTGAAAATGATGTCCAACTTCGGATTGTGTCGCATAATCTGACTCACCGAGAGAAAATTAAGCTCCGTGCTTGGTACATCATATACATTGAGAAATATTGAATTTCTCCCACTAGATGTGATTTGGATGTTGTCCTTGCTGACAAATGTATACTCTGCACCACCACCAAAGATGACAGAACTCTTTGCCAACACCAAAGATGACATAATTGAAGCAAACCATATACTCTATGAACCAATCTCTCTTATTTGTAAAATGTCGAGATGCTCCAAAATTGATGTACCATGTAGATGATTTGACATGATCTACTAGTCGTTTGGCCATCAATGCATTAGAGGTAGATGTTGGATTCGATTGCATAGATGCCATCCCTCCTATTTTTTAAAAGCACAAAAAACATGGTAAAGTCTGTGATCAACTGACACTAAACCTTGGACAATCAGTTGGCACAACTCCCACGATTTTTAAAAAATCGTCTAAAATGAAGCTAAAAAATGAAACTAATTTTGGGTACAAGTAGGCATGGTTTCCAAGCCATAGTTGGGCCATGGCATACTCGTACCTATATCAGGTATTCTAGTATGAATACCAAGGGATGAGGGTCACGTATCCTGCAACCTTGACCAACAATGTTTCTCTATTTTTAGTAAATAAGAGAAACAAACTATTTCATACAAATAGCTTTTTGAAATATCTTTTTTAAATTTCTAGTAAATAGATTATTCTTTATTTTTTAATTTTAGAATGCCCTATATAGATGTATCTAGCATATCTCTATAATTAACTCAATTTTGGGTATAGGTAGGCACGGTTTCCAAGCCATTTTTGGGCCATGCCATACTCGTATTTGTATCAGGTATCCTAGTACATGTACCAGGGGATGAGGGTCATGTATCCTACAACCTTGACCAATAATGCTTAGAATTACATCAAAGAGTTTATTGAAGGATGACTGTGGACTCATCCTTCATGGATCTTAAACACAGTAAACTATTTTGTAGAATGTGAACATGAAATGGAAGAAAGAAATGTGAGAGTTTCAACCTCAACTTGGGGTTCATCAAGGTGTAGGAGTGTTGTGGGTGAAGGGGAGCAGCCACAAAACCAATTTGAGTGCCCTCCCACCATTTTAAAATTTTATGCAAAGGGCCCTTTTAATTCCAAAACACTTCTCCAATTTGTAATAGCTCTAATCTCCTTGATATTTTTTAAATTTTTATATTTAATTTTTGATATTGTTTCTCTATTTTTAGCAAATAATA
This sequence comes from Sequoiadendron giganteum, assembly GCA_007115665.2. Classification (NCBI taxonomy): domain Eukaryota; kingdom Viridiplantae; phylum Streptophyta; class Pinopsida; order Cupressales; family Cupressaceae; genus Sequoiadendron; species Sequoiadendron giganteum. Next base: position 133,861,122 of record CM021107.1, read on the forward strand.
GTCTCATGAATATTTATGATACAATCTAATATCTCTAATCCTTTTTACATTCTTTTTAGGCATACTATTTTAAATATTTTTTTGTTTGTTCCATTATTGAATATACTATTTTATATTTATGTACTCAGTGTTTACATTATTTTCAAGCATACAATTTATTTTGTTTTGAATCAGTTGTTCAAATTACCTTTATCCATTATTTAATCATATCATAGTTACATTTTTATCACCTGCATCCATCATAAATCAAAGATAATAACAACATTATCCTTAGTAAAGCATACATCAAATATAATAACAACAACATTACCCATTTTTTAATCATATCATAGTTATATTCTAAATCCCTCGTTAATAATCATGAAATTTAATGGGTATACAGTTTTTGTCCCAATTTATTGAACGGTTTTAGGATTACAATTTGCAGACAATTATATATGTATATAGTCATGTCATGTAGGGTTTCATCATATCAAGCCGTGTAGGTTTTCATCACATGAAGCTTCGTAAACAATGATATATTCTTTTCAGATTGTATATGTATATACACTACATGACTGTATATATATACAATCTGATAAGAATATATAATTGTCTACAAATAGTAATCATTGTATTTATAGAAAATGATATATTCTTACTAGATTGTCACTACTGTATTTGACTACAAATTTCGATGAATTTTTGGTGACATATTGACACAATATTGTCGACTTACCGACGCAACACTGATTTCAATTTCGTTGCTAGATTTTCATCGCTTTAACGACCCATTTTTTTACATCAAAACCATGACCCAACATCGTCGGTCAGTGCCACGAAAAATGTTGGTTGTGTCTGTTGCAAAATCAACGTCACTTCGTCCATTTTCCGATGAACGTTGGAGCAAACCGTTGTTGCCATTATGATGAAAACTACGTCGTGTGTACAACAACCTCGTAGGAATTTTTTGTGGTTCATTGGGCTATGTTCGCAGAAATTGCAACACAACCCTGTTTATTTTCCAATGAACGTTGGAGAAAACCATCATTTCCATTATGAGGAAAACTATGTCGCATGTACAACAAATTCACAAGTATAAAAAATTCGCAAGTATAGCAAATTCACAAGTATAGCAAATTCGCAAGTAGAGCAAAACATTGTCGCAAGTATAGATAAATTCAAAAGTATAGAAAAACACTATTGCAAGTATAGATAAATTGTCGAACTCACTTTTATTTATTAAAAACATTCGTCGGAACCCCGACGAATGCTAACGATATACCCGTTGGCCCACAAATTAAGGAGGCTAACCATATGTCGACCCACAAATTGATGGAAGGGGATGGTTGACTTTAAGTGTGTTTCGAAATAGCGACGAAAACCACAGGGCGTCGCAATTTTGACAAACATCGGGCATAATTTTTTTTTTTTTTGAAAGTTTCACATTAAATACACAAGTACCCAACGATGCATCTAATTATACATCTTTCATCGGAAAGTTTCATCGTATTTTGTAGTCAAATGAGCTAGTATGTGTATATATATACAATCTGATAAGAATATATCATTGTTTGCAAATACAATTATATATTCTTATCACATGGACCTTAACATGAGCCTCTATCAATGTCTACCATTTAATAATGCCCAAGTTTATTTCCATATATCCCTATAACTTGGTTATATTTAATAAAAACATTGACATTATCAGTTTAATATATATATAGTCATGCCATGTAGGGTTTCATGATATCAAGTAGGATAGGGTGTTTGGGGGTATAGGCATCTTTTAGATTATATATATATATATATATATATGAGATTCAATATATAAAAAATGTAGAAATATATGTATATCAGATTAAATATATTTCCAATTTATATAACACTAACTTAGATGCAATTCATGTTAATCTGTTTACCTTTCCCGTGACATTTTGTATGTTCAACAATGGGTTTCACTTGGCATCGAGGATCATTCTGCATTTTGGTGTTTTTAACAATCATTTATGTATACGACATCGAGGGTTTCACTGTAACGATTTTATTTAAGGTATTGTTAGTTTTATTTCAGAATGCATGAGATTGTGAATGAAATTTATATATATGTGTGTGTGTGTATATATACAAACACAAAAACATATATACATATACATATGTATAGTTATAAATACAAAATACACACATGCATACATATATATATATATATATATATAGTTGTTTATGAACATGCACATATATACATACACATATATAGATTTCTAAGCACAAACCATGCACTATTTCATTTAAATAAGTAAAACCTAGGATTACATGAATTTGTTTGTAGATATACATACACAGCTTAACTATAAGGGTGGAGTCCTAAAGCCTTCTATGATCATGCTTGTTTATTATTTGGATTTTTAGACTCATATTTATGTTGTACTAACAAGTTATGCTATTTTTAATGTATGTGCAGGTTAAGTGGAAAATAATGGCACCTATTAGAAGACCAAAAAGGGTTGTAGGAAGAGAACCACACACCATTAGAGTCACTCGTGGGGTGCACTTTGTTGAAACAGAGCCTGATTAGGAAGTGCATGCAATTCCTAGCCAAAAAGATGTTCCTGACTCTGTGGATGAAGCCACCAACACAACAAAAGCTTAACCTCCTATTCAACTAGATGTTCAACCTGTTGTGCAACTTCCCTCACCTGTGCCCATTAGGCAGTGGACATATGTTGATATAGAAGGAGTAGTTAAAAGTGTTGAAGAACGCATGTCAATTAGGGCAGCAACAATCAAGTGGGGTATGCCACCTAGCAGTGTGAGGGTGTGGTTGTTAGAAGTTACCACCACCAAGAGGAGGGGTCCACGTATCATTTTATCTAAGGAGGAGACTGAAGCTGTCCAATGGTGCAAGGACATGGCAGAATTGGGTTGTAGACTGCAGGTAAATCAGCTACAAGCCATAGTTGCCCAAATCACTGGAATTCGGCCCAATACATTCACAAATGGGGTCCCTAGGAGGTCATGGTGGGAAAGATTTCAAAGAAGGCACCCATATTTGAAAATCAGAACAACTGAAGGAGTAGACAATGAAAGAGTGATTATGGTTCATCCTTCTATCATGCAAGCATTCTACGACAACCTCAAGAATATGATCAACCTTAACCACTATGGAGCAAGCCGAATTTGGAACTATGATAAGATTGGTATTCAGGCTGGTAGGAACTATGGCATGAGATTTTTTCCAAATTGGGTGCAAAATGTGTACCACATTTGGTATCAAAAAGTAGAGATTGGATCACAATGTTGGCTTGTGTAAGTGCATCTATGTTAAGTATTCCTGGGTTCTACCTATTTAAATCAAAGAGGCACATGTAGAACTATATCATAAATTGTGAGATAGGGGCAACTATGGTAGTCCAAGAACATGCTTGGATGACAAAGGAACTATTTATCAAATGGTTAGACCATTTTGTAGGTAGTATCCCCGATGGGATTTCAATGACAAATATGGCCCTTCTCATGTTTGACAGTCATGGCAACCCTATGGCTTTCAAGACCATAGAAGAAGGAAGAAATTAGGAATAGACCTACTAACACTGCTTGCTCATACCAGTCACAAGCTGCAGCCATTGAATGTCAGGCATATTTCAGAGAGCAAAGAACCATATGGCAAGCAAACAACCTAGATATCGATATCGGGCATGAAGAGTTGGCAACTCTTGCAAGCCAAGCTTTCAAAAAAGCATTGAAACCAAGCAACATTGTTAGTGGATTCCATAGAATAGGAATTTGGCCAGTTAATCAATCAGCCCTTGAAAGGGACATGGGGCCAAATGAGGGCTATGTTGTTGAAGAGGATGTAGCAAATCCTAGAACAAAAGATGATGTAGTCACGATGGAAAATGAAGAGGATGTTATGGCAACAAAGACATTCTTGCCTCTACTTGGTTCAATAGATGGTTTTGTGTGGGAATACAATGCAAGCGATGTGGCAAGTGATGTTGTAGCAGAATGCAATGAGGGTGCTAAAAATACAACACACATTCAATCAGAAATCCAACTAGTTTTTGCATATTTCCAAGTAGAAGTCCAACCAGTTATTGCACCCTACAATGAAGATACAACAACTACATCAATAGGCCTTAGTTTTCCAACTCAAGTAATCCAACCAGAATGGATGCATGAAGAATCCACAAACCTTGGAGTGCAATTAAATCTGATTGAGGAAGAAGTCAGCCTTTCTATGTCATCCCCACTACACATTGATCCAGTTGAAGTAATCCATTACTTCACTACTGGAAGGAATTGGGAAGAGCATAGTGATGGTCGAAGTGAAGATGACAATGCAATTAGTGAGGAAGAAGCTAAGTTTGTGCCATGCACCCCACATGATGGACAAAAATGAACAAGACCAAACAACAATTTTTTGAGACTTCCAGTGCAGAGGGTGCAAGGAACATCACAGGGAGGTCGTTCACTATAGAAAAATAGGAAAATAGCATCAAATTTTAGTGTATTTCAGTCCATGAATCGAGTGATTTGGCTAGTGCTAAAATCGGTGTAAAATAGGCATGGCCTTCTCAATGCTGACTTTGGTGCGGACTTGTGTGCCGGTCGTGGCACCAGACTTAGTGTTGTAGTTAGGGTCAGGAAATCACAACGCCCCCGTTAGCGCCCAAAATAGCGTCGGGAACTAGCGCCTCTTCAACCGCCTGAAATAGCGCCAGAAATAACGCCAGAAGTAGCATCAAAATTGGTGCCCAATTTGGCTTTTGATTTTACTTCTATGTCTACTCTCATTTTTGCTTCTAGTTTTGCTTCCGATTTTTCTTCTAGGTTTGCTTCCAATTTTGCTTCCATTTTTGCTTCCACTTTTACTTTTGGTTTTGCTTTCGATTTTGCTTCCAATTTTGCTGTCACTTTTGCTTTCGGTTTTGCTTCTAATTTTGCTTCCAGTTTTGCTTTCAGTTTTTGCTTCCAAGTTTGCTTCCAATTTTTCTTTTGGTTTTGCTTTGAATTTTGCTTCTAGTTTTTCTTCTAGTTTTGCTTCCATTTTTGCTTCCATTTTGGTTCCATGTTTTCTTTCGGTTTTGCTTCCAAGTTGGCTTCCAGTTTTTCTTCTGATTTTGTTTATAGGTTTGCTTCCAGTTTTTCTTTCAGTTTTTCTTCCAGGTTTGCTTCTAGTTTTGCTTCCAATTTTGCTTCCAATTTTGCTTCTAGTTTGGCTTCAATTGTTGCTTCTATTTTGTCTTCTAAAAATGCTTCTTGTTTTGCTTCCATTTATTAATTTAATATGTTTTGTTTCAATTTAATTAGTTAAATATATCGTGCCTCTTAAATAACTGATATGATTATAGAGTAAGTAATTTAATTATTTAACTCATATAATTAAATAACAAGATAATTATTTTTTTTGGGTCAGTAACACAAATTTTTTGTATTGCTTGTAAAGATAAAAAAGTACATCTATTGTTCAATGTCATTACCGACCAAAAGAGCTTAACACTTCTCTGATTTGTTCAATTACATTCTAGAGGTGCCAAGCATTAATTTTACCTTTCATCACCGCCTGAACTATTATTGTAACATGATCATCATCTATAATTAAAACAAGCGAGTCAAATATCTATAATTTAATTGAATTTGACAACATACATCCTGAGCAGTAAATTAAAATCATCATACGTAATAAATATCCATCCAAAAATCATCGATCACTTTTAATATATATAAATTGACAAGTCAATACTGATAAGATCATCATCATATATAACTAAAACAAGTGAAAGTCAAACATGCAGTACATCAAAAACATGTCAAAATGATAAATGTACAAATGATATAAATAAAATTGATAAATTATGTAACTCAAACTGATACAAGTCAAGATGATACATGTCCAAATGATATAGTGAAAATGATATGTGTCAATATGATACAACTCAATAATATAGTACTATAGGCCGTGAAAATGATGCATATGATAGTAACATGAAAAGATTCATCATAACGATATATCAAGAATGATCCATGATGCACTCTATATGATCGTGAATGTCACTGGTTACTACCACCAACTGTATCATCATCATCATCACCACCATCATCATCATCATTATCATCATCGTCGTCGTCGTCGTCGTCATCATCATCATTGCAATCGACCTCAGTGTCTTCTATATCTACATCATCAACATCCTCTGCCATGTGATCTATACCGGCAAAACCAATATTTTATGGATCTATATCATGTTGAGGATCATCTTGATCTTATCGAAGACCCGTGTTCTGCAAAAAAAACATTTAGAAATAAAATTTATTATTTATTTCATGCAATAATTTATTTTTCTGTTATATATCTAATATTACAACATATGAGATGAAACCATAATCATATTACATCATATCAAAGTGCACATACCATAATTAAATTTCAAAAAAGTTACAGCTAATACTGGTGAGTCAGGAGAAACTTCATCTTTAAAAAACAAAGCCAATTAGGTTGCCAGACTTGTGGATCAAACCAGCATTTGGTGGAAGAAGAAGAAAGATGACTGAAACTCTAGAGGCCCACCATACAAGATTTCGGTATTCAACCATGAGAGCAGAAGAGAGAGTTGATATCATGTATCAAAACATTAAGCATGCATTCTTCCAGCCAATGGAGAAGGAGATGATTACTTTGCTTCATTTTCATTTGCATAACCATTACACATCGTGGGAACCAAGAAGACCAAGGATGTCTAGTTTTATGTGGAGGTAATGGATGTGGTCCAAACTTTAGGAGGCAAAAGAAGGTCAATGTATGATCTTGATGAAATCGAGGAAGAACAACAAGAGAGGGACAAGAAAAACAAAATCAATATAAAGTTTCAAGGATTTTTCAAGCGAATAAGAGAGCTATGGGAGCAACCTCATCTAAAATATTTTGAACTAGAGTTTGATATACCATTTAGAGAGCTTGGTTTTCATGGATTTCCTTTCAAAGCCTCTACTTTTATTGTTCCTATGGTAAAATATTTGGTAGAGTTAGTGGAATTACCTTTCTTAGTAATCACTATTAGTGAGATTGAGATTGTTAACCTTGAGAGAGTAGGACTTGGGCAAAAGGAATTCGATATGGCTATTGTTTTCAAAGACTTCAAGCGAGATGTACTCCGCATGTACACCATTCCTCAATCTTTGCTTAATGGCATCAAGGAATGGCTAAACTCCATGGATATAAAGTATTATGAAAGCAGAATGAACTTGAACTAGTGGCCAATTTTGAAGACTATTATTGATGATCCAAATAAATTTATTGAAGATGTTGGTCGGGGATATTTGAATATGGAAGCTAGTGATTCTAATTCTGATAATTTAGAAGAATCAGATCAAGGATACAAACCCTTTGATGTAGAAGAGGAATCAAAATCGGATTTCATGTAGCCACCATCAAGAGTGTTTCAAGCCAATTAACAAGATGGAGGGAATTCTTATATATAAGGATAATTTTCAATTTTGCAAGTACCGGATTTAATGCCAACTACAATGACAATGTTGAAATTCCTTAGCAGTATTTACGTTAAGTAAATTTCCTTCAGATGCAAGGATTCAAAGCACATCAACCATGTGGTACAAATTAAATCCTAGAGATGATATGTAGCAATGAAAGAGTTTGAAAAGGAAAAGAGAGCTACATTGGTGACCCAAGAGAAACTTCAGCTTTCAAAAACAAAGGCAATTAGGCTGGCAAACGTGTGGATCAGGCCAACATTTGGTGGAAGAGGAAGAAAGATGTCTGGAACTCTGGAGGCCCACCATATTGGATTTTGGTTTTCAACCATGAGAGAAAAAGAGAGAACTAATATCATGTATCAAAACATTAAGCATGCATTCTTCCAGTCAGTGGAGGAGATGATTACTTTGCTTAATTTTCATTTGCATAACCATATCATGGCATGGGAACCAAGAAGATCAAGGATGTCCAGTTTTATGTGGAGGTAAAGGATGTGATCCAAACTTTAGGAGGGGCAAGAAGGTCAATGTATGATCCTAATAAAATTGAGAAAGAATAGCAAGAGAGGGACATGAAAAATAAAATCAATGTAGAGTTTCAAGGATTTTCCAAGTGAGTAAGAGAGTTATGGGAGCAGCCTCATCTAAAATATTTTGAACTAGAGTTTGATATAGCATTTAGAGAGCTTAGTTTTCATGGAAGAGGAAGAAAGATGACTACTTTGCTTCATTTTCATTTGCATAACCATACCATGGAATGGGAACCAAGAAGACCAAGGATGTCCAATTTTATGTGGAGGTAATGGATGTGGTCCAAAATTTAGGAGGGGCAAGAAGGTCAATGTATGATCTTTATGAAATTAAGGAAGAACAACAAGAGAGGGAGAAGAAAAATAAAATCAAGGATTTTTCAAGCGAGTAAGAGAGCTATGGGAGCAGCCTCATCTAAAAGATTTTGAACTAGAGTTTGATGTACCATTTAGAGAGCTTGGTTTTCGTGGAGTTCCTTTCGAAGCCTTTGCTTTTATTGTTCCTATGGTAAACTGTTTGGTAGAGTTGGTGGAATTACCTTTCTTAGTAATCATGATTAGTGAGATTGAGATTGCTAATCAATTAGGCGCTAATTTCTTATAGAAATGAAAGAGTCTGAAAATGCAGAGAGAGCTACACTGGTGACTTAGGAGAAACTTCAGCTTTAAAAAACAAAGGCAACTAGGTTGGCAGACGTGTGGATCAGGCCAACATTTGGCGGAAGAGGAAGAAAGATGATTGGAACTCTGGAGGCCCATCATAATGTATTCCAGTATTCAACCATGAGAGCAAAAGAGAGAGCTGATATTATGTATCAAAACATTAGGCATGCATTCTTCCAACTAGCAAAGAAGGAGATGATTACTTTCCTTCATTTTCATTTGCATAACCATATCATGGTGTGGGAACCAAGAAGACCAAGGATGTCTAGTTTTATGTGGAGGTAATGGATGTGGTCCAAACTTTAGGAGGGGCTAGAAGGTCAATATATGATCGTGATGAAATTGAGGAAGAACAACAAGAGAGGGAGAGAAAAAAATAATATCAATGTAGGGTTTCAAGGATTTGTCAAGCCAGTAAGAGAGCTATGGGAGCAGCCTCATCTAAAATATTTTGAACTAGAGTTTGATATAACATTTAGAGAGCTTGGTTTTCATGGAGTTCCTTTCAAAGCCTCTGCTTTTATTGTTCCTACAGTAAACTATTTGGTAGAGTTGGTGGAATTACCTTTCTTAGTAATCGCTATTAGTGAGATTGAGATTGTTAACCTTGAAAAAGTAGGACTTGGGCAAAAGGCATTTGATATGGCCATTGTTTTCAAAGACTTCAAGCGGGATGTACTTCGCATGTATGCCATTCCTCAATCTTCATTGGATGGCATCAAGGAATGGTTGAACTCCATGGATATAAAGTATTATGAAAGCAGAATGAACTTGAATTGGCGGTCAATTTTGAAGACTATTATTGATGATCTAGATAAATTTATTGAAGATGTCGGTTGGGAATTTTTTAATATGGAAGCTAGTGATTCTGATTCTGATAATTCAGAAGAGTCAGATCAAGGATATGAACCTTCTGATGTAGAAGAGGAATCAGAATCAGATGAGGAAGTTTCATAAGATGAATCTCTTGTGGAGTTAGAGGAGAACGAAGAAGAAGAAGAAGAAGAAGATTCTGAAGAGGAGGACTGATTAGGCCACAAACCAGTAAACAATCATGAATTCAAATGCAATACAAAGAGCAGTAAACAATCACGAATTCAACCAAGAATTTTTTTTTGTAAGCTTACCTATGTTGTCGCAAACTAAATCAAATTTCTCATCAATTGCTGGTAGTGCCTCGCTCTCTTCCTTCGCACGGTGTGTCACAAACTAAATCAAATTTCTCATCAGTTGCTAGTAGCACCCTGCTCTCTTTCTTCGCACTGCTTTTTTTTCTTTTTTTGTCATCTAATTTCTTCCTTCACGTGAGAAAGTTTTAAATTTTTTATTTTGATTCATTAGCCGACATTTTAGTCGGCGTTAAAAAATGTCGGCATTAAGTAACGCCAGCTTTAGTGCCGACTCTTGGCTATAAATGTAATATGTTTGGGACGTATAAGGTAGCGTCAAGTGCACCTAATTTAGCACCTATCCTTGTTGTATAGTGACTATTTTAATTGTTGTGTATCACAGGATCCATAGTGTTGGAAATAATTCCAACTCCTGCCTTATTTTTGTGACCACCGTTGTCTCGTGGCTCCTTCATCAGCTCAATGCGGTAGAGCGGTTTTTATCATGATCCTGCAAGGTGCTTCATCCTTCTCTATGGTAGTGCAATGAAATATTTTTTGGTGGCACGCGATTCTTCCTTCTATTCCTGGTGATGTTGTGGTGACTTCCATAGTCCTACAAGTCTTCTACCATTGGCATGTGGTAGTGCAGTGACCACTACTGTCCCATGGCTCTTTCATCAACTCGGTGTGGTAGAGCAGTTTTTACCGCGGTCCCACAAGTTTCTTTTTCCTTCTCGGTGGTAGTGCAGTGAAAGCTTATGTGGCAGAATTTTTATTCATAGGATGTGGACGACATAGAAATACTAAATCACTGAGAAGAAAGTGGGTGGAAATAGATGAGACAACGGAATCTGGAGATACAATAGAGGTAAGAAGAGAAAGCAACCTCAACCAAAGGAGGAAGGTGTTTATGAATTCAAAAATGCTACAATATAGAGGAGATAAAGTCATTTTTTTGTCCATGAGACCTCTGAGATAAAACTTATTGGTTGACAATGCACAAGAATGGTGATTAAATGTGATTCTATGATTAAGGGAAAAGTTTGAAAATTAGGATAGCCAAAACATGATATCAATATGACTAAAGTGAGGTTTTGTGTCGGATAGCATATTCATTGAAATTATATAATTGGTGTACTAAACATTATTTACTATGTTGTGTATTATAGGGGCGAGATGAGGCCATGGCAACAGATTGTGTCATATCAAATGAGGACACAACGAATGAAGCGGGACATTAGGTACTCAAATTTTGACTTAACTTAAGAAAAAATGATCTGATGGAATTTTGTGATACGTCCATCTTTTTTCACAGTATTATTGAAATTTATAATGTATTATCCAATCTTGACATAAATTAATGCATGTTGTTGATTATTTTAGATGGAGATTGGAGCAAATGTAGAGCCTAAGCTCTCAACTAGCAAAAGAACAAGATATGTATGTGAACGTGGACCTAAAACTATTAAATCACGTAGATGACAGTGGGTGGAAGAGGATATGACAATGGATACTACAAACACAACAAATGATTGCACTAAAGAAGAGGTAGATCAAAACTATAGTACATGAGATGAATACTTTGAGAGAATTGTTGTTTGTGGATGTTATGTATGTCGTGGAAAGAAACAATTATAACAAGCGATTGTACAAAGACATTACATATATGATGAGCTTCTTGTTAGTAGTATGCCTCCTACAATCGATTCAAATACAATAGGAATTATGTGTTGGAGTTGAGAAGATACAACTTCATAGGAGCCCAGTGACCTCTGCAAGCAAATAACCTGTTACAAGGAGAAGCAAAAAGAAGCAACAAAGAAAATGCTCAAGAATATGGAGCAATGTATTCACTCAAAATGTAAAATGAATAATGATACAAAAGATAGTTTTCAACCATATATAGATGAAAATCCTAAAAAAAGAAAACCCTAGGCTTGCACAATAATAATTAATAAAGTAATTAATTATTATGCACTTAATGTTAGCTTAAGTGAAAAGAGGTAAAAGATAACTTTACGTAATTAAACAAATATTGTTTAATTCATAAATTAAATACCCAATTACTCTAACACCCCCCTTAAGCTAGACTTAGGGAGAAGCTAAAACCTAGAAGAAGCTACTGAAAGCAAAAGCAATGGGTCCCGGCAACAAGGCCAGATCAAGTACCCATGTACAAAATCAATGCAAACTAAATGAAATGGGGTAAAGGAGAAAACCTAGTGGGAACAAAACTCCTCCCCAAAATATAATGCAAGGAAGGAATGGAATGCACTAATGAAAGAAGGATAGGAGGTGGATAACATGATACCCCCATAGACAACTTCTATCATATAAGTACATGTTTAATGATCTCCATAGGAGAGATAGAAAGAGAGAAGAAGGCCCCCCCACAATGAAGAAACTCATGTCACAATGGTAGATGTCTGATGTAGAATCCAAAAGGAGATCATGAAGCGGCAAATGATATTCCTTCCCTTGGGAAGAAACAGATCCAAAGGATGATGTCAAAGAAACCCTGTGAAGAATGATGAACCAATCTGTCTCAAAATGTGTGTCATGATAGGATGCTGAAGACTCTCACTGTCTGAACTGAAACAAATAATGTCAAATCCAAACTAATGTAGAGAATACTGAAATGCAACCTCTGAATGCACAGATAATGATAGGCGAACAGTGATAACCTAACTGTCAAGGTAGAGGAGATGAATGTCCTCAAAGTAATCCTCCAAATCTGCAATATAGGACTCCACAAATAAGAAAGATATGTTTGCAACATAAGAGTCCAAAGTAGCTATGTCTGGAAGATGTATGATTCCCTGATGCACTGAATCAAGAACAACAAGAGATGCTAATGAAGTCTCAGTCTGAAGAGTAGGAACTGTGAGACAAACCTCTGATCCATCGGAACATGTAAGGGTGTCTAAATACTCAAGCTCCTCTAAAGTATCATGATCAAAGGGTGCATTCTCTCTCCAAGCAATGGGTAAGAGACAATCTGAAGTAGGATCCTCTGAGAATGGAGATAGAATAGGGTCTTCATAGATCTCCCAAAGACATGTCCAAAGTGGGTGAGGACAATCAATGTCTGATATAACCAACACAGTGTCATGATCAACACTAGACAATATAAGTCCTACTATGTGATTTCTAATGATATCCCATGCTAATTTTCTCTCTAAAGTTGTTGGTGCAGGTATGAGATCATACAAATAAGGCAAAATATTAAGCCACCTACAATGTGTAAGTATACCCTTTGCCCATGACTCATAATTACCCCGTTCCAGAATTACAACTGAAGGGTGAGTAGAAAAACCCATGATAACTCTTCAAATGAAAAAAATTTGAGAAATCTAACCTTACAACATTTAGATCAAATTAATATAACCCATTCCACGCAAACAAAACCCATGAAGGAGCTAGAATGATCAAGTAATTGAGCAAAGTGTAAAAACACACAAAGTTGAATAAAAAATACCTGATAAATATGATGATAAAATAGACTGTAGATCTGGAAAGAGCACTGTAACACCTTTCCAACGCCTATTTGTTTGCGTAAAATGGACACCGTGGCCAAAAGTTATGAATTTTTCAAAAACTGAATTTAGCTTGCAAGAAACGAATTTTTTAGCAAAAAATGTTTATTTCTAACTCAATTTCTGGAAAATCTACTCACAGTGTGTAGACAAAAATAAAAACCCAAAAATATTTTGATGCTAGAAACAAAACTCAAAAATTGTTTCTTGATCCAACAAGCAAAACACGAAAAAATGATTTTTTTAAAACTTTCAGCTAGGAGAAAAATGACATGCGTCATTTTTTCAACAGTGATTTTCTCCAGATCTGTGCAAGATATGCAAAATCTAAAAGATACCCAGTTCATATTTCGACGCTGGCTACAAAACCCAGAAATCGTTTTTTCTGCAAATGAGTGAAAATTGAATTTTTGAAGCAAAAATGATGACGGCTCCAATAAAAAATGGCTTGCAATAAACCCTTGTAGCTTCAAAAATCTTCAAAACAAGAACAAGCAGCTGCAGATCTGAAGCTCTGATACCATGTTGGAGTTGAGAAGATACAACTTCATAGGAGCCCAGTGACCTCTGCAAGCAAATAACCTGTTACAAGGAGAAGCAAAGAGAAGCAACAAAGAAAATGCTCAAGAATGTGGAGCAATGTATTCACTCAAAATGTAAAATGAATAATGAATAATGATATAAAAGATAGTTTTCAACCATATATAGATGAAAACCCTAAAAAAGGAAAACTTTAGGCTTGCACAATAATAATTAATAAAGTAATTAATTATTATGCACCTAATTTTAGCTTAAGTGAAAAAAGGTAAAAGAGAACTTTACGTAATTAAACAAATATTGTTTAATTAATAAAGTAAATACCCAATTACTCTAACATTATGGTGAGGAATTTTCCAATTTGATATAAATAACATGTATACTTCGTTTAAACTTTGTTTTATATTATTTAAATAGCTAATTTTTTTTTAATGGATACTTGCAGGATAAAGTTCTTGGTTTAAATTTTCTTGGATCACCAACTTCCAACCTAGAGAGCAATGATCATTTATCAGATGATACATCTAACAAAAATATTTACCAATATACCAACTCGAAAGATGAGGAATTGATGAAAACAAGTAACAAAACAAGAAACGGTGTGAAGATGCATAATTTGCTTAAAGACAAGGGGAAGGTGGACTACATACCCTATGAAAATGAACGTGATGGAGATGATGACTTGCCCTTGATTTTGAGATCAATTTACAAAGAGATCGTCGACTATATTGCACTTGGCCTAGTGATCAACAACTACCTAGAGTGTACGAGGTGTTTCAATTTTGGGGATACAACTACATGATACGACCCTCCAATATTAATGGAGGGAATCCAGGCCTCTTTATTGTCCAAAATGTACATGTGGGATCCAAACATAGAAACAATTTAGAACAAACCACTAGGAGATTAATTTCATATTATGGTCCATCATATTACAGTGGTGAATGGAGAAGGCTAGCCGAATATAAGCCTAACATGTCAGCATATGGTCTAAATTTGAATATGTATACAATTCATCTCCAATTGGAAAGTGGAAAAGAAATTAATAGAGGTCATCCTATGTATATAGACGGATGTGCATGCACACACAAAAATATTGCAAGATTTATAAATAGTAGTAAGGGAAGGGACCCTATTGTAAGACCAAATTGTCAATTTATTGAGGTTATAAATGATAAAGATGGAGATATGGAAAGAGAGGTTGATATATTGATAATGGTAGAGGATATTATGGACCTTACCATTGGGGATGAGTTATTGATTGATTACCCCTTCTTAAAATTCACTCCTATGCAAAAGAGGGAAGAAAAATGTCTCCCTAAGGATGTTCTTAAGGGCAAAAAACCAAAGAATAATAAATGAGTGTGGACTGATGTTTTATAAACTATGTTGTCAAAATTGTGTTTTATAGCAATTATTGTATAAAAAAGGTAGTCTATAAAATAATGTTTCATTATTCAATTTATGTATATATGTTCATACAATTTATATAATGTCTAATATATGTATGTCATTCATGTGCAGGTATTTTTCTATGAAGATATTTTGGACCCGAAATGGATATTTGTCATGTACATTATGCAACAAGATTAAGGCATGTTTTTGACGATGCATTAGTGGATACTGAGAAAAAAATTTATGGCCAACAAAATGAGAGAGAGGGATTAGAGAACATCGAAGAAATTTACATCCATGATGATGTTGCAGATGGTTATGTTCAGGCAGAAGAAGACAACAATATGGATGGTATAGAAAATGATGATCCAAATACATCTGGTAACAATATAGATGGTCTACAGTCAAATTTTAATGATGATGAAGATGATGCAGGTCAAGATGAGGATGATGATAATATTAAATACTTGAAAGAACATATGAACATTGACAATGATACACTGGATGACATTGTAGCAAACAATAATGTTAATGACCAAGACTTATAAATTTTCAGAATTATTTGCAATCCATGTTTAATAAAGGATGATTCTTATGGCCTAAACTTTGAAATGCTTCAGTAATATTATGTTGTACTTGGACAATTCAAAACCTATTTTATTCTCCTAGCAAGCTTTTTTATTTTCCATTATAATTCTAGACCAAACAACATTTGTGGGGATGGCCTTTTACACCAAACTTAATTTGTATGAAGTTCATGAACCTGTTGTCAAGCAGTAAATTCCTTTCGTAGATGGGAAATGTAAAAGCTTCATTTAAGAAAAGATAAGTAGTCTCTTTCTGAGGGTAATCCACATGCAAAAAGTAAAAAGCACATAAAAAACAATTGTACAGTAGAAAATTAGATTCAATCAGTTATGTCTTATTTTGCTTGCACACTTATTTGAAAGACATAGAGTATTCACCATACATTTCCCTTGAGAAAGAAAACATGTGATTTCATTTATTTTTACTGTATATCTCAAAAGTGAAATTGTTGTTACATAATGATGCACTAAGAAAATAACATATACAAAAAAATGCAAAGAAAATGTTTGAAATTTAACATGCAACCTACTGTGTTGTGCTGAAAGGAATCAAGATTAACTGGGACAAGAAATATTGTACTTAAAAGTGAACAAGATATGAAAAGTGTGGACAATGATGGTGCTGAAATTGAAAACCTTCATTCTGATGATATTATTATTTTATGTCATTTGAGATAAAAAGCACATACAATTTTATATGCATAGCAAATGAAGCTTTGAAACTAGTAAACTAAAAATGTAAACACTGTGAGCTTTTTCCTAAAACAATAATTCACATACTCACTTACAAAAAAAGGTGAAGCATTTTTTATTCAAACTCTATTTTATTTAATAGGCATAACAGTAAAATAATATTTACAAGTACAAGAATATGTACACTGTTTCATAGAAAATAAGGAATATTTCATAGAATATACAAGTACAAGAATATATCATCATCATCATATCCTTAAATTGTTCAATATTTGGTATGAATTGTTGGCAGAAAAAATTAGGATTACTTGGATGCTTCTTCCATTCATTTTGTATCAACATATGTTCATGAAGACACAAAAGTTAATAAAATATTAATGCATGCAATTCACAATTATTTAAATAAGCAACTTTGTTAACTTTATTATTTTTAAATAGTTTCCATTTTTATGTTGAACATGTAACAAGGAAAAATAAGCTCAAAAAGTCTTCAAAATGGAAATGATATATGATGATGATAATTTAAAACTAGGACTTGGTTTCCTATTTATATGGGGAGCAAGAAGCTACAAGCATTTTACAAAAAGAAATGACCTATCATAACTACTTATTTTACTAACAACTATTTAATTAGCATAATTAAGGAAATAGCAAGACTTAAGACATTTTGACATATGGTTCCATTATTCAACGTAGAAGACTCATGATCATTGATCTGGAAAAGTCTTCCTCTCCATGATGATAGTCTGAATTCTCTTGCCTCAGTGTCCTATTCTTCTGAAACCAACAGCTATATAATTAGCATAATTAAGGAAATAACAAGAATTAAGACATTTTTACATATGGTTCCATTATTCAACGGAGAAGACTCGTGATCATTGATCTAGAAAATTCTTCCTCTCCATGATGAACATCCAAATGCTCTTGCCTCAGTGTCCTATTCTTCTAAAACCAAATACTTTTCCTCCCACTGTTACACTATAAAATTTGATGGCCATTTATATTCCTGGATCTTTTGCATTTTTGCAAGATGAGTTTTTCATCGACTATCTAGTAATGCCTTTGTATCATTGAAAAACTTTAGGTATCCCGCATCAAGAACAATCAACCCATCCATGATTTGATTTAGCCTAGGAAGACTGGTATCATCATCCTCCTATATATGAGTAACACACTTATGAACAACCCGGCTGAATTATTTCTTCCACTTATCCAAGTCCTTCAACTGATCACCATCTCTCACGATTTCAGGTATATACCATTGTTTCCAGGTATGGAATAAATCCATTTGTGTTACAATATTTTTATCAAACCCTTGTACATATTGAAATTCATCAGTAATCATCTTCACAGTTTGTTCAGTTGGCTTTAATGTTGTGGGTGCATCGAGACTTCTTTGTAGAACTTTGCATAACTTAGCCAAAGTGTGGTGAATAGGCTACCACCTTTTGAACAAAGGATCTAATACAAGCATATGTGTCTTTATTTGATCCATTTCCTACTGAAGTGTTTTATAAATATCATGCACATTATCCAGTTTATCCATAACTAATTTTATCTTGTGCTCAAGAATCTTTTCCATAACTTCACAAATTCATCTTTTCACTTCATCCTAGGTTTGATTGCTGGCCTTCTTTACATCATCCACCTCCTTCTCTAGAGTTTTTACATGTTCTGCAAAAATGTTCTTCACAATATTCATTGGAGCAATAGGAGGCCTGTATAACACCATCTCCTTGATTTGTGAGGGTCTTTCTCCTGTTAATTTTTCTTTCAATTTGACATTCTCCATGAATACTTTATTAACTTCATCATTTAGCAACCTTTGTTCCTTTCATACTCATTCAATCTGTCTTCTAATCCCTTAACAGTTGCTCGAGTGAACATGGTCGAATGCATGGTAATTGTGGTTGCCTCCAAAGGGGTGGTATCTTGTATTGTCCTTACCATCGTTGTCCCTTTCATCCCTTGAATTACATCCAATAATTTTGGCTTATGTGTATTTTTCTATTTGATCCATATGGCCAGGGTTTCAATCTTTGGGTTATACCCAATTCCACTCACACCTTGATCAGAGTCAAATTTTGTAACTAGCATTGGATCTTCCTGAGCCCGCACTTGATCAAGCAGAAACATTTTCTTTAATTCCAAGCCAAGGAAACTGAGCATATTACTCTTCAAGACCACTTCTCTAGCCTTATGGGGCCTAATGTCAATGTTGTCAACTCTTAATTCCTGGAAAGTCTGTGCTACCATTTTATTTTTCTCTGATTCTTCAATTCCTGCTTCAGTTGATTCCATCATCTCTTGAAATTCTTTTATCTTCATCTTCATCTATAAATCCTTAAACTCGGGAGTCTTAATGAATTCATCATCTTCTATGAATCTCCTGGCTGCAATTTCCCTTTCATCTTCATGTACCTCTGTACTTTTTTTTCTACATCACCCATCCTTTCCTCATGTTTATGGGCACTGGCCTCAAGGATGGGCTGATCAACTTCAATATCACCTATCAATGACTGGAGTACTGTAGCCACTTCCTTAGTATCACCCACCTCTTCATTATCCTCATAAGATACTAACTGTTCAATGCTTCATGTCTTCTATCTTTTGGGAGGTAACTGCTCCATGGGAGGCTCAGAGGTTTCACTTGGGATATGGTCTGTAGTTGCACCACCATCATGTTCTTTGAGATATGCTTCCTTCTTTCTTTACAAGTCTTCAAATCTGCGAATTATCAATTCTATCCTCTTGATGGGGTCATTTTCCTCAACAAAGTATCCTAGGAAATCCTTGGACCTCTGCTTCATCCTTTCTTCTAGCTTCTTCATATATTCCCATTTTCTCCTTCTACTAAATACATCATTATAAGTAATGTGGTTCCTTATGACATCTTCTTCAAAATCCACTTGGTGTGGCACTGTCATTTTGGTAAGAAGATTGTGCCTTATGTTGTTCATATGATTTTTCAGGGTCAAAGGCTCTTTTTTTTCTAGATTTCAATGCATATCTTGTCTTCAAATAATATTGTAACTCCTCCAGTGTGTTTAAGCCTACGGTCCAATCTTCACACTTGGTTTGGTTTGGTAGGAAAGTTCCTTTCTTCTGCTTGTGCATTACATCTTTCTCCATCCACATCATTTGCCACATAAATTCAAGAAATGCTAATTTGAGGGGCACAAATTTTGGCAATATGTGTGGAGCAATAGGGCATCCATAAACTCTTATTGTTGTAACTTCTGGGAGGAATAACCAATCTCTAAAATTGTGTGTATGACCCTTCTCTGGTCTTAAAGCCAAAGGTCTCACTAGTTGCAACATTTTGGTTGACAATCTTGGTATTGCATACCCAAGAACTTGAAGGATTTTGTGTACAAAGTCTTCGTAGAATACAACAAAGCTTGAATTATTGCACCGACTGTCCAAAATATAGCACCATTTCTGGACAGGTGTGGGATTCCCTTGTTCAGCTATTGTAGCCAAGTCCATTCTTTTATTCCAATGGTTCCTATTCTAGTACAATATCATATGACACAATAGGGAATAGTTTCTGAATGTAAGCAGTGCTCTATCCTCTATAACTTGGGAGAATTCATCATCTAACACCTTCTCAAGGTATGAAGCAAATTAATATTCAATATTAGTTTCAGGGTTTTGAATTCTCATGGCCATCATCATTAGGCCTATTGGAATTTTATCTTGAGCATCTATCCCCAACACTTGGCAAAGAGCTAAATATGTATTAACAAAGTAATACTGAAAATTTGTCACATTAAATGGTTCAATAGTGGTAGTAGAGATGAGGAATGTTCTGTTACCAATGCCTCTTTTCATATACAGGGGTACCTCATCACTTCTATAAGTCTTTTCTAACCTAGCATAATCCTCACTTTTTTGTAGGTTTATCTTGGTCAGAGCCTGCTTGTTTAAGCCAAAACACTCAATGATGGATTTTTTGGTTACTTATACCAATACTGTGTCGTTTACAAACCTTACTATTTTGGTAGTTGAGTGATAGTGTTTGGCTAGTAATCTGATAAATTCTACATCCATATTTGGAAATGAGGGCATCCCTACAACTTTGTGTGATGTCCATGAGAAACTTCTTATTACCCTCTTTAGTAGACCCTGGAATTATATCTAATATGGATTGATGGAGTGGTCTCTTCTTTACTTTAGGTTCATCTTTAATTTTAGGCTGACTTTCTTTTACTTCTGATTATTTTCTTTTAGGATGGAGTGCTTTCTTCTCTACTTTAGGTTCTTCATCTTTAATTTTAGGCCAACTTTCTTTTACTTCTGATCATTTTATTTTAGGAGGCATGTTTCAATTTTCTCTACCATGGCTTCAGATGACAAAACCTTGAAATATTTTTTATATTAACATAGCTCTTTCAGAGAGTTTTTGTGCACTTACCCGCGTATTTCATGCTTGCAAGACTTCTTTTTCTCGTATACTTAGCTCCTTCCATGCTAGTGCACTGCAATTGAGTGTGATATTGGGAAAACTCACTTATCTTTCGATGGCACGGTATTCAACCATATTAGTTTTGGCAACTCTTAATAATTTAATAGCATTTAATTTTGGCAACTAATGTTATTTTCTACATTTAGTGCTATAAATTGTAATGATGCCATGATTACTGTACTATCGTCGTCTCTTATTATACCTGTTGCAGTATGGCAGTATTTTTCCCTTCCCTTCTACTGTTTACCACACTACCGCCTTGCTCAAGGCTTCTTGTTGCAGGGTTGCAGTGAACACCACTCTACCGCATATGTTGCTCACCTTCCCAGCGGTATAGAGGTGTACGATTTTAATCATTACTTGAAGAGTGTCGATGATACAATCTTATTTGTCTTACCGATATCTCAATGTCTCATAGAAATTACTTCGTTATATCTGAGAGTTTTGTTTTGCCGAGCACTTGTAGATATACCTTGTCGATGTGACATAAGTGATTCTTTCCTCAATATGCCCATATCATGTTGGCATTTCACTATTTTACATCATTGATGAGACATATAAATAAGTCTCTTCAATATAGGGGTATCTAATCCGAAGCTAAACCCAAAGATAAACTCAAAGCTAAAGTTGGAGCTAAACACAACACTAAACTCGAAGCTAAACTCGGAGCTAAAGATGAAGATCAAGGCGTTGCTACACTCGAAGCTAATATTGACACTAAATATAATGTTAATTTAGGTGCAAATTAGTGCCTAGATTAGTGCTGACTTGTATTGATCGACAAAATAAATTCCAAAAATTGTGCCATCCCGATAAATAGCACCAACATTTTTAAAAAATTGCCAAAAAATAAATTAAAATAGTGGGTGGAAGCAAACAATGGAGAAAATCACAGTGATTTGTTGTAGTGGTTTGGGAGTTCTTTGCCTTAGAAGGCAGTACCAAGTACTAACATCTGACAACTTCATTGAAATGTACAATGAGCAAGAGGCACAAAAGAAAAGGCAAGAGGAGTTGCAGCAACGTAAGAAGGAGTATATGTTGTAGAGAAAGGCAAAACGTGAAGGGAAAGCAATTGAAAAAGAAGCAGTGAGGACTAAGAAGCAAGCAAGGAAAGTGATAGAAGATGAGGAGAAGATGATTAGAATGCGGGAGAAAGCAATTAGACAAGAGAAGGCGAAGGTTGAACGTCTACAAAAGGTAGTTGGAAAGAAAGCTAAACAAGCAGAGAGGATAAAACGTAAGTCTACATTGGGAAATCCTATACCCCCAACACCCTATCCTGCTTGATATGATGAACATATTGTCACCAGCCTTCAGGGATAACTTTAGTGGTGAATCTTCACCAATTGGTGAATTCCAGGAATCAGGCAAATTGAATTTGGTGAATTCTAGGTATCCGGCAAGGTGTTCAAATTGCCCGGGATGCACGTAGTATCGGTCCAATGCATGTCCATTCGCCAGCAATTTTTTTTTATGAGGCATGTTTAGGCAATAAATTCACCATAACAGACTATGCATTTCCAATGGACCGATCAATATTGTCACCTATAATCTCGGGGAGCATGTTATAAAACACCAACATATTCGCCAATACTATTAAGCCAACATTATATGAGGACCCATTTCGCCAATTAAAATTTACAAATAGTTGCTTATGAAGACCCATTCACCAATTAAAATTTACAAATAGTTGCTTATGAGGACCTATTTCGCCTTGAAAATTTCAAGGTATCGTTGTATAAGCACGCGGGATTCACCAAATTTTTAACATACCATTTCAAAATCCCGCAGAATTCGCCAAATATGGATTGATATAAATACAATTGAAACTATTATTTGTTCTTGCACATTTTGTTTGGTTTTACACATTTTGTTCGGTTCTGAGGTTCTACTTCTCGATTAAGAAGTCAGCGAAACCCAAAAACGTAGACTCAAAGGTGAGTGATCATTTCTTCATATTGTTATTAGTTATAAGACTATTAGTTATGATAATAAGATTTCTTTATCTGTTTTCCATTCTTGCTTCAGTCTTAAACATAATTTCAAGTAGGGAATGGGATCTATATTCTCTGTCGGTCTGTCCTTCTTAAACAAGAAGACATTTTTTTCTAGCTTTTATTCGAAGTGAGATCAATATGTCGAGCAGCAAGGGTAAGACTCCTGAGTAGGCGGGTAATGAAGAGACTGGGAGGCCATCAAAACACCCAAAATAGGGAGGTACCATACAGTCTTACTTTGGAATTGGCAAAGCTTCTAATCCATTAGATCAAGGTGGAGCTACACCATCAACTCTTCCACCAAATATTGTTGAAGATGGAGATACATCATCAACTCTTTCGCCACAGGAAGTTCAAGGTGAGATTGTCATTGTGTTAAATCAAAATGTATCAAATGAGGATGGCAATACTGCAAAAGATGTTCCAAGGGATACCCTGGATAGCTAGAATTAGATAATCGACTTGGATGAGGATGATGTTGGTAGCAAGAAAAGAAAAGGCAAAGAAAAATTGGGGCACGAGTGGGAAATGACAAGGAATTTTCAAATTGGTTGGTTGTCGAAGTACCCATTCCTTGAACCAGTGGGGGTATCAAACGAAAAGTATATTGAAAGGGAAACATAGGTCAGATGTAATATTTGTAGTTGGAAATGTGGAAGAGACAAGACAATGCAACTAAAGCTTGACACTATAGAAAAGCATATCGGCAAAGTTTACGAAAAACAAATCATAGACAGAAAGGAACAATCAGTCATACGATGGAAATCAAAGGAAGAATGTCTTCATGTTAAGTATGCCACAAATTATGGAGAGCATAACCATAGAATGTCGAAGATTAAAAAATGTGAAGGTACACTTGAGGCTCATTTTGGAAAAGCCATGGCAGCAACAAATCTGTCAAAAACTATTCAGATGAGTGTTGTTTTTCATATTTTTACCAGGGGGCGTCCTATGACAGACTACGCAAAATATTTTGATTTATTCTCTTATTTGAGTGTTCCCCACTTTCCCTTCTCACATTGGTTAGTAAACACTAGATGGGAATGGGTGAACTGTCTTGCTGCAGTGGAAAAGCAAGATTTAAAGGAGAAATTAAAAGAGTCAAATTTCATTGCATTATATTTAGATGAAGTTATTGCGGTAGACAATACTTCTTGGGTTTGTATGCATTTGTATACTATAGAACAACATGTTCACCAAGCTCCTCTTCTTTGAGTTCGTAAAATGAAGGATAGTTCAACATCGCAAAATCTATTTGAACTAGTCAAGAAATCTTTGAATGAAATTGCAGGTTTGGATGAGTTGACAATTGCCAAAAAGTTGGTGTGTGTAGGAGCTGATGGAGCTACAGTGATGCAAGGTCAAAGGAGCGGTTCTTTGCACAAAGTTAAAAACTACTTGTGCACCATACATGCTTGGCATTCACTGCATGGCCCACATAATGAATTTAGCATTTAAAATTGTAAGCAAGTTTCCAACAGTATCAAAAGTTGAAAATCTAGTTCGCTAGATCCACGCATACTTCTACCGAAATCCCAAACGTTTCCTTGAATTTCAACATTTTGCTGAGAGAATAACACCTGGAACAAGGTTCTCAAGGATGTCGATACCAGATGGATCTCCTTGCATGGACCAACGCAATGAGTTCTTTCAGAATATTAATCCTTGATTGGGTTGATGTACGAGCATCGCAGCACAGTAGACAAAGCTCCTGAACTCTTACATAGGTTAAGCGATATAGAGACACTCTTGACTTTAGCTAGTCTTCTCCCCATGCTGGATGAGATGAACAATCTTGTGAAGAAAGCCCAAGATAGAACTATGTATATTTATGAATATGCCAATCTACGTAAACTTACATGCTTGGCCCTAGATCATCTATATCTAGATCTAACACAAGAAGCCAGAAATTATTTGATGTGGTGGAAAATTACTGATTTGAATAATTCTGATAATTATTTATAGTTTAATGCAAGCGGGCACTTATGTATTTGTGTACGTGGATATGAGATACCAATGTACCATTGTAAGACAACCAGGCGCTCTAGAAAAGAAGTACCTGTTAACGAGGAAGATTTTAACGACGTTGTTAAATCTATTAGTGATAATTTGAAGGAAATTGCAAAATCTCTTTCCTCAGAGATTCGTGAAAGATTCCCTCGACATGAAATACTTCAAGCCATAGGTATTGTGTATCCTCAATTTTGGGTAAACCGAGATAACCCAAAATATTTTCATGATCAAGTAAAAATTATGATCGAACAGTTTTCGAAAAAGGTAACATACAATGAGTAGGCAATAGAAGGAATTTTAAATGAAAATAAGATTAGAAAGCAATGTCGAAGTTTTGCAATAGCTATGAGGGACCAATCTGATTCCATGGGCAAGGAGAAGGCCTTTGAATCGGGATCAATAAAAAAGGTTTGGACAAGCTTAGGTCAGAGTGAAATATTGCGTGGTTCGATGTCAGAATATTTCAAACTTGTTGATTTATGTCAAATAATGATATTGGGGTCGGTGGAGGATGAGATATTTTTCAGTACATTAGGGTTTTTGAAATCAAATTTAAGAAACAAACTGGACAAGAATTTGGAAAATTGCTTGAGGATGAAAGGAACTGCATCTAATGTCAAAAAAATTCCTTTTGAAAGGGCACTCGCAATCTGGAGGTCCACATGTGAAAGAAGAGGGGCCGGGTTGTGCAACACAGGCTCTCCAATTCGAGGAGCCATTGATACTGGTGGCAGTACTAGTGGCAGTGGCAGTGGGCCTGGGATAGATCAAGATGACAGTGATATTGAAATTGACACAAATCAAACAATGAATGTTGATTTTGAGACACAAGCCGAACAAAGTGCAGAGTAGTCTCTGAATCAAGATGACTCTTTTACTTTATCTGAAGATGAGCATCGGTTTGAGGACCTGACTCCATTTGGGAAATGGAAGAGAATTAGCAGGTTTTAGGTATTTTTATTGCACTTCTTGAATCGGTTTCCATTGTTCCAAAGTCCAAACTGTAGTTGATGATATTTTATATTCTATTAAATGAAAATTGTGAATCATTGCACTTCAAGTTCATGATATCTTATAATCTTATTTTATATTGCACTCAAGCACTGCATGAATCATATTCCAAATAGTAGTTGATGATTTTTTATATTGTATCCAAATAAATTGTGAATCATTGCACTTCAAGTTCAAGATATTTTATTTAATATTTTATATTGCACTCCAAGTCTCCATGATATTTTATATTCTATTGCACTTCATGAATCATATCAGGATTTTAGTCAAAACATAATATAAGCTAACAGACTAACAGTTCAACATCCATAGCTTAGAAATGAACAAAATAACCCTTGATCATTTTATTAAAAATAATGATATGTTTATACAATGGAGAGACATGAGTTCGAAATGAGTAATTTCTATTCAGATGCTAGTACTATCCTGAAACATGAAACTATAATGAGTTTAAAACCTACTATAGAATGACACAAAATCTAAAACAACATTTTCACTAAAACAACAGGCCCTTTACAATTCGCTCTACAACTTTACTTAGACTCGACCTAAAATTATCCAACTTGCTAACCCGTATTTTTGGCCTTGAAATCCTTCTTATAGAGAATGAAGGAGAAAACAAGCATTGGGATAGAAATACACATGTCACCTGTCACTTGGACCCCCCTATGATATTTCAAAAATTTGTTACAACAACTGAGTCCCATGAGAATTTTCTTGTTTTTCCCATCCACTGGAAAATGGCTGATGCACTGGCCAGCCGCCAAACCTCAAGAAACTTGCGTCAAAAGTGGCCCAAAACTGTCATCAAGACACAACCAAAATATGTTATAATTTTGTGGTAAAATGGAACGAAGGAAAATTACTTAATGTCGATCAAATTGAGCCAGAAAACGTCTCATCCTTCATTAAATCTCACTTGCATGTCGTGCCAAAGGCTCCAAGTTTCCAATTGCATTTGATGCGAATTCAAATCCCAACCGTCGATCCTTCACTTTCGTCAGAGCATCGAATGACTACCTTCAGAAAGGTTGATGTAATCTCCATCTCAGCACGAAGGGCCCACCACACTATGCATTGCCAAAGGAATACACGTGGAACTTGCCTGTGATGTCGCAATCAATAAACACCTTGCATCTTTCGATCACACGATGGTGGGAAACTATTGATCTCTGTCATCGGCAATCGTGTTCATTCATAACAGTCACCATTGTTGAACATAACTGTCGAGCAACTTTTTCATCATGATTATAACACCTCCGTTGATTTTGAGCACGTGCATCTCGCAGCCACTTTAGTAACCTGCCATATAATGTATATCTTTGGGTTGGGTCTTTTCTGACGTTACCTTTTTGAGGGTGGTTTCAAAACAACTTATGTCCCATTGAATCGTCTAGGTCGGGCCCCTTTTAATAAAAATGCTAAATATTTTGCCTGATCTTTTATTTCTCATGTTTGGGTTGGACCATGCCCTATGTTTTAGAACAACTTTGAGCCATCGTTTGTCATTGTCCTAGGCGGTGTCCCCTTCCCCTCTTTTATTTTAAGTAATTGTATTATTTTGTAGGGGTTATTTTTAGTGACCGTCGATCTCCCTACGGTTGATCTTGACCGTTCCCCACGATCTCGCGATGACATCACTGTTGGTTGCTTGGTCATTGCGATATCATGGGCGAGCACCACGTATCCCAAGTTGTCGATGCTGAAAAGGAGTAAACAAAGTGCTTAATATTTGTATCAGACTTTAGTATGTTATAGAGTGGGTTACTAAACCAGATGTGAGATGCACGTGCTCAAGATTGACGTCGATGTTTTAACCTTGATGAAAAGTTGCTCGATGGATAGGTTTTGGTGCTGCTCACTATTGTGAATGATCATGATCACTGATGGAGGGAATCAACAGTTGCCTGCCATCATGTGATCCTAAAGTGAAGGGTGTTTAGTGATTGCGATATCATGGGCGGATGCCACGTGTATTCCTTTGGTGCCGTGTATTATGGTGGGCCCTCGATAATGGCATGGAGATGTTGCCAGCCTTTTGAAAATGGTCGTCTGATCATTGATGATCTGACAGGAACAAGAGATTGACGACAAGGATTTAAATTTGCATCAAATACGATTGAAGCCATTGGTGTGGCATGCAAGTGAGCTTTAATGGCGGATGAGATGTCTACTAACCATTTTTCATCGGCTTTAAGTAGTTCATTCCATTCTATCTTCACCACAAAGGCATTCAAATGTTTTTGAAGTGGTCCAGGACACCAGAGCCAAAGATTGAGTTTTTCAAGCAATTACAACGAGGTTTGGTTTTCTGCAAGGCGCGAAATCCCATGAGTTACCTTCTATGCCACAGTTTATGTTTGAATGTGTTTTTTGTAGAGGGTTGTACTGTGTTGGTCAAGGGTCTTGTTGATTAAGACTATAAGGTTACTGGTTCTTTTGAATTGTGGGAAATTACAAAGTTCTGGTGTAATTTCGTTTTGGGTAGCCCTAGTTTGTTCAAGAATTTGATTTTAGGAGAAGCCTTGGTTGTTCGAAATGGTGCCATCAAAGCAGCATTTTGGCCATATTGATTATTTACAAAGGAATTTATACGATGATTTCCTAGATCAATTCCCGCTATCAACAAACGACAAGAAGAGGGGTTTGGTTTTAATGAATGGGAAAGCCTTAGGCGAGGGACTAAGGTGTAAAACCTATAATATTGCAGATGCTAGGGTCCAAGTGATGGGCCTAGAAATGTTTAGGAGATGGTATGGGCAGTGAAATGTGCCTCATCCTTTCTGTAATGGCTGGAAGTATGATATGGGGAAACTAGTTGTACCAAATATATTTCTTGATATTGACCTACTTAGAGCAGTGGCAGCACGATATGATCCTGTTACAAGGATTATCAGGGATGATGATGGTAGGGTTCTACTGAATATAAATGCAAATGAGATTCGACAGGTTTTCGATTTGAGTGAATATAGCCCATTCTTAGTCTAGGTAGATTTTGAGGAAATGAAGCAAGAATATGCCTGGTCACAACCTCTTTTTAGATCAAAATTGCTTGCTCCTCATTTAGCCAAGGCAGGTAGTTCAACGATTCACATCAGCCCAACTAATCAGGAGCCTTTCAGGCTAAGCTGTTTTCTTGATCACTTCTTGGCAACATTTTATTCACTTTTCCAGATTTTAGGTTTCAGCCCTAATACTGTGATGCCCATTGCTTATATGTTTATGGGGGCTCAGATTCAACATCCAGTTTTTCTGTAGTGTACGACTATGCATCTTTTCTTGCTGAAAAGATACATGAGGGTTTGTTGAAGTTGCATATGGGGGACACTGGTACTCCTTTCTTTTGGTACTCCCTATTAATGCATATGTTCCTGTACAAGAATGTTGACTTCTTCTCAGAGAAAATGGAGTTGAGGCAAGAAGTGAATGGAGAAAGATTACCAGTACAGGTTTGGAGTGCAGATTTGTCTTGCAACATGGAAGGTGCTAGCTTTGTGCAGTTTGATAACTGTTTTTCTTCCAAACTTAGAGCTAGATTGGTGGTAAATGTGCCAAGGGTCCCTAAGGATTTGCATGATTTCCTCCGACCCAAAGTGAGGAAGCCTGATTTGAAGGTGTGCCACAATTGGGGTAACATCATCTTATACCCCGTAAGCAATGTCCTAAGGGTTTATGGTTTCCAGGGAGCTCCTCACATTCTCCCATATAATGTACCATCAAGGATGGGATTTTCCAAGGTCATGTGGCAACTAGATTGCATTCATGAGGATAATTTGACAGGGAAAAGAAAAGGGACTTTGTTCCTAGATTATACTATTGTTTCAAATTTTGTCTTTTCCAAGGGAGGATGGGTCCACTTTGGAAGATTTTTTGATGATTATCATTTGAAGAGTGGATCTAGGAGGCAGCATGACCCCAAGGGATTCTTTTCCCTATTCAGGCAACAAATTAAAGGTGGCAAGTTTGCACATGTTTTCAATTTTCCTAAGGATCTAATCAGAAATGAGTTTGATTTGAGGAGGCAAGAATTGAATAAAGAGAAATGGATTGCCTATGAGAAACTGCTGGCTATGGTGCATAAAATGGATCCAAAATATGATCCACTAATGGAATTCACTCCATTTCACAAAAGAATAGATTTCTTAATGAATAAATTCAAAGATATCATGAGCACCTTGAAAACCAAGAAAGTCAATTTGGAAGTGGACATGGGAATTCAAAAACCGGAGGCGAGGCCTAAAGAAACAAGGCCAACTTATCAGCCACCAGAGGACAGGCCTCTATACAAGAGGAAGAGAGATGATAGTAGTGATGAGGAGGCAGGAGATAAAAAGGGAAAACAAGTAATTCAAGCATCATCATAACCGGGTCAACGGATCAGGAAACCTGGAGGGATAAGGATTGTGGACCTAGATTCACCATCGAGAAATGATCATGTAGAGTTACTATTAGAGCCAAGCCTAAAGAGGAAAAGGGTTGAGGAAACACAATAGGCTCTGATGGATGAAATAATTATAACTGATCAAGACATGCAAGTTGGTATCCCTTCTCCTCCTAGATCAACACAATTGGTGTTAACTGATATGGCTATAAAGGGGTAGTGTGTACAGGATGCCAGGATGGAGGCCTGCAAGGCATTCCTGGATGATGATGCCTTCGTGAAGACTCTTGTATTCTTGTACTTAATTTGGAGAATGAAATTAGAGGAATATCAGGATAAATGTAAGAGAAGGAGAGAGTCAAGACTTGATAGGTCTGAACAGGAGAATGATGATGAAGTTAAGGCCGAACTAATGGAGGAATTCAAGAGCATTACTCCTAAGGAAGGAAAGAGACTTGTGACTCAGGATGGTGTCTTACTTCTACCTGAATGGGACATAGCTAATGCTGTAGCATTCAATGCTATCCTACAGTCCAAGCATCCTGTGAAAAATAGTGAGGAAGAGGTTAAGGAAGCTCTGCAAGACTCTGCTTTTAGTGAGGAATATGAAACTCTGGCCATATGGGCATTGGCACCCCAGGGTAGAAAACCAAATGTGGCTGATATTGGCCCAAGTCTAAGGGGAGGGCTCATCATCAAGAGAGCTTCTGAAACCTCAACAACATAAGCCACAAGCTTGACATTGAATGTGGCCAAATTGGCCCAAAAGTCAGCTGAAAGGGAGGAAGCTGAAAAGAAGAGTTTGATGGAGAAATACAACGTAATAATTGGGGAATATAGTAGAATACAACAGAGGAATATTGAGTTGTAGTCTGAAGTTGATAGACTAAAATATTTGCAGGTAGGAGAATCCTCCAGTGCCTCTGGTATCAGAGCACTGCCCACTACTTCAGGGTCAGTTCCCCTTAATATCCCAATCATTTCTACTCCTAGGTCCCCCATTCGGACACCTGCTCTTAGCCCTACACTAGAGCCAATTGAAGAGGAAGTTGGGTATTCTGTGGATCCTACCAAGAAGCAAATGTTGAATAAAATCACAGAATTGTAGGCTGCCCTAAAGGAAAGTGAGGATGATGCAATTACTAAACACAATGAGGTGGTTGACACCATTTTGAGGCATCTAAATGAGAAGGTTGATTGTAGGTTGCCATCTGTACATTCTTTGTTCTTGGGTGGAATTAAAAACATTAACAGAGATCAGGAAGTAGTTATGCCTTTGGTTGAGAAGTGGATCCCTCGGTCCACTGATTTAGATGTTATGTTTAAGGCTTCCAGGTTTGATGTAGACAATAGGCCTTAGTCATTGAAGCCTACTCAATTTTTTGTGAAATCATTGAAGGGATTCCAGACCCTACCTGATGATTTGAGTAGAAAATTAGAGAAATGGTAAAGAGTTTTGATGACTGGAATGATACTTTTCTGCCAGATATAACAGATGCATAGGGAAATATCTTTCCATTGCAGCAGTGGCAACATAGGGTAGAAGAGGTTATTGATGCACAAATCAAATTGATTTGTGATGACTTGGACTATGACTTGCTGGTGAGCAGTATGGATAAAATAATTAATACCAGCATATTCTTAGTCTTTTGAGAGAGAGGCTAACTAGGTTGCGGTGAAGTACACACCTTACGGTACTAAGGTGATCGAGGTGGTGAATTTTAAATGGTCAACGGATGAGGAATACTAGAAATGGGTGGACAAGTACTTAACTGAAGAGGAGTAAAACAATGTCTATTACCGGCAACTAACAACTCAACATTTATAGTATAACTGATTATGGTTTTGCTTCCATGACGGCTTTTGGCACAGGTTTTGAGATATAGCTAATGCAGTGGCTATTATTTAATGAGTGGAATCAATGAAAAGATGCCCTGGGACTTGGTGGTTTCAATCATATTTTTGAATTGGCACATAGCGGTCCAATTGACCAATGACGTGTAATTTTTGGGCCGATGCTTTTTTGCTCCTTCGTTTTCTATAAGAAGGATTTCAAGGCCAGAAATAGGGGTTGGCAAGTAAGATATTTTGAGGTCGAGGCTAGGTATAGTTGCAGAATAGATTGTAAGAATCAGTTATTTCAATATTAATACAATTTAGGTTTGGGGTTATTCAGTAATGGGGTTTTAGGTCTATGAAGATTTGATGTTTCGCAATAGTACTAGCATTTGAGTTATGATGTTATATTTCGAGCTCATGTCTCTCCTTTGTATAAACATATCATAATTTTTAATAGTATAATCAAGGATTATGGTGTTCATCTCACTGCTCTGGTGTGTATGTTTTCCATTTTGGCTTTAATTCAAGGAATTAATTAAAATACTTGGATGGAATCATGGATGGATATGTTTGTAAAGGGATTTAGTAAGAAGTATTGGGTTAGGATATGGATTGACACTATTGTAATGCAATATTGCCAGGGATCTTATAATTATATGCTATGTATTTGAATATGTTGTTAAATTTTAAATGTTTGTGAATTTGAATCCCCAATGGTATATGGTACTGGTTTAAATTGTACGAGTTTGTGAAGTCCTGTGTCTGTATGTCTTTACTTAGAGCTTGCTGCCAAATTGCAAATAAAATGACTATCATAAGTTACAAAATAATGTTGTAATCATCCCATGCTCCAAGTAGTTGATATTATTGGTGAAAGGTCAGCTAGTTTCAGTATTATTCTATTCCGTTGAGCTATTCGATGGGATTATCTATTAATTGTTAATGATTGTAGATTAGGAGACAAACTTGGTTTACGTTAAAAAACACCAACAAAACCCACCCAAAAAAGGTAACATCTGAATAGATTTTCACCCAAGGTATTACATACGACATTAGGATTTTCATGAAAACCAAAATAAAAACCCCAACCTTAGGTTCTTTCCCAAACAATATGACACATTGACAGACCAGGACAAGGTCAAGACAAAGAGGAATTCAAAGAGAAAAATTAGAAGTTCCATCAAGTTCATCAGTAGTTCAAATGATAAAATAAATAATACAAATAATTGAACATCATCACATTACTAAAGTTTGTATTTGAGCTTTTTAATTGAATTTCACATGAAGGAGTACATATTGGCATTGGCAATGCAAAATCTTGCCAATTCCCAAAGAAAAGTTTGCACAGAGCTGAGTTGGAACTTGGAAACTCATATTATCAAAGGTTGAAAATAAAAAATCAAGTCACTGTATCACCTTTTCTAGCAACTTCCACTCTTCAGGAGGTGGAATTACCATTTGTTCTAACTGATGTTGTTTGAATTGAAGTTTTGTTAACATTTCATGATTGTAATTAGAAGTGGAACCTGTCTTGAATTCTTCAGTCAGTTTTGCATTCAAGGTTATCAGTGTTCTAATTGAATCCAAATAGTTCACATCTGGGTTCTGAGGAAACTGGTCCAAATCAATCTTCCTTGCACCTTCCATCTTCTTTCTGAAACCATCATTTCCAATGAATCGCTCATTTGTGTCAAAAGCCTCTGGAAAACCAAGCTCTGTGAAGTTCCTTACCTTTTCATCCACCACCTTCATCTTGTCTGCAACCAAATGCAAATATTCCTTTGTTCCACACATTCTCGAACACTTTTCAATGATAGATGACAACTTCATTGAGGTATTAATCTAATTAGTAATCCCTTTTGATTTCAAATCATTGTCACTGGCTTTGTAGATTGTTTGTAGAACTTGATTTGCAAATTTCTCTAATTCTAGCACCTTTTTGTTGTCCACTAAATATTTGTTGAGCTTCTTATAATGTTGTCTCATAGCATCAATCAGTTGAAACATGTCACACAAATGATCAAACCTTTGCATTATTTCATCCCAGATCTTTTGTTTCATATGCCTCACTGTATCTCTACAAAATGCAAAAAGCTTATTTTGAGAAGTCTTAATTATTTCTTTTGCTTCCATCAACTCTATCTCCAATCTTTCATTTGTTTTTCTCTGTTTCTCCAATTTTTGTTCCCACTGTGCATTTCCATTCGCAATGTTTAGTCTTAATTTTTCTAAAGTGGATTTATCCTCATCATATTTCTTATTGCTCTCATCTAGCCTTTGCTTCAGGTCATTCACTTCTCTCTCATTTGATTTATCCTCTTTGCTTGTAGATGTAGAGGCATATTTTATTATTCTTTTTTCTAATTCATTGCTCTTGTTTTCTGCTGCTTTCCTCTTTGTTTTCTCACTTGTTAGGTCTGCCTGTAACTTTTCTATTTGGGTCTGCAACCTTTTCTTCTCTATCTTGCTTTAGCAATGATGTGTACACCAATTCATTGTTCTTCTTTGATACATTAATTTTGTCAGTATTTTTCAGGCCAGAAAATTCCAATTGAAAATTGGTTACCTGGTATTCAAATCGATCCATCTGATTTGTTGGTTTGTTTTGAACTATGGGAACAACAATTGTGTACTCCATGATTTCTTTATTTGTGTCAAATGTGGGTAATACCATGGTTGTTGCATGCTCTGAATTTACAGTAGATGCACTCTCCGTTAGTTGCTTCTTTTCTTTTTTATTCAAGTCTGATTTCTTTTTAAACTCTTCAATGAAATCATAACCTGGGGAGGTAGGAATAATAGAATGCTTGAATGGTGAAGGAATAGGAGTACTTGCAGATGCTAATGATGTCACACCCACACTAACTGGAATTGGGGGAGTGCCTGGAAATAACTCCTTTGTGGTACTGGTGGATCCACTGATAGTGTGACTTGGACCTGTCAAAATCCTTTGCCTCTTTTGATTGCCTTGATCACCTAGTGTTTCTGTGGTATCTTTTTTTGTTTTCCTCTTAGTATTGTGTGTAATTTGTCGTTGTAGCACATGTTTACCACTACTAGTACTACTACTCATACCATCACCACCAATAGAACTCCCAGTTGCACTAAGCGTCCACCAAGGGCATTTCCTAGTTGTGATTGTATCTGACCATGAGGATGATGACTAGAAGCTCTAACAAATTGAGTTTGTCTTGTATCCCCTTGGTCTACTTGTTCACCTCCAAGCCCAAGGCTAGATTTATCAGCTATTTTTCTATGCTCAACACTTGGTATTGTCCAAGGGCCTTGTCCTTTGGACCCCAAAGGACCACCTTCATAACCAGTTTTTTCAATTATGGTTGCTCCTAAAGTATATGTTTCAGCATATTCTTCTTTTGTGGCCTCACTTAAACTAGGTTTGTAATTGGCATGGCTTTGTTCTTCTTCTTCCTTATCAATATCATCATCAGATTCATCATGTTCATCAGGATGCTCTATATTCCACAATTTGCTAAACTCTTCATTTTCTTCATTAGCATCATACTCTACAAGAGCTCTTGGATCACCTAGGTCCTTCCTCATACACCAAAAGGCAGTAATTTTTTATCGTGACCAATTTTTATCTATAAGTTCCTTCTCTAGAGAACCTGGAATTTTTACTCTACTAGATGGTTTATCACTTTTTTCATAAAAATTGTTGTATGTCCTGATTGTCTTTTGGTGCAATGCCATAATTTTTGCTGACAATTGTTCAAAAGAAATACCATTCTCAACAACACTTTTCTCCATTGCTATTTTGACCTCATCCCAAGAATCCTTGTTTCTCAAGTTTTCAAGCAAGGGTTTACTTTGATGTTGAATTCTATTTGCAGCATTCCTATTGGCCACGATCATTGATTTAATGATGTCACATGGATCATACTGCTAGTGACAGATAGCATCATATGCAAAAAAATTCAAAAGATTATGTGCCACACTAAATGCTTTTCTCTTGAATGTGAACCCTCCACATGAAAAAGGTAAAGAAGGAAATAAGGTCTTCTTTTGCTGACTGAGAAAGTGTAGTTCATCAGCACTCTGCACCTGCCTTACATATTCCAATGCAAAAACCCCTTATGTCACATGTATTGGAAGTTTGTAGGGTTGTACTTTCGATCCATAAAATATTAGCACGGTATATTCTTCCATTAAGTACCAATCAACCAATTGTATTTCTTTTCCTAGTTGCATGCAGTTTCTACATGACATAGGCAATCTAGGCATTGGATTATTTGTAATTACTTGATGCAATGGAGCCAAAAAGTAGTCTACAAAATGACTATAGTTCCTTCGAGAATCATGCATCCTTATCTCAGTGGTCCATTCATATACTAGAGCCATTTTATTTTCCTTTGCATTACTGTAGGGTTGAATCTGAAGCTTGTTGGTCTGAAACATTCCTCTAAATTTGAATAGAAAAAGATAGCACAAGTAGGTTGTGAACCTAAATGTTTTCGTGGAACCTGCTTTAATCATTAAAAATTGTTTATGCATGGATTCTACAATGTGTTGAGTATAATTATATTTGACATGTTCATCAGCATAATGGATATTATATACCATTTCAAGGAGGCTAGCACCCACTTCCAAATTGCTGTCCAGACTGAGGCAAAATGCTAGCATGGAAATAGTATCCTGAACCCATGGTTTAAAGAAATCCAAATTATAAGGAGGCTTATGATCACCTTTCAATTTGTTTCTATCCTTAATTATTTGATTTAAGAAATCATTTTTCAGCCTTTCTTCCACTGCTTCATAATCACTAGCAAGCTTTTCTAGGTCAATGTGGTGGTTTCCAAATTCTTCGGTTGTAAACCCCAACACTTTTCCAAGTTCTTCTACATTAATGGATAACAATTCTTCTTGGTTATCTTTATTAACAATTGCTCTTTTCTTATCATCATAATTTTCGGCACAGACCATGATAAATTCTGGGCAAGGGAAAACTTCATGTAACATCATGCGCCCTAATCCAGTTACCCACAGTGCACTGATACTATCAACTTTTGTTTGCTTTGTAGCCTATTCTGAGATGAAAATCTAAGTTCTGAGGTACGCCTACCGTAGATTTCAGGATCATAAATATCATGGTGCCCATTGGTGAAACCTGGAGTTTTAAGCAATTCTGCATAATGTATTTTTTTATCGGACATTGCTCTAGTGGTACTAGTGGTAGACATGCTTGTACAAATGTGAAGTTGTGAAATTTGAATTCCATAATAAGTAATACCTATTAGTCCTCCTTAATTTTAATGAATTCTTGAGTCTCTAAAGTCTAAAACCAAACTTCAAACATTGACAAAATAAGATTTTAAGAAATGTCAAACGATGAAACGTAGCTGCAGGAATTCTTTCACTTACTGAGATTCTGAGTCCTGATGCTTGAAAACTTGAGTGGCGTTGTTGGAATTGGAACTATGGAATCCAAATTCAAAATAGGGTGGTGCACTGCAATGGCCAATGAGCAATCTAAAGATTGAAGAATTTAAAAATCACTATACAATTTCAAAGTGCAAAGTGTTTAAAATGCTTTTTTTCTCATAATTGGAACGTTAAAGCGAATGAAACGTCTTAGGAGTTAGGTCTACAAGACTACAAGTTGAAAATTCTTAACCGTTGGTCTTTCTAAATCTAACAGTTATAGGGTGATTCCGGAGGTTTAAGTTGGGAAGCCCATCACTCTGTGCATTTCATTACAAAATGCAACTACAACCATACATCAAATGTTCATCCAATGGTTGAAACTTGAGTAATTTATGATATTAACTTTAAAGTTTAAAAATAAACATTAATCACTTGACAGTTGACACTTAGTAGTACAAAGTGCTTTAAATGCTTTTTTTGTCGAAATTGGAACATTAAAGTGAATGACACGTCTTACGTCTACAAGTTGCAAATTCTTCATCGTTGATCTTTCTAAATCTAACGGTTATAGGGTGATTCTGGAGGTTTAAGTTGGGAAGCCTATCGCTCTGTGCATGTCATTACGGAATGCAACTACAACCATACATCAAATGTTCATCCAACGGTTGAAACTTGAGTAATTTATGATATTAACTTTAAAAAAAAAACATTAATTACTTGACAGTTGACAGCAGGCCTGGAATTTGATGTTCTATTAAATATTTGATCGTTTTTTCAATTTTAGACCATATATTATAGCTATAAAATTTATTAGACCGTATAGTTTGACTTGCTATATTTTTATTAAACCGTAAAAAATTATTATATAGTATTTTAATTTATAATATATATCATTTTATAATTTTTATTATAAAAAGAAAATAGAATATAACTTTTTTGAATATTTTTAATATGAATTTAGAAAGTTTTGACTTTTTTATAATATTAATAGCTATCATTTTTATATTAATATATGTGATTTATAATATTATTATAAAAATATATATTAATTTAGAATCTTTTCAAAATAAAACATAATTATTTTTAATTTTTAGAATATATTTAACAAGATTTATTTTTAATACGATTTTAGAAACTTTTGTTAATTGTTAATTATAATAGTAGATTTTTATATTTATCATTAATAATTATCATTGTTTTCTAATTTTTCAAGATATTCCATTTATAAAAGATTTTATATAAAAATTTGTAAATTAAACAATTTTTTTGATAGGCATTTAAATGACCAAACCGTCATAAAATTTTCATATTGATTGTTTGCTATTGTCATAATCTTAACCATTGATCTCTCTAAATCT
Organism: Sequoiadendron giganteum; assembly: GCA_007115665.2. Lineage (NCBI taxonomy): Eukaryota > Viridiplantae > Streptophyta > Pinopsida > Cupressales > Cupressaceae > Sequoiadendron > Sequoiadendron giganteum. The sequence goes on from CM021107.1 coordinate 133,900,100, forward strand.
AACGGTTATAGGGTAATTCCGGAGGTTTAAATTGGGAAGGCCATCGCTCTGTTCATTTCATTATGGAATGTAACTACAACCATACATCAAATGTTCATCCAACAGTTGAACTTGAAACTTGAGTAACCATGAATTCTCAAGTGCATATCACGTAGAGTATATTACTTAATTTCTCAAAAGAAAAAAAATTGATTTGAATATATTAAATTATTAATAGACACTAAAGTTTCGAACTCAAAAAACAACTCTTTACCCTTAAATGTAAATGAATAACGAAGATTCAAGGAATCAAGATTCAAGAATAACACAACACAACCATTTATTTTATTGCAACTAAATTTCAATGTCACATTATTACATATCTTTTTACAGACGAGTAGCACTATAGCTCCTATTTTGTATAAATAACATATGTCAGTATGTCACTTTAGTACTTTACATAGATAAAATTTAATAATTTATTCCAAGTTGTTGCTCATTACAATGGATTACAAATTGATTCCAATTTCCAAGCTTTGTTGTTGAAAACTTACTACACATCTATCTCTAAAAATAAATGTGGCTTTGAAAATAAATTCATGATTCCAAGCTTCTACTGGTGGATTTTCCAACCATGTTGGGCCAAGGGGTTCCAATCAGTCCTAGGTAAATGGGAGTTGTGAAGATACAAAATGTACTTATCCCCTTCGAGAACCAGAGTCATACAGAAGATGAAATACAAATGTCTCTTTGAAAATAAATGCATGGGGCTTGCCTGGCCAACCATGCTGGGGAAATAGGAGTTGTTAGAATACAGGAGGAGAAGTAAATCTACTCCCATCTTTTACCTGCAGCCTCTATGCATTAGGATAGCACTTATCTCCATTAGAGCTCCTCATCCTGGTTCAAAACCCGTCTGAAAATTCAAGTTAACCAAATCAACTTCTTTCAATTCCACCCATTCTAAACTTGAAGGAAATTCATCTTTTACTGATTACTCTGTAGCTACATGATTGTAGGTAGGAGAACTTAAAGTATCCCCAATACTACATCATCTTCTTCGTGAATCCTTATTAACCCTAGAAAATAAAAATCCTTATGACACTATCTACTAATCACCGAATCACTATCCCTATTTATGGGCCACCGGTGCTGCTACTAGCCTATATAATTGAAATTTCTAATTTGATTGATGTCTTGCTACGTGCCAACTTGAACTCTACCTCAAGCTGACAAGCTGTCAAAATCACTCATTCAAACAATATGAAATCATTACAAATCTTGTTTCATTAAAGCTATGATTTGTCCAAGAAATTGCTTCGGATTTTCATATCACATATGGAATTAATCGTCGCCACTGCTTGCACTAGCAGTACGACAACCACACTTTCTTCAAAAAGAATGAGAATTTCAATTAAATGAAATGTAGAATGTCGAGGCATTGAAAAGATAGAATGAGTGATGAGCGATGAGCCTTGATCTCGCCACATGTCTACATCTAACGGTTATAGTGTTATTCCGGAGGTTTCAAATCGCAAGTCTAGTGCTTCAGAGATTTACTTCTGGAATGCAACTACAGTCGTCCATCGAACATTCAATGAATGGCCCCTATGATTTTTCATTGGCATATCTGTTTATTTCGCCAATAGATTTTTTTACTATTTTGAGATTCTCTTTAATTTGCCAATGAAAATATATTTTTTTCTTTGAAAAAAGGTTTTAATCACCAATGGAAAAACAATTCTGGTTTGGAAAACGGTTTTATTCACCAATGAAAAATATTTTATTCTATTAAAATAATTTGCAATTTTCCAAGATTTTCCACGAACTTCCAAGGATTATAAAAGATTCGCCAATTGGGATTTTTTTTTTCCCGTAAAATGAAAAAAATTGCCAATAGAAATAATATTTTTCATTGGGAAGTATACCGGATTCGCCAGGATTTTACACCTGCGCCGAGGGGGGGAGTTTCTTAAAGTTATCCCTGCCAGCCTTTACAACTATCAACAATATCCAAGTTGGGAGTGGCTCACAACAAATGGGACCGACTACAGATATAAGCCAGGCATTGCTTGCTCAAATAGCAACATGCCTTCAAACCTCTATTAACCAAGTATCACCTCCTAAAAGTGGACCAGACTCAACTATTGGTGAATATCTCACTCCATCTCCTTTTCCTAGCAATATGGAGAATTGATAATGATCGTATTGAATTTTGTTTTTCGATCGATGTAGTAGTATATTTTGGTGATCTTCTTTGCATAGCAGATATGTTTCTCTGCTAAAAAATTATAACTGTGATATGATTATAAGATGTGATAATGTTGTTGTTATTATGTTTGGAACCTCACATATGTTTAAGGTGAGAAGAATTTGAATACAAGCTTTCAGTAATACTTTGATATGTTTTAGCCATGTTTTTTTGTGGCACCACCCAATCAATGATTGTAGTTTGATTATAAATATAACTATGATATAATTATAAAATGTCCTAATGTTGTTGTTGTTATTTATTGGAAACTCAATTTTTTATCTCTTATATGTTTGATGAGGGTTTCAACCTTGTATTTTCTTTGGTATCACTAATTACACTATGTTTCAGTGTTTGTTAATAAATAAATAAATAAAACTTTGATTGCAAACATAATTTGTAGACAATGATATATTCTTTAAATACAACGATATGTTTTTATCTGATTGTATGATTTAAATTTCCAAACAATGATATATTCTTATCAGATTGTATATATATATACAATCTGATAAGAATATATCATTATTTGCAAATAGTAATCATTGTATTTGTAGACAATGATATGTTCTTATCAAATTGTATATATATATATATTTGTAGACAATGATATATTCTTATCACATCATATGTATATACATACATATATATATAGGAGGTCGCGTCGAGGGCGGGAGAAAGACATGAAGCAATGATGAAGGCATATGGGGCAAGTGGTTAACATGGAAATGTGGTCGGGTTGTGATTAAAGAGACCACCTCCTAGCAGACCCATGTGTAAAATTAAGCGGGCCCACATACAAATTCAAATTAAAATAGGTTAATTGATATATACATACAATCTGATAAGAATATATCATTGTTTGCAAATAGTAATCATTGTATTTGTGGACAATGATATGTTCTTATTAGATTGTATATATATATTTATAGACAATGATATTTTCTTATCACATTGTATGTATATATATATACATACAATCTGATAAGAATATACCATTGTCTGCAAATTGTAATCATTGTATTTGCATACAATGGTATGTTCTTATCAGATAGTATATATATATTTGCAGACAGTGATATATTATTATCACATTACATACAACCTAATAATAATATACCATTGTCTGCAAATTGTAATCATTGTATTTGTAGACAATGATATTTTCTTATCAGGTTGTATATATATTTGTAGAAAATGATATATTCTTATCAAATTGTATGTATATAATTAATGATATCAAATTTCGACAATCCATAAAGTAGATTTTAGTATGCTTCTGGATTTAATTGTGTTGGTATTTTTTCATCAACGTTTCAGATC
>CM021107.1:133903752-134004158 GCA_007115665.2 Sequoiadendron giganteum
AACCCCAACACTTTTCCAAGCTCTTCTGCATTAATGGATAACAATTCTTCTTGGTTATCTTTATTAACAATTGCTCTTTTCTTATCATCATAATTTTCGGCACAGACCATGATAAATTCTGGGCAAGGGAAAACTTCATGTAACATCATGCGCCCTAATCCAGTTACCCACAGTGCACTGATACTATCAACTTTTGTTTGCTTTGTAGCCTATTCTGAGATGAAAATCTAAGTTCTGAGGTACGCCTACCGTAGATTTCAGGATCATAAATATCATGGTGCCCATTGGTGAAACCTGGAGTTTTAAGCAATTCTGCATAATGTATTTTTTTATCGGACATTGCTCTAGTGGTACTAGTGGTAGACATGCTTGTACAAATGTGAAGTTGTGAAATTTGAATTCCATAATAAGTAATACCTATTAGTCCTCCTTAATTTTAATGAATTCTTGAGTCTCTAAAGTCTAAAACCAAACTTCAAACATTGACAAAATAAGATTTTAAGAAATGTCAAACGATGAAACGTAGCTGCAGGAATTCTTTCACTTACTGAGATTCTGAGTCCTGATGCTTGAAAACTTGAGTGGCGTTGTTGGAATTGGAACTATGGAATCCAAATTCAAAATAGGGTGGTGCACTGCAATGGCCAATGAGCAATCTAAAGATTGAAGAATTTAAAAATCACTATACAATTTCAAAGTGCAAAGTGTTTAAAATGCTTTTTTTCTCATAATTGGAACGTTAAAGCGAATGAAACGTCTTAGGAGTTAGGTCTACAAGACTACAAGTTGAAAATTCTTAACCGTTGGTCTTTCTAAATCTAACAGTTATAGGGTGATTCCGGAGGTTTAAGTTGGGAAGCCCATCACTCTGTGCATTTCATTACAAAATGCAACTACAACCATACATCAAATGTTCATCCAATGGTTGAAACTTGAGTAATTTATGATATTAACTTTAAAGTTTAAAAATAAACATTAATCACTTGACAGTTGACACTTAGTAGTACAAAGTGCTTTAAATGCTTTTTTTGTCGAAATTGGAACATTAAAGTGAATGACACGTCTTACGTCTACAAGTTGCAAATTCTTCATCGTTGATCTTTCTAAATCTAACGGTTATAGGGTGATTCTGGAGGTTTAAGTTGGGAAGCCTATCGCTCTGTGCATGTCATTACGGAATGCAACTACAACCATACATCAAATGTTCATCCAACGGTTGAAACTTGAGTAATTTATGATATTAACTTTAAAAAAAAAACATTAATTACTTGACAGTTGACAGCAGGCCTGGAATTTGATGTTCTATTAAATATTTGATCGTTTTTTCAATTTTAGACCATATATTATAGCTATAAAATTTATTAGACCGTATAGTTTGACTTGCTATATTTTTATTAAACCGTAAAAAATTATTATATAGTATTTTAATTTATAATATATATCATTTTATAATTTTTATTATAAAAAGAAAATAGAATATAACTTTTTTGAATATTTTTAATATGAATTTAGAAACTTTTGACTTTTTATAATATTAATAGCTATCATTTTTTATATTAATATATGTGATTTATAATATTATTATAAAAATATATATTAATTTAGAATCTTTTCAAAATAAAACATAATTATTTTTAATTTTTAGAATATATTTAACAAGATTTATTTTTAATACGATTTTAGAAACTTTTGTTAATTGTTAATTATAATAGTAGATTTTTATATTTATCATTAATAATTATCATTGTTTTCTAATTTTTCAAGATATTCCATTTATAAAAGATTTTATATAAAAATTTGTAAATTAAACAATTTTTTTGATAGGCATTTAAATGACCAAACCGTCATAAAATTTTCATATTGATTGTTTGCTATTGTCATAATCTTAACCATTGATCTCTCTAAATCTAACGGTTATAGGGTAATTCCGGAGGTTTAAATTGGGAAGGCCATCGCTCTGTTCATTTCATTATGGAATGTAACTACAACCATACATCAAATGTTCATCCAACAGTTGAACTTGAAACTTGAGTAACCATGAATTCTCAAGTGCATATCACGTAGAGTATATTACTTAATTTCTCAAAAGAAAAAAAATTGATTTGAATATATTAAATTATTAATAGACACTAAAGTTTCGAACTCAAAAAACAACTCTTTACCCTTAAATGTAAATGAATAACGAAGATTCAAGGAATCAAGATTCAAGAATAACACAACACAACCATTTATTTTATTGCAACTAAATTTCAATGTCACATTATTACATATCTTTTTACAGACGAGTAGCACTATAGCTCCTATTTTGTATAAATAACATATGTCAGTATGTCACTTTAGTACTTTACATAGATAAAATTTAATAATTTATTCCAAGTTGTTGCTCATTACAATGGATTACAAATTGATTCCAATTTCCAAGCTTTGTTGTTGAAAACTTACTACACATCTATCTCTAAAAATAAATGTGGCTTTGAAAATAAATTCATGATTCCAAGCTTCTACTGGTGGATTTTCCAACCATGTTGGGCCAAGGGGTTCCAATCAGTCCTAGGTAAATGGGAGTTGTGAAGATACAAAATGTACTTATCCCCTTCGAGAACCAGAGTCATACAGAAGATGAAATACAAATGTCTCTTTGAAAATAAATGCATGGGGCTTGCCTGGCCAACCATGCTGGGGAAATAGGAGTTGTTAGAATACAGGAGGAGAAGTAAATCTACTCCCATCTTTTACCTGCAGCCTCTATGCATTAGGATAGCACTTATCTCCATTAGAGCTCCTCATCCTGGTTCAAAACCCGTCTGAAAATTCAAGTTAACCAAATCAACTTCTTTCAATTCCACCCATTCTAAACTTGAAGGAAATTCATCTTTTACTGATTACTCTGTAGCTACATGATTGTAGGTAGGAGAACTTAAAGTATCCCCAATACTACATCATCTTCTTCGTGAATCCTTATTAACCCTAGAAAATAAAAATCCTTATGACACTATCTACTAATCACCGAATCACTATCCCTATTTATGGGCCACCGGTGCTGCTACTAGCCTATATAATTGAAATTTCTAATTTGATTGATGTCTTGCTACGTGCCAACTTGAACTCTACCTCAAGCTGACAAGCTGTCAAAATCACTCATTCAAACAATATGAAATCATTACAAATCTTGTTTCATTAAAGCTATGATTTGTCCAAGAAATTGCTTCGGATTTTCATATCACATATGGAATTAATCGTCGCCACTGCTTGCACTAGCAGTACGACAACCACACTTTCTTCAAAAAGAATGAGAATTTCAATTAAATGAAATGTAGAATGTCGAGGCATTGAAAAGATAGAATGAGTGATGAGCGATGAGCCTTGATCTCGCCACATGTCTACATCTAACGGTTATAGTGTTATTCCGGAGGTTTCAAATCGCAAGTCTAGTGCTTCAGAGATTTACTTCTGGAATGCAACTACAGTCGTCCATCGAACATTCAATGAATGGCCCCTATGATTTTTCATTGGCATATCTGTTTATTTCGCCAATAGATTTTTTTACTATTTTGAGATTCTCTTTAATTTGCCAATGAAAATATATTTTTTTCTTTGAAAAAAGGTTTTAATCACCAATGGAAAAACAATTCTGGTTTGGAAAACGGTTTTATTCACCAATGAAAAATATTTTATTCTATTAAAATAATTTGCAATTTTCCAAGATTTTCCACGAACTTCCAAGGATTATAAAAGATTCGCCAATTGGGATTTTTTTTTTCCCGTAAAATGAAAAAAATTGCCAATAGAAATAATATTTTTCATTGGGAAGTATACCGGATTCGCCAGGATTTTACACCTGCGCCGAGGGGGGGAGTTTCTTAAAGTTATCCCTGCCAGCCTTTACAACTATCAACAATATCCAAGTTGGGAGTGGCTCACAACAAATGGGACCGACTACAGATATAAGCCAGGCATTGCTTGCTCAAATAGCAACATGCCTTCAAACCTCTATTAACCAAGTATCACCTCCTAAAAGTGGACCAGACTCAACTATTGGTGAATATCTCACTCCATCTCCTTTTCCTAGCAATATGGAGAATTGATAATGATCGTATTGAATTTTGTTTTTCGATCGATGTAGTAGTATATTTTGGTGATCTTCTTTGCATAGCAGATATGTTTCTCTGCTAAAAAATTATAACTGTGATATGATTATAAGATGTGATAATGTTGTTGTTATTATGTTTGGAACCTCACATATGTTTAAGGTGAGAAGAATTTGAATACAAGCTTTCAGTAATACTTTGATATGTTTTAGCCATGTTTTTTTGTGGCACCACCCAATCAATGATTGTAGTTTGATTATAAATATAACTATGATATAATTATAAAATGTCCTAATGTTGTTGTTGTTATTTATTGGAAACTCAATTTTTTATCTCTTATATGTTTGATGAGGGTTTCAACCTTGTATTTTCTTTGGTATCACTAATTACACTATGTTTCAGTGTTTGTTAATAAATAAATAAATAAAACTTTGATTGCAAACATAATTTGTAGACAATGATATATTCTTTAAATACAACGATATGTTTTTATCTGATTGTATGATTTAAATTTCCAAACAATGATATATTCTTATCAGATTGTATATATATATACAATCTGATAAGAATATATCATTATTTGCAAATAGTAATCATTGTATTTGTAGACAATGATATGTTCTTATCAAATTGTATATATATATATATATATATATATATATATATATATATATATATATATATATATATATATATATTTGTAGACAATGATATATTCTTATCACATCATATGTATATACATACATATATATATAGGAGGTCACGTCGAGGGCTGGAGAAAAACATGAAGCAATGAAAAGAGGGAAGAAATTTGCGGGAGATGAAGAGTTTTGGGCTTAAATATGCCCGACAACCCATACGTGCAGTTTGATGAAGGCATATGGGGAAAGTGGTTAACATGGAAATGTGGTCGGGTTGAGATTAAAGCGACCACCTCCTAGCAGACCCATGTGTAAAATTAAGCAGGCCCACATACAAATGCAAGTTAAAATAGGTTAATTGATATATACATACAATCTGATAAGAATATATCATTGTTTGCAAATAGTAATCATTGTATTTGTAGACAATGATATTTTCTTATTAGATTGTATATATATTTTTGTAGACAATGATATTTTCTTATCACATTGTATGTATATATATATACATACAATCTGATAAGAATATACCATTGTCTGCAAATTGTAATCATTGTATTTGCATACAATGGTATGTTCTTATCAGATTGTATATATATATTTGTAGACAATGATATATTATTATCACATTGTATGTATATATACATACAACCTAATAATAATATACCATTGTCTGCAAATTGTAATCATTATATTTGTAGACAACGATATTTTCTTATTAGATTGTATATATATTTTCAGACAATGATATATTCTTATCAAATTGTATGTATATAATTAATGATATCAAATTTCCACAATCCATAATGTAGATTTTAGTATACTTCTGAATTTAATTGTGTTGGTGTTTTTTCATCAACGTTTCAGATCACACTCTATGATCCATCATCTGGATGGTAGAGAGCAAGAGGAGAAAAAATGCTTGATTGCAGAATAATACTGGATAAAAAGAGAGAAGGGAAAGGGAGGGGAAGGGGGCACAACGTTCGAGAAACCAATAACCATAAAATAAGACATAAAAAACCATAAAAATGAGTAAACCAATAAATGCATAAAAAGCCTAAAAAAGAACCTAAATTATATATATATATGCCACTTAAAAGCACAAGAATAAAACAAAAATTATTTCTAGAACTACAGAGAAAAATAAAAGCACAAAGCAAAACAACAAGGGTTAGAATAAAAATAGAATGAGAAACCAAGAATAAAAAGTTAAAGGAGACAAGAAGACAAAAAACCAAAAAAGGTCAAAAACACAACAAAAAAAGCCAAGAATTTTTTTTAAAAAAGAAAAGAAATGAAATAAGAGACTAAGAAGAACTGAGAAAGCAATAAATCAGATAAAACCACCAAGGGCTTAACAAGAAGGAAGAGAACGAGATAAGAAGAAGGAAAACCCTAAGAGAATAAAGAAAAACCATAGATAAAAACGAATCAACAATACTATAAATAAATAAATATTAAAAAACAAGAGAAATAGTAAAGACTAAAAAAATAGATAAAATAAAAATAAGAAAAGATAGAAGAGAGATTGAACCAAAACACAAAACTAAAAGGGGGGAAGGAAAAAATAGAGATCAAAGATAGGATAAAAATGAGAAACCAAGAGAAAGATTTTAAAAACACATAATAGAATGAAAATTACATATAAGCAAAGACAAATGAGTAGGAAAATAAATCTAAAGAACTTAGAATGCACCAATATAAAAGATCAATAAATTAAAACGAAAGGACAAAAGGAAGAAGGAAAAGGATATATAAACAATGAGAAATGGAAAATAAATAATAAATAATAATAAAAATAAATAAATGAAAAGATAAAGTGAATAATAAAGAATCATAAAAATAAAAAATAAATGAAAAGATATAAGCGAACTAAAGGAAGAAAGTAAAAAATGATACTAGAAAAGAAAAGAAAAGAGGAAAGCAAGAAAAGACAAGCCTCGAAGAAAGCACCAACAAGGGAAAGACAAACAAAGAAAAAGAGAACAAAGAGAGAAGGAAAGAGAACGCCATGCCACCAAAGAGACAAAAGGACAATAAGGAAGGACCTTGAATAGGCAAGACAAAGGGAAGAGAGAGGCAGAGAAGAGGGGGAAAGAGAGAGACCAAACAAAATGACACAAGGTTGAAGGGAAATCCAGGGAGCTAGAAGAGAAGACCAAGTTAGGCATGTGCTTGGTTCTAAATGTTAGAAAGCAAGGGTTGCCAAGCAACACTAAAGAAAAAACCATCATCATGATTAAGGTTGGAAGGGTGGTTATTAATATGGATGGCTTCTTTCAACTTACATTTGAAGAAATTTTCCTCTTTGCATAAGACTTGTGTGTTTTCTAAGCAGATGTGGTGCTTAGTAGACGAGGAGTGGTCTACAAGAGCAAACTTGAAAACACAGTCATGTTTGATTTCAGTGCTATGCTGTTTAATTCTTGTGAAAAAAGAGTGACCCGTTTCACCAATATAAGGGATACCACAAGAATATACCACCTTATAAACCCTAGACTTATGCAAAATGTCTCTCACATCCTTGAGAGAGGGGAGATAGTGTTTGATGGTGGTAAAAGGTTTGAAGGAACAATGGAGCCCTCTCTTTAGAATAATCTTTGCAATCTTTTGGGAGATGCCTTCGATATAGGGAAGAGAAGCGTTTGGGAGGAACTCAAGCTTAGAGGTAACCGAGTGAGAGAAGAAAATTGACTTGGCATGATTCAAGGCTCGAGAGATTTGCTTTCTTTTGTACCCATTTAGGATGAAGACTTTACGAAGATAAGACAACTCTTGGTTTAAGTATTCTTCATCATAGATATGGTACGCTCTCAAGGAAAGGGTTTTAAGGACCCCACTTTTTTGGCAAGGGTAGTGATGAGAGGAAGAATGGAGGTAGAGGTCAATATGGGTAGCCTTGCGAAAAACTTGACGACAAATTGTAATCATTGTATTTGCATATAATGATATATTCTTATTAATTATCACTACCAAAATTTAACAAAACTATAGATTAATTATCACATTAATTATATATATATGCATACATGTACACACACATATATATATACCTATATATGTACATACATATATGCATAACAATAATTATGTATGTATATATATACCTATATATATGTATATACATATATATATATATATATATATATAATTAATCTAATATTAACTAATCTCATAATTACTCTATACTATTACTCAATTCATCTATTTTTCAGCTATATATATAAAAACACATATTTTTCAGTATTATTAGGTCATTGCCAAAGTAAAGTCAAAGAATTTACCTATCATTAATGCTTGATGTCTTTTGTTGATTGTGGATAAGTCCTCGCATGCCTACCATTAAGAGTCCAATGTAGTTAAATATATTCATCCAATCAAATAAGCATTTGTAAGAACAAAATATTTATGAACACAATATAACAGAAAATATAAACATATCATAAAGAATTCAGAGAGAAATGTCCCTATATAGTTTAATGTGTTAACAAACACAACTTCATTGTTATGTTGATAATTGACATACTTGGTTCACCTCTTGACACTCTCACTTGCCTACAAAATAATTATAATAAATGGGGGTAGTACTCGCACTCGTAACATCCTTACAATATTGCATGCACAACAATAAGAGTTTTGATTGGAGCATTATATGCAGTTCAAAAGATTTAATAAGGATAATGTTGTTATTATCTTTGATGTATGATGTATGCAAGTGATAAAAATTTAACTGTGATATGATTAAATAATGGATAATACTAATTTGAACATCTGACTGAAAACTGAATAATTTGTATGCCTCAAAAACAATGTAAACACTGAGTCTATAAATATAAAATAGTATATTGAATAATGAAACAGACAACATAAATACAATATACTGATAAATAAAAACATGAATTTAGTTATTTTGGGTGTATCGACCTGAATAAGCTCCCTTTTAAGATGAATGTGCATAGGTTGCCTTAGTAAGCTCTGAATTTTGCAGAGGACATTCAGGGAATGATCCTGGAAATTCCCTCTTATAAAATCATTCGAATGTGCAAATTGAATCTTCACAGGAAACAATATGTCATTTCATTTTGGAGTGGCCATTTATGCATGAGTTCTACCGTGGATTTTAGGAAATCAATTTTATATTTGGTTTAGTTAACAAAATAGGTGGCTTGCATAAATTCAGTCATATATATGAATTATAATATATTTTTTATTTTATTATATGTACCTAGTTGAATTTTGCAGAGGATATCCAGTGAAAGCATAGGAGAATTTGTAATGAAAATGACGTTGGATATTCCCTCTTATAAAATCATTCTAATGTGTATATTGAATTCATTGAATTTTGGTTATTGATTTTCAATTTTGAATTTTCTTGCAAAACAATCAGTCATTTTATTCTACACTTGCCATTTATGTCTAATTTCAATGGTGCCTTGAATGAAAAAAATCCTATTTCTAATTATCAGCAAACCTATTTCAACTTGTGTTTGCATGTGGGCCCACTCATTTTTACACGTGGGTCCACTAGGAGGTGGGTCCTTTAATCTCAACCTAACCACATTACCATGTTAACCACATGCCACATATGCCTTCAACAAACCACGTGTATGGGTTTACCTTACCGCAAGTTGTTGGGCATCTTTAAGTCCTAAACTCATCATCTCCTGTGGTTTTCTTCCTCATTTTCACCTTTATTATCCTCCAGCCCGCTTAATATATATAATGTATATAAGACTATACATATATAATCATAAATATATAATGTATATTAGATTATACATATAATTTTTTTTTTATCATTAATATAATTTATTTTATTGATAATTGAAAAAAAGATTACAAAGCTATAACCAAAACAGCTTCAACAACCCACCTTTCTAAACCCCATCAAATCCAATACTAACACCCAAACACCAACCCCCAATTCCAGCTTAAACCACCCCAAAAATACAAAAAAAGGTTCAACAATAGCTTGCAATCCAGCTTGAAACAAACACCTCAAAGAACCTATTAACAGATCAAGAGATTGAAGCTGTCTTTGATCTCCCTTTGGACTCAGAACAAAGAACCATTGCAAAAGATTTCTAATTCACCTTCTTTGTTTTCTTCCCCATTACCGTTTGCCACCCATCTTCCACCCTTTGGTGCAAGAGCACCCATGGGTCTAATGGACCTAGAATTATTTTGCTATGTTTTGGACTTTTTGTTGTGTTGGAATAAGGTCTTATGTACCATTTCAAGGCTTTGTAATTGGTCTTCTAGGTGTTTGGTTTATTTTTGGTCTTGGTGACCAACTCTTTGTATAAACAAGGACTCCATCCTCCTTTTGTAAGTCTAGTTCACCTTGGAAAATTAAGAAATAAGGATACTTTGGTGTAGATTGACACTTGTGGGGAGTCATCTTTCTTAATTGACTGGGCTTGGATGCCTCTTTGTAGGCAGGTTGAGGAATGTTGGTCAAATTGCCTTAATTAGGCATTTATGTGTTTAAATGAAGTCTAATTGTGTTTCCAATGACCAACTGATTCAAATGGAAGTTGGAGGATGTTCAAGGGAGTTAGAAGGAATCAAATATGTCTCTCTTGGTTGAGGCAAGGTTTTTGAACAAGTTGGGAAAGAGTTTCTAATATGAAGTTTGTAGTTTTCTGTGTTCTTCATTAAGAAATATCTGATCTCGTACGTTGTATGGACTGTATGTGTTTTTCCATGCTATAAGCCTGTAATGGTTGGATAGATAATTGAATAAAATTTATGTTTTCATTGGAGTGGCTAGTTTTCATTGAGAATTGAGTGAGATATCTCCATTTTACTCCCGGGTGGTCTGAAAACCCTTAAAATCACGTTTTGAGAGAAAAATGTGGATTTCTTCCATTCCCACATTGTAAAGTGGCTAAATCCTTGTGGGATGGAATATATGAGGCTGTACTACAATGTAATCAAGGTATTGGAGAATGGAAGTCTCATTGGAGGAAGTGATGCAATGTTTTTGGCTTGACATCTCTATGTGGCAAGCCTAATTGACAAACAAAAAAAAGTGAGTTTTTGCTTGAATATGAAGAATCTATTCAAGAGGCAATTAGGAATGATGGTAACAGGTGTGGAAAACTTGTAGGAGTTATATTTTTTGGCTTTGGGATGAATGGGAGATCCTAGATAGTCAAGACCCAGGTGTAGGTATGTGATTTAGGTCTCTTGGAGTAGCAGTAGAATGGCTTATTGTGGTTTGTGCCTTGACAGTCATGGGAAAAGGTTTTGAGACTTGGTAGAGGTGCATTTGGGGTGTATGAATCCAAGGTTTTGGTTTTATAACAATCCTCCTTGTGGATTTTAAATTGATTGTCCTACCAGGTGAAGGCTACTAGCCTTTTGAGAAAAAAGGGGTCTAAATCACCATAGTGTTGGGTGTTTGTTGAAACGTAAGTGCTAGAGGGTTGTAAATCCTTGTTTTGATCTAATTAGACATGATTCAAGTGTTTTTAGACTTGGTGAGTGGTTTGAGTTGTTAACCCTAGGTGTGTGGGGTTGATCTCTTAAAAGAGTAATGGAGTTTATGACTCCTCATAAGGGAATTTGAGAGAAGCATTGAGTTGGAGTGTCTTTTCCATCTGTGGTTGTGTGTCTTGTTATCCCTTCCACTTTGCATCATAGTGGTATCGGAGCCTAATTGGAGGTATTTGTTGTAGGGAAGACATCATGCCTCCAAAATTAGGACCGATGGTTACCAAGGAATGGAAGGTCTTGAGAGAAGAGATAGAGGCCTTGAAAGCAATGAACAGAAGGAGAGGAGTGGTCATGGAGGAAGGGATTTCCTCTAAAGAAGAGCCATAGGGTGAAGAAGGTGAAGAGAAGCCTTAGGGGGAATAGATACCCCCTCATGAGAGAAGAATCCTTAAAGCATTGCAAGCATCTAGAGGAGAGTCCTCTGAAGTGAAGATGGATCTACCGGTGTATAGTGGAAAAATGGATGTGGAAGAAGTGTTAGAGTGGGTAGAGGCATTGAATAATTATTTTGAATATAAAGAAATGGCAGAGAGTAAGAAGGTAAAGTTATCCAAAACAAAGTTGAAGGGATCTGCCTTGACATGGTGGAATTTCATCCAAGGAGAAAGGGTGAAGATGGGTAAGTCCATGATCAAGTCATGGGATAGGATGGTGCATAGGTTGAAGGCACAATTCCTTCCTGTTGATCATGAGGTGCAAGATTTTAGAAAGAGACATAATCTGAAACAAAAAGACATGGATGTTTCATCCTACAATAAACAATTCTTCAAGTTGAGTATGAGATGTGATCATGTGGAGAGTGAGAATGAAAGAGTGGCCAGATATATCAATTGCCTAAGGCTCAACATACAATATGAGATCAGTTTGGTTTTCCCCAAGACCATGGAGGATTGCATACAAATTGCACATAAGGCTGAAGAGAAGATAAGAAGGAAACAAGAGAAGCAAAATAGAGGAAGAGGCAAGAATTTTAGAGGTAGAGGCAGCTTTGGGGGTAGAAATTAATCCCAAAAACATCAAGAGGAGTCTAATCCTAATGAAACAAGTGGAGACTCAAGTAATAGAGGGGGATTCAAGGGTAGGAGACCCAGTGGTAAAGGTAGATTTAATTGAGGGAAAGGTTCCAATCAGTTTTCAGGGAGATGTCACACTTGCAACCAACTTGGGCATCCATCCTTCAAATGCCCTGAAAAGCAAGGATCAAGCTCTCATGGTGGAGAGAGGAGGAATCAATTGGTACATGAAGATGAAGAAAGTGTGACCTCACCTGTAGTAAACCTCACATCAGAAGTTGGAGAGATCTTGATGATTAGGAGAGCTATTCTCAAGGCACCAATCCATGAAGAATCCCCACAAAGGAAGGCACTCTTCAGAATCAACTGCAAGGTACAAGGTAAGGTGTGTAAGATAGTAGTGGATTTAGGATCAACTGATAATCTTGCTTCAATTTAGATGGTAGAAAAATTGAATTTGAAAAGGATTTCTCACCCTAACCCATACAAAGTTTCATGGCTTAGTAAAGGACAATAGGTCTTGGTGAATGAGAAAGTATGGGTAGAATTTAACATTGGGTCATACAAGGGAAAGATCCTATGTGACATCATCCCTGTGGATGTGTGCCACTTGCTACTTGGGAG
The DNA here is from genome assembly GCA_007115665.2 of Sequoiadendron giganteum. Lineage (NCBI taxonomy): Eukaryota > Viridiplantae > Streptophyta > Pinopsida > Cupressales > Cupressaceae > Sequoiadendron > Sequoiadendron giganteum. The sequence goes on from CM021107.1 coordinate 133,916,623, forward strand.
GCCTTGGAAATTTGATAGGAAGGCCAAGCATGATGGGGAGAAGAATACTTACTCCATTGTGAAGGATGGGGTGACTTACAACCTCACACCTCTCATAGAAGAAGACAAAGAAAAGCATGAAGGGCCTAGTGTTTTGATGGTGGGTGAGAAGGAATTCATGAAGACCTTGAAGGAAGGAGGATGAAGAAGATTCTTCCTAATTATGAATCCAAAGAGTGAAGCAAATCTGCCCACAAAGAAGGAGAAAGATGCACCTAGAGAGGTCCAAGAGTTGTTGGGAACATACAGGGACATAATGGTAAATGAACTACCTAGTTCCCTACCTCCCATTAGGGATATAAGCCACCATATTGATCTAATTCCAGGGGCTGCATTTCCCAATAATGCTGCATATAATATAACACCGGCTCAAAATGAGGAGATTGCAAGACAAGTGCAAGATTTGTTGGATAAGGGGCTAGTGAGAAAGAGTTTGAGCCTATGTGTTTTTCCTACTGTCCTGGCACCAAGTATGGGAATTGGATGCTTTGCACTGATTCAAGAGCCATTAATAGGATCACAATCAGATATAGGTTCCCAATGCCAAGAATGGAGGACCTTATGGATTGCCTAGTAGGGGGATCCTATTTTTCCAAGATTGATTTGAAAAGTTGTTATCATCAGATAAGGATCAAAGAGGGTGATGAATGGAAGACAACTTTTAAGACTAATGATGGCCTCTATAAATGGTTGGTGATTCCCTTTGGGTTGTCAAATTCCCCTACCACCTTTATGCACCTTATGAATGAGGTATTGAGACCTTTCATTGAAAAGTTTATTGTGGTTTATCTAGATGATATTCTTGTGTTTAGCAAGTCCAAAGAAGAACATTTAAAGCACCTTGACATGGTATTGAAGAGGTTACAAGAGGAGAAGTTGTTGATCAACATGGAAAAGTGTGAATTTATGAAAGGAGAATTAGTGTACCTTGGATTTGTCATTTCCAAGGGATGTTTGAAGATGGATCCTTCAAAGGTGGATGCCATTCTTACTTGGCCAACACCAAAATCCATGGGAGATGTGAGAAGCTTTCATGGACGTGCAAGCTTTTATAGAAATTTCATCAAGAACTTTTGTCAAATTTGTGCACCCATCTTGGACACCATCAAAGGAGGTAACAAGTGTATGTTTTCTTGGATGATTGAAGTTGATAAAGGGTTTGAATATTTGAAAAAGATAGTAGTACAACAACCTATACTTGTGATCCCTAATTTTGATAAGGTTTTTAAAATCGAGTGTGATGCTAGTAACCAAGCAATAGGGGCTATCTTAATCCAAGAAGGCAGACCAGTTGTTGCATTTTTTAGTGAGAGGCTGAATAAAGCAAAGAGGAATTATTCTTCCTATGATTTGGAATTGTATGCTATGGTCCAAGCCCTCAAAAAGTGGAGGCACTACTTGTTACCTAAAGAATTTTTTGTTTATACTGATAATCATGCTTTGAGTTTCTTGAATGCATAGGATAAACTCAATCATAGGAACATGAAGTGGGTGGAGTCTTTACAAGCCTATACATTCACAATAAAGCATAAGAAGGGCCAAGCAAACAAGGTGGAAGATTCTCTTAGTAAAAGGGCACTTTTGGTGCAAGAGATTCAACTCCAAAGAATGGGGGTTGATGCATTGAATGACATGTATCATGAAGGTGCAGATTTTAAGGAGGTATACAACGTTTGTGATCAACATTTGAATACATTTCATGGTGAATACCCTAATTTTATGTTGCAGAATCATTTTCTCTTTAAAGGAATCCAATTGTGTGTTCATAAATTCTCAATGAGGGAGAATATTATAAAGGAGAAACATAGTGGGAGTCTTGGAGGTCATTTTTGCCTTGATAAGACCTTGGAACAAGTAAGGAGGTACTACTATTGGCCAAGGCTGCAAGTGGATGTGAGAAAGTTTGTGAAAGGATGCACAATCTACCAAAGAGAAAAGGTAACTTCATCAAATGCAAAGCTCTATCAACCACTACCCATTCCCAATAGGCCTTGGGAGAGTGTAAGTATGGATTTTTTTATTGGGGTTGCCTAGGACCCAAAGAGGTTTTGATAGTGTTTTGTGGTGGTTGATAGGTTTACTAAGATGGCTCATTTTCTTCCTTGTAAATGCACCAATGATGCATCTAGTATAGTAGGTCTCTTCTTTAAGGAGGTTGTTAGAATACATGTATTGCCTCTAAGCATTGTTTCTGACAGGGATTCTAAGTTCATAGGTCATGTTTGGAGGAACTTGTGGAAGAAAATTGGCACAAATCTATCCTTTAGCTCTGCATACCATCCACAAACGGATGGAAAAATTGAATTGGTGAATAGATCATTGGGAAATTTCTTGAGATGTCTTACCAAGGAACATGGACAAGCTTGGGATTTGATTTTACCTCAGGTTGAATTTGCATACAATGACTCCATGAATAGGAGCATTGGTAGGAGCCCTTTTGAAGTGGTATATGGAATGCACCCTAGAGGGGTCTATGAATTGAGAGATCTACAGGGAGTTCATAGGAGAAGTGCTCAAGGAGAGGACTTTGCTGTTACAATCAGGGATATCCATCAACAAGTGAAGGAAACTCTACAAAATAATGTTGAGAAGTACAAATAAAGAAAAGATTTGAAGAAGAGGGATGTTCAATACAAGGTTGGATATTTGGTGATGACTCACTTGAAGAAGGAGAGACTTCCAAAGGGAAAGTATACTAAATTCATGATGAAGAAGATATGACCCTACAAGGTGGTCCACAAATTTGGCCAAAATGCTTATGAAATAGAGCTACCTCCTGGGGTGGCAATCTCTCCTATCTTTAATGTTTCTGACTTGTATCCTTTCAAAGATTTTGTGAATGCAGGGGATGCATCAGGTCCAACACCAATGGAAGATGAGGATTGGGTTAAGGAATTACCCCCAAGCCAACCTATGACTCTTGAATGCATCCTAGACACCAAGGAGACAAAGAGGACTAGAAGGAAGGTCTAGAAGGAGTACTTGGTTAAGTGGAAAGGTCTACTTGAAGAGGATTCCAGTTGGATATCTAAAACTGACATTAAAAAACATGGAACTACTGTAGAAGACCTGATCTCAAAGAGGAGTTGAGATCTTTTTCTTGCTTGGGAGTATGGTGTAGGAACACCCATGGGTCTAATGGACCTATAATTATTTTTCTATGTTTTGGTTTTGTTTTTGTGTTGGAATAAGGTCTTATGGACCATTTCAAGGCTTTTTAATAGGTCTTCTAGGTGTTCGGCTGATTTTTTGTCTTGGTGACCAACTCTTTGTATAAACAAGGACTCCATCCTCCTTTTGTAAGTCTAGTTCACCTTGGAAAATTAAGAAATAAGGATGCTTTGGTGTAGCTTGAAACTTGAGGGGAGTCACCTTGATTAATTGAGTGGGCTTGGATTCCTTTCATTTAATTTGGAGGCCTCTTTGTAGGTGAGTTGAGGAAAGTTGGTCAAATTGCCTTAATTAGGCATTTATGTGTTCAAATGAAGTCTAATTGTGTTTCCAACGACCAAATGATTCAAATGGAAGTTGGATGATTTTGGAGGGAGTTATAAGTCTTAAAATATGACTCTATTGGTAGAGGCAAGGTTGTTGAACAAGTTGGGAAATATTTTTTAATAAAAAGTTTGTTGTTTTATGTGTTTTTCATTAAGAAATTGCTGATCTCGTACATTGTATGAGCTGTACATGTTGTTCCACGCTCCAAGCCTATAATGGTTGGATAGATAATTGAATAATATTTCTTTTTGCATTAGAGTGGTGAGTTTTCATTGAGAATTGAGTGAGACATATCCATTTTACTCCCGGGTAGTCTAAAAACCCTTAAAATCACAGTTTTGAGAGAAAAATGTGGATTTCTTCCATTCCCACATTGTAAAGTGGAAAAATCCTTGTGGGATGGAAGATATGAGGCTGTAATACTATGTCCTTAAGGTATTGGAGAATTGCAGGCTCATTGGAGGAAGTGTTTTTGGCTTGATATCTCAATGTGGCAAGCATAATTGACAAGCAAAAAAAGGGAGTTTTAGCTTGAATCTGAAGAATCTATTCAAGAGGCACTTAGGAATGATGGTAACAGGTGTGGAAAACCTTTAGTTTTTTTATTTTTGGAGTGGGGTGAAGGGAGAGCCTAGATAGTCAAGACCCAAGTGTAGGTTTGTGATTTAGGTCTCTTTGAACAACGGTAGAATGACTTATTGTGGTTTGTGCCTTGATAGTCATGGGAAAAGGTTTTGAGACTTGGTAGAGGTCCATTTTGGGTGTCTGAATCCAAGGGTTTGGTGTCATAATAGTCCTCCTTGTGGATTTTAAATTGATTGTCCTACCAGGTGAAGGTTACTAGCCTTTTGAGAAAAAAGGGGTCTAAATCACCATAGTGTTCGGTGTTTGTTGAAACCTAAGTGCTAGAGGGTTGTAAATCCTTGTTTTGATCTAATTAGACATGATTAAAAAAATTTAAAACCCGGTGAGTGGTCTAATTTGTTAACCCTAGGTGTGTGGGGTTGATCTCTTAAAAGAGTAATGGAGTTTATGATGCCTCATAAGAGTATTTGAGAGAAGCATTGAGTTGGAGTGTCTTTGCCATCTGTGATTGTGTTTTTTACTGTCCCTACCACTCTGCATCACCCTTGTTGCCTCCTTCTTCCAGTCCAAAGATAAGTCACAAGGGGCTCCTCTAGGATCCACCCCACGATTACTTGTTTCCTACTCCTGCTCATCAGCCTTCCATTCTCTAGCCTCTACCTCCTGCAACATCACAACACCTTTCTTTTCTCTACACTTTGGTGTTACAGCCCCGAATTTGAAAGTCAATGCCTTTTCACTTCCACAAAAAATAGCTTTTCCACCGTTCTTTGTCACAATCCCCTCATGTGTTGGGTTCATCTTGTCTTGATGAAACTCCTCCCTTCTATCCTCCTGTAATAAAGTCTTCCCATCCTACTTTAGCTCCTCTCTTGCCCAACATTCCTCTTCCTCTCTAGCCCAATTCTCCTCCTCAGTGTCTTTAGGCTTAGGGCTCACATGCTTTTCCTCCTGTTTCTCCAAAGTGTAGTGCTAGGTAGAGGCATCTTTCCACCAAGAAGCATATTTCTTAGCTCTATGTTTGGAAAATTCAGCTGCCAAATGACCCATCTGATGATAGATTCTACACCTAAAGGGTATCTCTTCATAGTCTAGGGGTTGCACCCAACAACCCTTCAAATACTTCAACTGAATCTCCTCTTGAAGCACCTTGGACACATTCATTTCTACCAAAATTCGGGCATAAGTTGAATGCAAAAGATTTGAAGACCCCTCATCCACCATTAAGAAGTTTCCTAAAGCGTTCCCAATAGCTTCGAAGCAAGAATTTGTAATGCCTAAATTTTTTACACTAAAATACAATTAAGGACAAAACATAAATTTTCAAATTTTGACCACAAACAGTAATATGATTTTCAAAATTGCTTCCTACACATGTACCTCATGAAAGCCTAACAAACATTAAACCAATAATTAAGGGTGAACCCACAAAAGTGGTTTACAATTCGAGTGAGGAAGGAAAACTAACCAAAACATGACCCATTAAAAAAAAAATCATTTTAGGGGGTTCGAGCGAACTTTAGGTTCAAACGAACCGCAAAGAGGTTCGCTCAAACTAGGGTTTGAGCTAACTCCTTTGCATGTGGGAACCCGCAATTCCCATTTTGGGAAGGGGGTTCGCTTGAACCCAGGTTTGAGTGAACCAGGGTTCGAGCTCGAACCCCCCTTTTCCCACCTTCCCACTCGCCAACACAAAAAAAATCCAGATTTTTGCCCTTCGAAGCTCAGGTTGAGGATGAAAATGGAGGAGACTTCACAGACCCAACTGGAAGATGGTAGTCCTCAGAATGAGCTATCCAACGAATATAATTTTAATATGTTTTGGTTTTATTATGTATTTTTTTTTTTTAGTTTTATTAAACATAGGGATTTTACCGAAAATCAAGCACTCTATTCTACACATGTGGAAAAATAGCAGATTATCAAAATAAAATTTTGAAAAATATGTTCGGGCTGGGTATTGATGTCCTTGATCCATTAAAAAAAATTGAAGTTTGATACATACAAAAAATCTATGTTGTATATGGTCCGCCTATGTCTGAATTGTAATTGGTTTGACTTTAAAACTTGATTAAGGAAAAAATATTTTATAAAACACTATAAAACCAAATGAGATTGCTATATATCATAGTTACAAATCTAAATTCGAAAAAAATAGAATTTTATCCTTCATACAAAAAAAAAATGTTGTATACGGTGAGCGTCACTCCTTAAAAATGTTGTTTTTAAAAAATAAACTAGTTTTCAAAGGAGATGGAAAAACAAGTGCAATTTGATTCAAAAGAATTGAAAAAATTATATTTAGAATCTATAGACAAAACATCACAAATAACTAGTTTTCATCATCTTCAAATTCCTCACGGTTTAGCCACTATAGGAGCCCGAAAGTGAAGATATAGTTAAAAAAATTAGTTCGGTGTCGAGTTTGCCCAAATATTGTAAACCAGTTTTGTGGGATCACCCTTAATAAAGACTTTGGCAATCAACTCAATTGAATTGACAATCATTGTCTAGTTTCAAATGTTGAGAGAATAGTATGGTATCAAAATATGCAGTACCTATGTCTTTCCACCCTCACCATGTTTACAAAACTAAGTGGATACAACAAATACAAATATTTCGCACCTTGACATCTGTTTTAGAAATGTCACACTCTTTTTCTCACCTAAGTTTATTTCTATTGTATGAAGGGAGGGTATTACACTCCCCTCCCCTTAGTTTAAACATCCCCCTAGAAGTTACCAAGGATTGGGGATGAATTGCCAAACAACCTCACACAACATCTCATTGAAACGACTATTATCACTCACTATATTAGTAACAAGTTATAATATAAATCAACCATTATATTAGAAGAATTGTCATGTACACCATATGAATCCTCACACATATGAGAGAAAAACTTATACATATAGTATGCTGATTTAAAATTCTAATACAAGGGTTTTTATACTATCCATAAAGCTCTTAAATAAACAAACACATTAATATGACTAAAGTTACACCAGTATAAGAAAAGAATCACACTGGTACCTTTATCAGTGAACAAAAATTCCTTTTTTTTGTTTGACAACAATCACTCATAATATTCAAATTCTCTAAAATGTTCTTAAGAGGACACTTTACCTTTTAACCGCAACACTCAAACCATGTCTCATTCTGCAATAACGTTTAGCAATTAAACCCTCATTGCAATCAATTTTATAACTACCATCCATTTAGTTATCAATTATTAACCATGTAACCATACTCAATAACATTATTAAAGCATATATCAACACACATTATCATTCCAAGATACACATCAAAAAAAAATTTGCACCATAAACATCACTCATGATGTTAGAAAATACTTTTGTTTCAATGGTCAATCATGTATCCCAATTATTAGCTTCACATTTTTCCCAAATATGTCCTTTTAAGAAATTTGTTTACCTTATAATCATGGCACTCATACCATATCTCAAGGAATATTAACTTTGCATCATTAGTTACTTTCACACATAGTTCACAGGTATGCCACATCACATTTACTTGCAAATTCACGGGTACACAAAACAATAGCAATGATGCTCTTCCCAATGGGTGTGCATGTCCTCATACAAAGGATGCTTTTCCCAATGGGTGTGCCTATCCTCATACAGTCACATAATTTACAACATAAGGCTCACACAATGGATTTTACAAGGATGGATATTCTTAGATACCATAGAAAATTAGGAAGATGATTTCGAGGCCCTTCTCTAAGGACTCCTCAATATAGATAAGAAAAATCATAGAATGAGGGGAATAATGGATCAATGATCGTCCCATACCGGTCCCATTTAGAACCCCTTTCAAAAATAATTCCCCAATGCATCTACTCCCCTATACGACCTGCCAAGGAACCCCCTGGGATATGGTAGTTTACAGATTTCACATTACACCACACATGCCAACAATTTGCAAACAAGGAGAAAGCCTCAAACTGAGTACCATAAGATCATAAACCAAAGTTTCAATAAAGCTCCCAAAGCGGAAACTATAAATTCAAAAGAAAATAAAATAAAGTTCAATTGTAGCTACTTGCAACATTCCGATCATAATTCAAAAATGAAATTTAAACAAGTCCTTGAGGCAAATCGGACTATAACAACCTCAACTGGCTAAATAGCCTAATAAAATAATATTAAAATTATGCATTGCTAACGCATAACAAAATAAAACATCAATCATAAATTACCAATAATTCAAATTTCAATAATAAAATTTGCACTTCACGAGCACCATGTGACTTGATAAGCCACCTAAGGGGAGGAGGGGAATGGTGGTTCTCTAACCACATAAGTATAATAGCTTGCAATAACTGGTGGTCCCTGACCACATGAAGATAAATAATTGGTGGTTCTTGACCACATAAACATGAATAACTAGTGATCCCTGACCACATAAATATGTATCACTGGTGGTCCTTAACCACATGAATATGTATAATTGGTGGTCCCTTACCACATAAATATGAATCACTGGTGGTCCTTGACCACATGAAAATAAATAACTAGTGGTCCCTTGTAATAGCCCTCCGTTTTGTTTCTTGTTTGGTTTGTTTTATGCTATGTTTGGTTGTAGTTACTTTGATACTGGATACATTCTATTATGATGTTTTGATCGCTATTATTGTGGGATGTAGTTATCTGATTATTGTTTCACATGCATTATGGATTAATGATGTTGTAGAGTTAACATGAGATATTATTATGAGATTATTGGAATTATGATGGAAGTGTCAGTTTTGATGAGTGTATGGGTGAAGAGGACGAGTTCGCATCACTCGCTTGCGAGTGCCCTGCGAATCCGTAATTCCTTCTTCACGGTGTGTATTATATGCTAGATATATTGTATGATGTTGTTTACTTGGTTGCAAGATTGCAGGTACATGACATCGACTCCACCTGGTTTCACAGGTTTGAGCGTGTCGATCAAACGGTTAAGTTGAACAGGAGATAGTAGCTAGGTAACATGTGTCAAGTTTACACCCTGGCCTTAGTGTATCGTCAGTTGTGTGTGTCGAGTCATTGTCTGTCTTGCTTTAATATTATTTAATTCTGAAGGATTCTTGATTTGGAAATAGATATTTAGAATAATTTCATTTAAATCATGTTGATGGTTATTTAATTTAAATAATGCAATGTGGATAAAAGTTTATATTTATATTAATTAATTATATTTAAATTATTTAATTAATTAAATTTAATCCAAGGGGGTTGAGTTTAGTTATTAAATAATTAAATTAATTAATTAAACGTGATGCAAGTAAATGAAAGGGAATAAAAGAATTAAAATTAATTTTGGAATTTAATTTCAACGTGTGGGAATTAAATTAGAAATTGTAATTAAATGTTTATTTATGAAATTGGTTATAACTTTGGAAATTAATTTATTATTTAAAATTGCATTTTAAATCAAAATTGAAATTGAAATTGAAATATCTAATTTGCATATAATGTGAATTAGGGTTGTATTAGGTATTTTTGATTTATAAAGAATACATATTTTAATTTTAGGGGAGAAAAATCTTATAGAAAAAAAAATTCATTTTTACAGCAGGGAAGAAATTTTAGAAAATTTGCACAAGGGTTTGAAAAAAGTTTGATTGTAGAAATTGATTGAATGAAATATTGTTTTCATTTGTTGGATTTTGGATTGGATTCTTTGGAGGATTGAAGAAAATTTAGGAAATCTTTGGAGGAGGCTTGCATCAGAAATTCATCTCTTCCTGTAGCTTCTCGTACCAAGTTTTCCTCTTTGTGTTTTATTGTTCTTGATTGTTTTCTTTTAAAATAGTAGTGATTAAAGATTTGTTTGTTAAATCTGTTTTAGAAAATAAATTTCATATTAGAAGAAAAAAATTAAATAAATTTACAGCCTTTGCTTGTGAAAATTCTTGAGTGAAAATTGTGAAAATCTTAATTGAATTTAAATTATTTGGGGAAATCGATTATGTTGTTATTGAAATCAAATATAGAGATTGAACAATGCATTTAGAATGATTTTAGAAAATAAAACCCTCTGTTTATTACTAAAAATTGGATTTTAAAATCTGCAGGATAGTTATAATTTTCATGGTAAAATGGTCTGGTTGCGTCACCCATAACTTCACTTTCACAAACTGGGTTGTCAGGCAATTTAAAGGGTTTTTGCATTTTGAAATTTTCTTATCCCTGTCAAAAAATCGCAAATACTTAGATTGTAGTTTTTGAGTTATGCTTGAAACATGAGACTGCTGTTAAGTTATTTTCCCATGGCTGTTCTGAAAATAAAATAATAATAAATTGATATTTATAAATATTAATATTTTATGTATTATTATTATAATATTAAAATATTATTTAATAATATTTTATATTATAATTTATAATATTAAAGTATTATATTTATTTATATTATTTTAAATATAATTTGTATATTAGATTAGTGGAATTAAAATTATAAACATATGGGGAAATTATTGTTTATTTTAAAATGGCATGTTAAAGTTTAATTGAAGGAGTTAAATATTTGATTTAAAGAATGCATAATTTAAAATTTAATTGTGGAATTTAAATTCATGTATAAAAGGTCCAATTATTAATTTGATTTAATTGGAAAAATATATATATATTTTGGAAAATTGATGATAAGGGATATTTTATTTTGAATTAAACAATTTGATATTTGTAAAGAATAGAAGATATGTTAATGATTAAATATATTTAAATATATTAATTTATATTTAGTATATATATATTGAAGGTATATATCCATTTGAGAGAATAAATAATATTTTATCTTATTTTATTCTGTTGTTTGCAAATTGGGTATTATTAGTATTCTAAAAGAAATGATTAGTATGTGTAGAAAATGTATAGAGAAAGGTATTTTTTTAATAGAAGTAATTACTTAATTTAAAAGGAAATATTTATTTTGTTAATATGATTGAAGAAAATATATTGAAATGTATATATATATATCTATGAGTATTTTCAATCAGTATTTACCTTGTTTTATTTAAGTGCGTGTAATTTAGCTTTGCATGAAGAATTTAAAAGATAAGTTTGAATATATGGTCAAAATTGATAAGAAAAAATATATTTAAATATATTGAAGAATTATAGAAATATTTATATTTAAATGTTTGTTTTAATTAATGAGATTTAATTAGAAACAATATGAATGCGTGGTCAAATAGATAAGCCAAAAGATATTTTTATACATTGATGAAATTGCATGTTTTTTAATGGATAGTTGAAGAGACATAGACTCCAGATAGAAAATTGAAAAGATTGTTTGCAATAGTGTTAGGTTGCATTAGAAGTAAATTTAGGAACTAACTATATTGAAAAAGGCAAATAGTTATTATATTTTATTTAGTTCCATAGAGTAATCTAGTCATTGTGAATGGAATATTAAAGAATATATGTAATTAAATTTATTAATATATATATTTGGTGTCTATATAATATGGAGCATATATATATATATATATATTAAGTGTAAAATTCATTATCATATTTTATTTTAATGAGATGCATGCAATATATTATTGAATAGAGATTTAAAAATGGATTGATTAGTGTATATGGAAAATGGTTAGAGAAACAATATGTTATTATATTAAAGTGATTGAATGTTTTAAATAGAAAATTGAATGAGATGTAAGATTTGGTTAGGAAATGGAAAAAGTTTACTTGCATAGATTTGTGTCGATTTAAAAGTAAATTAAGAAGTTGTTTTATTGATGAGGCAATCAATTATGTTATTTATTAATTTCTATTTAGATTAATTGAATCATTGTGATTGGATTATGAAAGAGACATGGATTTAGTATATCCAAAAGTAGTATCTTCCTCATGATTATTTTAAAGGATTTAATTCTCTGTATTCAGTAAAGGAAAGTAAGTTTAATTGTTTTAGATTTCCAATAATGAAAGGGGAAATAGGGGTTATGATTATTTTAGATGATCTAGTTATCATGTCTTTGACTTTTTCAACACTACCTATTGAATGAGTATGGATTTAGGAAATCCAAATATTAGATTTGATTAATGACTTGAATGCTTTTGTTGCTATGTCATCAAGTTGCATTGTTGGTTTTGGGATTTAGTGTTAGTCCTAAATTATAAGTCTTCCAGAAGAACTTAGAGGATAAGGGTTGTTGAATCTTTATGCCATCTAGTTGTTTTCCCTTGGGTAGTGCATGGTGTCTTTTCAGTTTTACCCGATTTTCACGAACAGGAACGTTTGCACCTTCTTGGTTTAGGAGCGGATTATGGGATCCGTGTCTCCTTGTATGGAGTGACCTTGTGATGTGGTTTCATCTTGTTACCTCCTGTGAAAGGAGTGGACTATGTGTTTCTTGCTTCCAAGATGTTTGGAGTGAGTTCTATTATTTGTATCCTCCTTGTGTTGGAGTGGATTATGATGCCTAGTTGGTATGCACTTATGTTTCCCTTGGTGATTGGTTGTGAGTGCGTTGTCCATTAGAAGAGTGGCTTCTGTTAGGCGCCAGAGCCCAAAGAGGTAAACTGGATAACTTTCAGGAGTGATTTAAATAAGTGATAATTAAAGTAATATACTTAAAAAATTAAGACTAACTTCTCACTAATCAAGATAATTTAATACTCACTCATAGACACAAGGGCTTGTTTAGACTCGGGATGAGTGAGAAGGCCTGGAATGCCAAGATCAATTATCTTGTCCTTGCGAGAGGTAGTTGATTCCACATGAGTGAGTATGAGTGTCGGGATTTGGTTGAGGCCACCATGATTACTTGTGCCGGAGCCTATGAAGAATGCCCAGAGGAGATCTCATGACAAACCTTGCGATGACACTCTATCTAGGACAACTGTTGTTAATTGTTTTATGTGTATGGTTCTGTGAACATACTTGATTAATATCATGTCTGGAAGCAATGTGACCTATGTCAGTGATGTTGGAGTTGTACTTGTATTGTACTTGATTTGTACTTGTATTGTACTTGAGTTGTACTTGATTCATACTTGTATGGTGAATGAGTTGTACTTGTTAATTCATTTGGTTGGATATAACAGTATGAGTTAGTTTGAGTTAGCCTTTGGTTAGAGGTAGTAGAATCGTTGTCTATGTTACTTTGTTACTATCTCCTAGCATGGGGGGTGGGCCTTCGGGTACCACATTGGTAGGGTGGAACATGCACCAAAACTGTTGGGTCCCCATCGATCTTCAGTACTTGGTGGCGAGACATCCAGATGGACAGCTCACGGTTCTTGTTGTAATTTCTTGCATTGTAATATTTAAGTTTGTATATGATATTTTATCCCTTTTTTGTAAGAGGTGGAGTTATGTAATTGTAATACATTTGTACTACTATCTTCTAGGAATGAGTGATGTAACTATTGGATTAAGATAATGTTTATGAGATTGTATCTTGGTTGATTATTTTATTATATTATATGGTATTATTATGATGTATGATGTTTATTTCATAAAGTTCATAAGGCTATGGTTATATGTAATATGTATGTGTGGGTTTAAGTAATCCTAAACTTGTAGTTTTAGAGGTTGTTGTTAATTAGTAAGTGAATGTGTATGTTAAATGCACTTTATAAAAAAAAATTGGTTCGCTTATGATTTTAATTGCAACTTCCTTTAAGGTTACTTGGCAAGGCATTACATCCCTGACCACATAAATATGAATCACTGGTGGTCCATGTAATTCCATCATTTACCCATGGGTTATAAATATCAAGGAATAGGTTTGCACTATGAACCAACAAGTGTGGCTCTCATATGTGGTGGATCAGGCCACAATCAATGTCCATAAGAGGATTACAATGACTCAACATAGATCCTTTATCAGGATTAGGGACAATTCCTTGAGCTCATAATTTCCTGATGGGAGAACATGTGCCTTTCAACCCCTATTTACATTAGCTAGCATCTCACTCTCATAAGGGGGGAACCAAACATTAGGGGTACATGTTTAACATACAAATAAGACTAACACGAAGGAATACATCACATTTCATTTAATAAGGACGCTTATACACTTAACACATTTACATAAACTCACAATTAATTAGCTTACATAAAGGCCATCAGAAAGGGTACACATAGGGGATCGTACTAGATGTCCACCACCCTTATCCCAAGTCAGATACCCTGTATCTCATACTTGAGGCACAACACATATACTGGTTTCCACATGTCAAATCACATCACCATTGAGAATTCTATCACTTCATTCCATATAAGCCAAAGATACACAACATACAATTACTTTTACCACTTGGTCTATACACAAAAAATTCCACAACACACAACATAAGTATAGTTTTGGGGTATTAACATCCACAGGGAATGCAAAATAACTTCATTTCCAATTCTCATCTTTTTAAAGCAACAAACCCTTTCCTTACACATACTTAAACCAAAAAATATTACATTCTCCCAAATGACATACACATTCACGTTAAAAAATCTTCTCAAACAAAGTTACTCAAGACTCAAAAATGATATAGAAAACATAATCCAATTTATTAGCACCACCAACACCACATTCCTTTCACTAAGAATTTACTTAGCCATGCATTTAATGTTGCATCTCTAAATATGATATAATGAGTTAAAATTTATATGGCTCCCTATAACTAATAACACAATTGAGAATCCTTAAGTCTCATCAATATATTGCTATCATAACACACATGCCATCTTGCATTCTAGCCATATCATTGAATGGAAGAAAAACATAGATTCAAAATTTAACAATGCAAGGTTTACTAAAGCATTCATTCCCTCACTACCATTTTCATCTATTTAATAGATGCATATTATTCTATTGTCTTGTTTTACCTTAATATTAATTGACTCTATGCACAAGGTCACACGAAATCCTAAGGTAGGAATGTAGTTTTGGGACCGAGGCCTTTCACTCAATGATTCATCCTAATCAAACATCTTCCATTTATATTCATAATATAACTGTACACAAAAGGTGCAGTCAATGGATCTCAAGGCAACATGCCCTATTTGGAAATACTTCATTTTAATACACACAAGGAAGAATTGCAATTTCAAATCACCCCAAGACACCTAGATTTAGAAATAATAATTATAATGTTGTACACATAGTTATCTTTGATAAGTTTGTTATAGGGTAGCATCATAAGTGTCAACGATAATGACAACTCCATAAATAATTAAACAAAAATACAAGGCCACTAATAGATATTTCAATTAGAAAGATTTAAATTCTTATGGGTCACTCAAATGTTATTGTCCTAATGCACTTCAAAAAATTCATTCACCTTAATCAATACAATTTCTAACTAATATCATATCATATTCGAATTTGTGGTAGTTAGCTAAGGTCTAGTACACACACTTTCAGATAGGTTATTTAGGGTGGACTACATTATAACATTCCCTATTCCAAATTTGATAGTCCATTTTCCTTTAAGGTGATAACTTTCACAAGTATATATTGTTCCCTAAATGAGTGCTAGTCAATGGTATAGAAACACACAACATTAGTGTAAGGTTTTGCGTGCCAAATTTAATGTCCCTTGTTGATATCAATTTTTTTATCACTTAATTTATCATAAACCACACATAAATTCATTACTCAATCTCAAAATAAAATAATTGATTAAACAATACTAGGGACATTGACTCTTTCAAGTTCAAAACTTTCCTGAGCAAGTTGTTCTTTTTTGGATACATACTACATGTTAATTATAACCCATATCATTCCCATAGTACCAAGTGTTGCAAACCTAGCTCTGATACCAAATGTAATGCCTAAAATTTTTACACTAAAATACAATTAAGGACACAACACAAATTTTCAAATTTCGACCACAAACAGTAATATAATTCCCAAAACTACTTCCTACACATGTACCTCATGAAAGCCTAACAAACATTAGACCAATAATTAATAAAGACTTTGGCCATCAACTCAATTGAATTGACAATCATTTTCTAGTTTCAAATGGAAATATAGAATCCACATCACCAAGGTGGGCTTGATTAGTTCCACTAACTCATCAATAAACACAAACTTAGTTCAAGTCACAAGCTATGCAAATAATATATATAGTAACTTTAAATATTTAATAAGAGGACAAACCTAAGGGTCAGACCTAATTCATCGAGGGCTCATCTCTGACGGCCTTTCCTACATATGTATTTCGCAGAGGAATTGTAGTTCGATGCTAGAATTCAACCATCTCCCACATGGTTGGATAACAAGGAATACAATCACAAGGTTAAAAAGATAGCTTAACATCAACTTCAAACTCAAACCACTAACACCTCTCCACACTGTAATAATAGGTAGTAATAGTTCAAGGTCAAGGGTTACGACTGGACCCACATATATGATCTCCCAAGAATTCTCTAAAACAACTAAGTAACACACACAATCCTCATGAACAACCAAACTCAATATTAGTTTAACCATTCTAATACACACTTGGTATGATAATAAGTCGATTATAATAAAACCACATTTACAGTCACAAGCACCTATATAATGTTTACTTTAATACATGACCTCTCTAAGTAATAATTTACAATCACAAGCACCTAATACTATTTTGGATACTTGAAGTTCTTAGGATTATAACCACACTCATTCTAATTCTAATATGAGATTCTAACTAGAGTTTAACATACATCCCATATACACATGGGTATCGATTATTAAACATTTTGGACAACAATTATATCATGCCTTAATATCTCTAACCCACACTATAAAGGAAAGAACTTTATAAGAATAAGGATTGTCAACAATGTCTAACAAGTTAGGACTTGACTTGACTAACAATACATGAATACTGCAAGAGATGGATTTGTACCATTACATATTGATCCATATGGTATAATTTTGATAACTCTGAGTCAATTTAATGGATGGAAATAAAATTTCTTTAAAAATAATAAATATATATAAATAAGAGTCAAGTCCCATATTACTTTTCAATTTTTGAGCTACTATTTTGTAGAAAAATATGGCAGCATTCAAATGATCATAACTTTCATATTACTAAGCCAAATTTAAAAATTCAAAATGTTCTAGAATTGTGGATGAATGAAGGACAAAACCTAAAATTACTTTTGCAAAAATTGCAACTATGCATGAGCAGTTTTTTCTCCAAAACAACAATAGTTGACAATAAAAATATCTTAATTCATTTCAACATACACAATTTTATTACTCATATCAAATTAAACTATACACAAAGGCTAAATATTAATACATAGAGCACATAAAATAAATACTCAAATGAGTGCCTTATTTCATATTCTTCTGCAAATGTTTAAATTATTAAATGTTATTTTTCTGGTGTCATTAAATGATATTGTATTGAAATATTTTCTTGCATAGAAGAATTTTGGGGTTTTAGCATAAAAAAGATAACATTACTACTTTTCTTTGAATACTGATAGTATTTTATTTTATCTATTTATCTATTTTTATTTATGTACAAAATCTAATAACAAATATATAATCAAGAGCATGCTCCAATAATTGATAATAAGTAATAACTAAATTAAATCTAGGATTTACCGCACCACTATTTGTTGTTGCTATTTTTTTTAATCTTGTTTTCACCTATCAAATTTTTCCTTTTGGTCAATTGGATATAATCATTTTATCCTACCTCGCGATGACATTAATATATTTAATGGTAAATGAGCACGACACTAGAGTCCATTTTTCTTGCATTGATTTCATGTACATTTTATTTTGCTGCTCTCTTTCTCTACACCTTACATTGATATAGCTGGAAGTATTTATGCACAGGATTCCGTTCAAGGCTGCATACACCATTGGCTTGGTGCAAGGGTCAAGTTCTGTTGTTCCCTTAGAAAAATCATTTTAGTTAGATGGTGGAACAACAACGAGGAAAATAATATAAATGCCTTTCTTTGAGAAGACTATATCATCAACAGAGAAATTGAAAGGCACAAAACAAATCCTTGTAAGGTTTCCTAATCTCATGTTCAAGATCCTTTAAAGGATAAATGAACATGGGTTGCAAGGGACAATAATAATAATCCTTCATAAGATTGTGAAATGTAATCATCGGTTCTTGAGCAAGGGTTCAAGAGGGTATTGGAACAAATGTAACATAAGTTTAAAATGTTGACACATACGAAAAATATTTTTGATAGAAGAATGTTGGCACCAATGCAATTATGTTGGAAATATTTAATGCTCATGAGCCTCGTGCTCATCTGTTAGACCCCTTGCAGCCCTCACCTACCCATCAGGATCCTTTCTTATTTTGGGGATCATCCCTGCAGCTCCTGACGGCTCCAAAATTAAATGTGGTAGCTGATTTTGAATTTGCAATTTATGGTGGTAGATAATTTTGAATTTTGAGAGGGAGTGGTTTGTGAAGATAAAAGGAATGAAGGAAGCAAGTTCTGTCAGTTGGGGAATGTTCATTTTTTGCAACAGCAGTCTGTGTGTGAAGATTTTTTGTGTGAGCTTCCAGAAGCTCTTGAACAACATCAACTGTTTGTGTTTGTAAGAGAGCAGTGATTGCTCTAGGTCGAGCTCTACGTAGCTCTTGACAATGAGCTCCCAGGAGATCCTGAAGTTTGACGGTCTGGTTGAGTACCGCTCCCAACAAGTCTGTAATTTGTAGCTTAAGTTTAGTTTTCTGAGTTTTTAAGCTTTTTGTATTTGTCATTTCCAATTTAATGAAAATGAATGAATGTTGTATGTCTCCTTGTGCTTCCGCGTTTTAAGTTTGTGTATTCCCAACTAATTGGGAAACAAAACAATAGTTATGTGTTTTCATTTTGTTGGCTCATTTTAGTTCATTTAAATTTTTGACATGGTGTTAGAGCTATAGGCCCCATTTTCGTGTGAGTTAGGGCATTTATTTTTTCTGGGTATTCAAGTTTTTCTTATAGGAGACATGGTTGGAGATGAAAGAAAGAGTTGGAAATAGCCACCATCCTTTAATGGACAGAACTATGATGTATGTGCAAAGAAGATGAAGACCATAATGGTTGCAAATGATTTGTGGGATTTTTTGATAAATGGGTTTGTGGATGTCACTGACCCAGCTCAGTATGCAGCTCTCACAAACAACTAGAAGACCCAATTGAAGGAGCAAAGGAAGAAAGATGCTAAGGGATTGAGTTTGATAGAAGTAGCCTTGACAGAGGCCATTTTTCCCAGAATAGCAGCAACTGAGTATGTGAAGGAAGCTTGGGAAATCCTCCAAACCGACTACAAAGGGATTGATAAAGTCAGATCGGTGAAGCTCTAGTTACTTCAAAGAGAGTTCGAGGTTATTGAAATGAAGGAAACTGAGTCTATTTCAGAATTTCACACAAGGTTCTCAGGTTTGTTAAACTAGTTGAGAGAAAATGGAGAAATAATGGAGGAGCAAAAGATTTTTGAAAAAATCCTCAGATGTCTACCCACGAGGTATGATGCACTCATCATTACTATTGAAGAGGCGAAGGAGACTTTGATGATGGATGAGTTGATGGGTTCCCTCCAAACCCATGAGCAGTGCCTAAATAGGTTTGCTACTTCTTCCCAAGAGAAATCTTTTAAAGCTCAGTTGAATGCAAGAGGAAGGTGAAGAGGTAGAAACAACTCCCGAAGAGGTCGTGGAAGATCCAGACAAGGAAATGTTGGAGGAGAAAGCTCAGGATGAGCAAACAACCAAGATGGAGCGATTGGTTCACAGACCAACTCCCAAAGAGGTATGAAGAACAACATTTCGAGTGGGAGAAATGACAAGAGAAATGTTGAATGCTACTACTGTCATAAATTTGGGAATTATGCTAGTGAGTGCTGGAAAAAGTATGGTAATCAGTCAAGAAAAAATGCAAATGTGGCTGATTTGAATGTGGTTGAAGGATATCAATCCACAGCCTTCATCATGTGCAACATTGGTGAAGAAGGCAGCCCCAAAGTCTGGTATTTGGACAATGGTTGCAGTAACCACATGAGTGGTAATGAAAGTCTTTTTTATTTCATTGATAAGAATGTTAAATCAAAAATTAGAATGGGGAACAATGGAGTAGTTCCAGTGAAGGGAAAATGATCTATTATGATCCGCACCAAGCAAGGTGAGAAGAAGGAGGTTCATAATGTATTTTTTTCACCTAGGTTAAAGCATAACCTCATGAGTGTTGGATAGTTGATCCAAAATGGATACAAAGTGTTGATGGAGAAGGGCCAATGCATCATTTATGACAAGAATGAGAGGATGAAGGTTTTTGCAACAGTTCAAATGACAAAGAACCATATTTTTCCGTTGAAGACTGAGATGTGCTTCTCATCTTAGTCTATTGCTACACCTCTCATGAATGGAAAATGTATAGTAGTACATTCAGTAGCCCTTAGGAGCTCTATTGAAGACCCCTCCAAGCTATGGTATCTCAGTTATGGACACTTAGACTTTGCTAGTCTGAGCATTTTGTCCAAGAATAGAATGGTTGATGGTTTGCCAAGAATAGTAGAGCCTAATGTTAGGTGTGAGGCTTGCATTTTGGGCAAGCAACATAGGCAGCCCTATCAATCAGGCAACTCTACAAGGGAAAGAGCACCATTGGAGTTGGTGCATACGGATTTGGTAGGCCCTATGCAAATCACATATATTGGTAATAGTAGATTTTTTATGACCTTCATTGATGATTTCAATCGTAAGACATAGATTTTTTTCTTGCAGCATAAGTATGAAGCTTTTGATAAGTTTTTGTTGTTTAAGGCCCAGGCTGAAAAGGAGAGTGGACACTTCATCAAGGTCCTAAGTTTAGATCGAGGAGGAGAGTATACCTCCAATAATTTTATGAAATTTTTCAAGCAAAATGGCATCAAGAAGGAGCTTACAACTAGTTATACTTCGTAGCAAAATGGAGTGGTTGAGAGAAAGAATAGGACCATTGTGGAGATGGCAAGGAGCATGATGAAAGCAAAGGGACTGTCGACTGGATATTGGGGAGAAGTTGTAGCAACAGATGCATATTTGATTAATAGAAGTCCAACAAAGGCGGTTCATGAAAAAATACCACAAGAGGCATGGACGAAACACAAGTGGACAGTTGAGCACTTGAGAGTGTTCGGGTGTCTGGCATATGCACTTGTGCCAAAAGAGAAGAGGAAGAAATTGGATGACAAGGGTGAGAAGTGCATCTTCATAGGCTATAGTGAAGATTACAAAGCCTATATGTTGTACAACCTGGTCACCAAGAAAATTGTCATTAGTAGAGACGTGGAGTTCTTAGAGGATGAGTCATGGGATAGATCGACAGATCCTAACAGCTCCTGACAACTCCTGAGAGTTCAGGAAGATGACGAAGATGAAAATTAAGACCAGCAAGATCTTGCAGCAGCAAAAACAGTTGGCTCTCGACAACTCCTGAGAGCTCTTGAAGCAAAGACGCAGTTCAATAGATTGTCACAAAATTCCATTGGACGGAGTTCCAGTCGTGTTGTGACCTTTTCACACATCACCCCATGCCAGATGGGGACCCCCTATTTTTGCTCCATTTTGGTCTTTTGGCTTTGGTTTTGCATCTCTCTCTCTCTCCGATCTTTCTGTTCTTTCGGGGATGTCCTATCGTTTGACCTAATTTGGAATTTTGGTTGTCTGTGAAATTAGGGTTTTCATTCTTCAGGCCAGTTTGAAGTTGAATTGAGTTGGTAAGTTGACAGCTGAGCTCAACATTGCTGTTAGAAGGCTTCCAGCAGGCTCCCACTGAATTTTCATCATGTTCTGACAACTTACTATTTTTAGTAAGTGTTCAATCTGGGGGCTTTTCTTCTGGATTTCAGGATTTTGACTACTTCAACACATTCAGGCAGCTTCCAAGTGCCTACACATGAAGTTTGAGCAGATTCAGACAACTAGCTATTTTTAGCAGCTCAACCTTCAGAGGTTATTTTCAGGGTTTAAACGAACAATTCTCCAATGCATGACTGGAGAATGGATCTGGGTTTGCCAAGACCTTCGCGATGGTGTAACATGCAAATCAAGATGGCGAATTTCAATGGTACAACCTTCTGAGGCTATTTTTAGGGTTTGCATGCAGTAATTTTCAATGCATGTCTAGATATTCCATGTGGGTTTTTCAAGAGCTTCGCAATAGTGTGACATGCAAGCAGAAGGGATCAAGTTTCAAGGACTTACTATTTTTAGCCAGTGCCTGCATGTAGACTAATTTTTTGGGTTTTTCTAGGTTTTTTGAGATCCCACGGGCAATATGACATGCAAAATCATCTGGCAATGGATGAGTCACTTTTCAAGAAGTTTCTATAAATAGTAGTTTCACCCCAGCCACCCAACACTTCAGTTCAACATACAAAGCGACATGCAGAAGAAACAAAGTCCAACGGAGACCGTTCGGGACACATGCAAGTCAAATTAGGGTTTCCACTTTTATAGGGGGGTTAAATCCAGAAATTGCCAAAACGAAGTACCCCACCAATGACAGCATACTTCAAGGCACTTGTTGGCAAAATTTGAGCGGAATCAGAGAACTTACTATTTTTAGTAAGTCAGGGCGCGACTATAAATAGTAGGTCTGCACCCAAGGTTGGCATCAGCATGACACTCAAGTTATCAGGATTAGGCGTTGCAAGTTTCAATTCAAATGGAGCTACTGAAGTCAGAAAGTCAGGAACTTACTATAAATAGCAGGTGGCTATAAATAGCAGGTCAGGGTAAGGAACTGGCAAAACAGGTTCACAAGGCAAAGTAGATTGTATGGTGAAATTTTCAGGCAAAACGGAGCTATGGAAGTCAAAAATCAAAGAACTTGCTAAAAATAGCATAACCTGCTAAAAATAGAAAAGGGGTGCTAGGAAAATTTCTAAGGCATGAAACAAAACCTTGATACCCAATATGCGCCCATGATGAAATTGAAAGTCAGGTCTCTAATATGCACCCAGGGAGGAGGATGCCTAGCAAAACGCCTAAGTATGAAAATAAGAGTTGCCTACCTCAAATGCGCCCTCACATGAAACCTCACTATGCTAGATGCGCCCTCAAGTCATGTTGTGAAGACTTCAAATATTTCCTAAGTCTGGAAGATGAAAGTGGCCTAGTGGATATGCGCCCACCTAGTAAAACAAAAGCACAAGGGTCAAAATGCACCGACCTTCAAGAGGGAGACTATGAAAATTCCTAGGGCGTGGAAACTTCAAGGGGTCACCTTCAAAATGCGGCTAAGTATGAAATGAAAGCATGAGGTTTGAAATGCGCCCTTACATGAAAGCTACCCTTCTAAAATGCGCCCTCAAGTCAAAGAGAAGTGACGTCAAAATATGCTAAGGCACAAATGAAAACTCATGGGTTAAAATGCACCCAAAGGCAATGAGCAAGCATGAATAAAATTTCTAAGTGGTGAAAATAAAAGAACACCCTTCTAAATGTGCCTAAGGCAAGCAAGTGATTTGGAAAACTTTCGAAATGGAAGCATCACCCTCAAAATGTGCCCTTGAGAAGAGGAGAAGTTAAAAAACTTTCTAAGTATGTAAACTTGAAGGCACACCCTCCATATGCGCCCAAGCAAGGAGTGGGGTGAGAAATAATTCTAAGTAATGAAAATGAAAGTGCTACCTTCAAAATGCGCCCAAGAGGGAGAAAGACTTGAGGAAAAGGTTCAAAGCAAGCTGAAATGAGAGTTGACCCCTCTAAATGCGCCCTAGGCAAGTGGTTGAGGTAGCGAGGCATTGAAATTTTCTAAGTCATTAGAGATGAAAGTACAAGGGGTCATATGCGCCCAAGGAAGAGGGTGGCATCAAGAAATATGTTTGAGTGTTGAAAATAAAAGCAGCAAGGGTAAAATGCGCCCAAGGTTGAGAGGGTGAATAAAATTGTCTAAGGCAAAGATAGAAGCTACACACTCAAAACACACCCACCTTGTGATAAAATCTTGAATATTCTCTAAGGCATGTGAAACATGAACCTCAAAGAGCCTAAATACGCCCAACAAGGAAAGAAATGTCGGAGAAATATTCTAAGTGTTTGAAATATCCTTCTCACTAGCTGAAGTGCACCCTTGAGGTGAGGGTGTTGGCAGAAATTTTCTAAGTGGTAAAAATAAAAAATAAATGAAAGTATGCACCCTCAAATGCACCCCAACAATCAAGTGGGAGTAAAATATTTTTTCCAAGTGTTAAAATGGAAGTAACACATGCAAAAATGAGCCTAAGGTTGAAAGAGGGCAAGACTTGAAAAGTTCCTACGTCTGTGAAAGTGAAAGCTTGGCCTAGCAAATGCGCCCATGATGAAGAAGAGTTGAAGATTATTTTTCTAAGGCATGAGAAATTTCCAAAGCAAGGTAAAATAGGAGAAAGCCTTCCTAAGTGCACCCAAGGTAAGTTAAGAAATAGAATGTTCTCAGAAATTTTCTAAGGTAAAATGAGAAATACGCCTAGGGGGTGTTATTAAAATTTCCAGAGGCGGGATGAAATATGCCCATGAACAGGAGAGGAAATTCTTCAAGGAATTAGAGAGAAATGCCAAGACAAGAAATTGAAAACTGCAGGTATGAAGTGCACCCAAGATTGAAAATGGATAAACCTTAGCAATTTTTTATTATTTTTTCAAAAATAATAAAAATTAAACTTACCCCTTCGTCTGGATACACATGGAAATTATGATTTATGAGGGGAAGTTTCTTCTGGGTATTGAATATTTTTCACTGGGAGATGATTTAAACTTCTTCCACGCCTTGCTCATGTTGTTTTGACAAAGATTTTAGCCTGGCGCTCGTTTAAAAAATTTCCTAAGGCTTAGATGGATAAATTTTCTAAAGCGTGGAAAAGGAAAGCAGAGTGGGTCAAGTGCATTCAAGCTCAAGACGAGTGGAATTTTATCTAAGTCACCAAGCTCCTAAAGGAAGGTGGATAAGGCAAGTGAATGAAATTGCTAAAATGGGAGAATGAAAACAACAAGATGGCATGCGCCCTAGCACAATGGGCCCATGATAAAGTTTGCTAGAAAATGATGAATTTTATCAGACATCAAGTAAACCTTGGAAGACAACATTGCAACGTGGGAATAAGGTAAGTAAAGTGAATTTAGATTATAAAGTGTTATGATGCTCTTCTTTTGTTTTGCAGGATAAACGTTGAAGCCAAGGCGTGAGGACTTGATGGAGCTAGACAACGTTGCAACTTGGGAAAGGGAAATGGCAAGGAAAATTTGTCTAAGGCATTAAGAACGTGATGCAAAAGAGGCTAAATGCACCCAAGGCAGTGGGCTAGAGAAATGTGAAAGTCACAAAGAAGAAATGTGTCCAAGAGTCCAAGCAACAAGAGGGCTAAACGTCAAATCCTTTCAAATTTTATTATCTGCGGAGACGATCTTAGAGACTCTTTCGGCCTCCTCTTAACGCAACAGAATTGGCAGAAAAGAACAGTGGGAACGCGTTTCTGGATGAGAATCTTCTAGAAGAAGATAGTGGGCATTAATTAAAAATAATGGTTCTTGCAGAGGAGTGGAGAATATTCTGTTCATTTATTACCCACTCCTCTCTGTGGTGGTTTTTAGGGCTAAAGCCCTAATTAGGGCATATGTGGCTCGATCTGAGCCCTTTATTGTAATTCAATTTGAACCGTCCATTGGACTGGGCCAACTATAAAAGGGGCATCCCCCCTCATTTGTAATCTATGTTAGATTAGATCAAGAAATCAGAGAGTAGATAAAATAGAAGTTAGAATAGTTAGAGAGTTAGCTTAGAAGATAGCTTAGTTTGAAAAGGAAGGAAAACTTTCCCTTTGAAAGTTTTGTAAATGGTTGTTGTGAACACTTTTCATAATACAAAGGTTTATCATTGCATGGTGGTTCTATCTTTTATTGTGAATAGCTAGCAAGGCCTTTTCGTCTTTCCAATTCAGATTGATAGAGTAGAGTAGACTTTATTTTATGCAAGTAGTTGTTAATTGTGGAGTGTGGCGCTTTGGTTTGAGCATATCTTCTTTCATCCATACCACTAGCAGGCTTGCTGATGGTAAGTCCACCTTGCGTGGTCAACTAGAATATCAGTACCTAACTTCGGTTGTGATTCGTGTGTTCACTTGCATCGTTGTGACAGAGTGCACATGTTGAATCACAATTTGAATATCTTTTATCATCCTTTGAAGATTGCACCGACTTTGTAGAGGTTGTCCGAAGGGAGGCAAACCAAAGTCTGGTCTGAAGATTGTTTAAGCTGATCCTCATCCTCCACCCTTTAGGAGTAGATGGTAGCATCTCTAATCCTTATATCCTTTTACATTCGGCATTATCCAGTTAGTTTAAGAATCCAAGCTTCATTGACAGATCTCCCGAAATTTGAAAATCCTTTCTTCGAAGTTGAACGATTACGTAAATCCCCTTGGAATACCCAGCATATTCACATTAGCCAACTGAGTCTATTCGCATTAAAGGAACCTTGGAGTTGAATGCATGAACTTTCACCCAATCTTAGCATGTGGAATACTTTGATCAAGAGGGAATAGAGTGACCATTGGACATTTTATTTTGTGTTGATGTCGTCATAAAAAACATGTCAACAAGTCAGTTCCTGATTGCTCCTGAAGCTGGAAGAAAGTCAGGAAGATAGTCACAATCAGCCAAAGACTTGGCTACAAAAAGCTCATGACAGCTCTTGAGAGCTCCTGAAGTGAGCAGACCAAAAGGCAAGCAACCAAAGGCAGCCAAAAGATTGGCTCCTAAGAGCTTCTGAGAGCTCCTAAACCAACCTGTTCAGCAGAGCAGTAGTAGTAGTGAAAGTTCAAACCCCACACTCGCCTCCCTAATTCCAAAGAAGACCAAGAGTCTAAGGGATATCTACCAAGATGAAAGTATGATGAAGAGTTTGATGAAAACTTGAATTTTGCATTATTTTCTCATAGTGATCTAATTTATTTTGAGGATGTTGTGAAAGAGTTGAAATTGTGTGAGGCCATGGATGAGGAAATATATGCAATAGAGAGGAACAACACATGGGAGTTAACTAATTTTCCTCCCAATAAGCAAGTTATTGGGTTGAAATGGGTCTACAAGACCAAGTGCAATGCCAAAGGAAGGATAGAGAGGCACAAAGCACGTTTGGTGGTCAAGGGGTACAAACAACAGTTTGAGAGAGATTATGATGAGACATATGCCCCTATTGCAAGGATAGAGACCATACACACAGTCATAGCAATTGCAGCCTAGCATAAATGGAAGGTGTTTCAAATGGACGTGAAGTCCGCCTTCCTAAATGGAGTGTTGAAAGAGGAAGTTTATGTGGAGCAACCATTTGGATATGAAGTTCCAAGTCAAGAACACAAGGTGTATAGGCTCCTGAAGGTTCTTTATGGGATGAAGCAAGCTCCACAAGCATGGTACAACGAGATTGACTCATATTTGATGGGCAATGGCTTTAGAAAAAGTGATGGTGAGCCCACTCTTTACATCAAGGCAACAAATGGTAATATTTTGATTATTGTCTTGTATGTTGATGATTTAGTTTTTACTGGGGATGATGATTTCCTCATTGCTGATTTTAAAGAGGCCATGAAAAGAGAGTTTGAAATGACAGATTTAGGTCTCTTGAGATACTTTCTAGGCATAGAAATAAAACGAATGCATGATGGTATTTTTATCTCTCAAGAGAAATATGCAAATGAGATCTTGAAGAGATTTAGAATGCTTGAGAGCAAGCCTGCACCAACACCAATGGTCGTAAGTCTTAAGTTGAGCAAGGAAGATTGCAACAACAATGTGGATCTAACCATGTTTAAAATTTTGGTTGGGAGTTCGATGTACTTGACTACAACTAGGGCGGATATAATGCATGGAGTGAGTCTTATTTCCTGATTTATGGAGACTCCAAGAGACACCCATTGGCAAGCGGGTAACAGGATCTTGAGGTACGTGAATGGAATCAAAGGATATGGTGTGTTGTACACAATAGCAAAAGAGTTTGGGTTGGTTGGATACACGAATATCAATTGGGCAGGAAGTTTGGATGATAGGAAGAGCACATCAGGCTATGTGTTTCATTTGGGTTCGGGAGCCATCTCATGGTCTTCCAAGAAGAAACCTATAGTTTCCCTATCGACAGTAGAGGTTGAGTATATAGCAGCAAATACAACAACATGTCAGGCTATTTGGTTGAGAAGAATATTGGCAAATTTGAGAGAAGAACAAGAGGATGGAACAACAATCTTTTGTGATAATGTTTCATCGATAGCCTTGAAAAAAAATCCTTTGTTTCATGGAAGAAGCAAGCACATTGAAATCAGGTATCATTTCATTAATGAATTGGTTGAGAATGGAAAAATTAAAATGAAGTTTTGCAGGTCTGAGCAACAGCTAGCAGACATATTCACCAAGCGATTGAGCAAGGACAATTTCAATCGCCTAAGGAGCAGATTGGTGTTATTGATTTGGATTAGGATTGATCTTGTTTCTTTGTCGACTCAGAACCAAGGGGAAGTGTTGGAAATATTTAATGCTCCTAAGCCTCCTGCTCATCCGTAAGACCCCCTGCAGCCCTCACCTACCCGTCAAGAGCCTTTCTTATTTTGGGGATTATCCCTGCAGCTCCTGACAACTCCATAATTAAATCTGGTAGCTGATTTTGAATTTTAAATTTATGGTGGTAGGTAATTTCAAATTTTGAGAGGGAATTTTTTGTGAAGACAAAAGGAATAAAGGCATCGAGTTCTGTCAGTTGGGGAGTTTTCATTTTTTGCAGCAGTAGTCTGTGTGTGAAGATTTTTTGTGTGAGCTTCCAAAAGCTCCTGAACAACAGCAGTTGTTTGTGTTTGTAAGAGAGCAATGATTTCTCCAAGTCGAGCTCTATGTAGCTCTTGACAGTGAGCTCCTAGGAGCTCCTGAAGTTTGGCAGTCTGGTTGAGTAGCTCTCCCAGCAAGTCTATAATTTGTAGCTTAAGTTTAGTTTTTAGAGTTTTTATGCTTTCTATATTTGTCATTTCTAGTTTAATGAAAATGAATGAATGTTGCATGTCTCCTTGTGCTTCCACGTTTTAAGCTTGTGTATTCTTAGCTGATTGGGAAACAAAACAACAGTTATGTGCTTGCATTTTGTTGGCTCATTTTAGTACATTTAAATTTCTGACAAATTATAAATCTAAGAAAATAAATCTTGTGAGAGTTGTTGTTAGGTAGACAAATTATTTTATTTTCTTCAGAATTACTGACAGAATAATTTCTTTTGACAGGGAACATGATAATATTGACTTGTTCTTGTATTTGAGAACTAATCTACCTAATTGGATTTTTTTTTAATATATACTTCCAAATTCCATCAATATTGCAAGGGCTTTCCTTCTACTAGGAGATATTCAATTAAAAACTACAGTAGCTAGAAGCTACAGACTATGGAATATTAAAAAACAAGAATTATTTGTCATTTATTTAATTATATTACAACTAACCTTGTCGTTGTTCATTATATGTAACCCAAGCAGGTTTTCTTATTCCATGGGAAAAAGGCTCTCAATAAAATATAAACAAGCTAAACATATGCATATTATTATTCCTTGACCTTTTAAAAGCTAAGAATGGATTTTAATCTCATGTGTTACCACTATTAAATTGCATTGAATGCATGTAGATATCTTCTTCTTTTTTGTGCTCTAATTTTTTTTTGTCCAAACAAATAGCCATCACAGGATTTTCTAGCAGAATACTACGCATAGCTTGAACTAAAATAACAAGTTATCATAATGAAGCATTATCTACAAAATACCTTCAGAATAAGCTCCTCAAAGAAATTCTCTACATTGATGCATGTCTTTGCACTGCATTCTAGGAACAAGGCTCCAAGTTGCCTTGCAAGATCAAACGCCTCTTATTGGTTTGCAGTGATGACATCAAATCTACTTTTTTTGGCTCTCTAACACCATGTTTGGCCTCCCACGCCTCTCCCTCATATTGCTACATATTACATGCCCTCTCCCCACTTCCTCTTACCACCACCATTAACATGACTACAAATTGATAGTTTCACTTCGTGATCCATAGAAATGATTAGAAGGAGCATCGAACCAATCCAAAACGTTTATCTGAGGAATTTCTACTCTCCTCTATTTTTGCAGCGATGAAGTTGGGGGTCATGGAAGTAAATTTTCATTACCCATTCCACATGAGTATTTCTTCTGCATAGATCCTCCCATCTCAATGTAATTGGAGATGCCTCATCTTTACGCTCCTCTCCTTGAAATCTCTACCTGTGCCTTCCATGAACCCCATCGTCACCAGACATTGCTCCTCACAATGAATATGTATGCTAATTACATATGCATAGACAAGATGCATGACCGGTTAGGTGGAATTTCTCTTGAGAGCTATCTACCCATAGAATAATTGATATTTGCCACATACAAACATGCCAATTTCTTATCAATTTCTTTAGAGAATAACACACACTTTGCAGTCTCCCCAAATTAATCACCTTAAACTTGATAAAAGTTACTATTCTTCTCATCCCATAGCATTGTGGTCTATCCATTTCTCAAGCCATCTCCTCAATCCCTCCAATGTGGAGTTCCAGTCCCAAAAAGCTCAATCCCCACCAACCACATGATAGGTATTGCAACATGTATCATACGATCAGGGAAGAACTAGCATATCAAAAATCATAGTGCTTCCCTCCTCGAAATCTCTCACATATTTCCCTAGAACCCCCTCTAGAAAAAGAAAACTAATGCACTGCCACCAATAAATGTTGATTTGACTTAAAATTCTTACAGGAAAGATATTTGTTCTAGGCAACATTAAACAAAACTTCTAAAATGAATACCCCTCCTTGAATGCATATGTGTATGGTCACATCGATTAATGGTACCATCACAATCACTATGCTCCAGCCTTCAATGCCCTATTGCCTTAAAGATAGAGAAACCTCCCACTAGGCGATAGAAATCAACTGAGCATTGATCCGATGCTCGATTCTGGAAATTAATAACAGTTCAGCTCCCCCCCCCCACATTTTCACCAAATAACAAATAATTAGAAGTCTCTTTAGTTCTATGAACTACATTGACGGTAGCTTTTACACCACCACCCTTGTTAATGTAATTGTGTGAAAGGTCACTTCACAGTCATGCTAATGTGAAAATTATTGTTGTTAGGCGTTGAACTACAATCCATTCCCTTATCCACTCAACGTATTGACAAGGCCTCAATAACTCTTAAGATTTAAGCACAACCCCCTTTAAACTATAGTACTCAAATGTCTACCTTTCAAGATATGATTGTTGATGTTTTATACTTAGACAAAATATGATATCCTATCTCTCTTGAAAGGTAAATCTCTATGGGAAAAAAGATAACCCCAAGGTCTCTAATGTCAGGTTTTGACAATGCAATAAAACAACTCAGTGATAAATGTGAAAATGTTGGTAATCACAAAGGGACCTTACTACAAGCAAATACTGGAATTTAAATTTATCAGATCTGGACAATGGATTGATACTTGAATCTTTTGATTAACCCAGATAATAAAGAAATAGCAAAAGATGAAGGTTTCAGAGATAATTATAAGACTCTTTCTAACCCTAAGACTAATAATGCCAAAAGATAAATTGCTCAAAATGGATCGATCTCCCATAAGCTACTTTCTGTTTAATCCAGATAAGTCTACAATTTCACAGAAATAGTCCAATCTTCTGAGGTATTTAAAGATTTTCAAATCACAAACATTCATTCAAGCAATCCTGAACAAATCCTTATGATTGAACTAAGCACAATTTTAAGTCCAGGATAACTTTGCAAAGCAACTAATAATCATCTAACTGCAAAAAGTATGGACTAGAGATTGGTGCAAACATTCCAAACATGAAACCCTAAGCATCACCGAACTATTTAACTATGGAATTATAAGCAATTTTAAAGATAGAGCAACAAGAACCATGCCAAATGAAATTCCACAAGATAGATATCAAATCACAATATCCTTTCTTATATTAAGTCATCCAAAATAGCAACAATTCCATTTTTTTGTTACAATACTTGCTTGAACACAAACCCTAATTCACTCAAATATGAAATCTCTATTCTACTTCTCTATGCGTATCATGTATCACCTATCTATATCTCAAATGAGGCAACATGCCT
Organism: Sequoiadendron giganteum; assembly: GCA_007115665.2. Lineage (NCBI taxonomy): Eukaryota > Viridiplantae > Streptophyta > Pinopsida > Cupressales > Cupressaceae > Sequoiadendron > Sequoiadendron giganteum. The sequence goes on from CM021107.1 coordinate 133,948,851, forward strand.
ATTTTATATAGAATCCCTAAGATTGGTCGGTCCAAAAATAAGAATTTACAATAAAACATGACCTACAAGAGGTCGGCCTCAAAGATATTTGAACACAATATGAAATATGCAATTAGCACCAATTTCATCCAAGTCGGCCTAAGTATCAAAGGGTTGGCCCAATGCATGTGAGTAATGGGAAGCACAAATCTCAAGGTAGCCCTATATAACTACTTCCCATCCTTGTCCTTAGCTCGATCTTCTTCACCATGCACGACCAACAATACTCTATCCAACTCTGCAACAAGTGGCACAGGAAAAACCCTAACTCTTCTTTCAAGAGACTTAATATCATCCCTTGCATGCCTCACTGTACCATCCCAATCAGCTCTATTAGTTAAGCATCTGTCAATAACTGCAATATAGGTTGCAACATCATCTAGCTGATGCTCAGTAATTGTTCCCTCACTAACTGGAGAATAAACATCTCTCCACCATTTCCTAAGTTGCTCCAGATTAAGATGTTTCAGAGCAAACTTCTTCCTTCCTGTCATAATTTCAAAGAATGAAATACACTTATCATGAACATCAGTCAAAGTTTCCTCAATCTGCTTTCCTTGTTTGTGAATATTTTTTAAGGCCTTCTGCCTCATTTGCAAGATTTCAAACCATTCCCAAGGTTCAAAAACCCTTGGGAAAGGAAGAATCCCACTCTTTACCAGCTTATCTTCAGTAAACTCCATAATCGTTCTGGTTTTCTACGGTAGAAGATCAGTGTCCTCCTTGTCCCAATCCTGCCTGCAAACAAATAAAAATAACCAAAATGAGGTTCAAGAGAAACAACAAGTGCAAGAAGTCAATATCTCAAAGTTCGGGTTTTAGCCCCCTTCGCAGATTCCAGCCTGGAGAGGAATTTCGGGGAAATCCAGACCAAGCGGATTCCAACGAAACAAGCATACAAACCCCCAAAATAACATTTCAATCCATCAATTCAATAAAGGAATAACCTTATAAATACTTAGCATAAGTTCATTTGATTAATTAAATACATCATCCATAAGAAAATTCCTCATAATCATCATATTCAACATTTTCCCAAAAAACCCAGAAAAATTCGACCAGGGCGGATTTTAGCGAAAACAATAATAATTATAACTAACCCGGGAAAATGGAGGAGACACGGAACATCCGAGAAAATCCGACGGAAGTGGATTTTAGCGGGAATCAGATAAATTATCATCAACACAAGAATCCGGCAAAATGACCCAACTAGGGAAATCGGAAGGAAGCGATATCCGCCAGACAAACAAAAGTCCGGTTTAAGAGGCAAAAGAGAAAGAATGGAAAAGTCGGGGAAATCCGGAGAAGTGGAATTCCGCGAAGACACCGAAAACCTGGACCCGTCCATGTTTCTCTCACCTTTACCAAAATGATTGAAATGACCACGGACCTAAGGCTTGCACCTTAGAAACAACTTAACCTAGACCTCCAAAGGATCAAATATGAATTTAAAACCCTCCTCACAACAATTCGAGAGGGATTGGCTATTCCCTAGGTCAAGAACCCTAAAATATCTGCCATGAAAGCATGGAGAACCAGGCACAAATTTCTCATAAAAAAATATGGGAAAGACAAACGCAAGCAAGCACCGAAAAGCATAGAGACATTGGACCAAAATGTATATATTCAGTGATTCAATCCAGCAAACTGGAAAAACAACGGCAACCCCAACATACCCGAACATGACGCGCATACCCAAGGAAATAATGAAGCAATGAATGACACAAAGGAAAACTAAGCAAAGTAATTTGAAAGAACCAGCAGAGGAAGAGGGCATATCTACATACTATGAGAGCAAAAGAACTAGAACTGATGATGCCAACAAACAACTTTCAAATGTAAGCAGGATACGAGCCACACATACAAAATTCAAATGCAGCAGTCAAAACAGCTTCAAAATCCATGATCTAGCAATACACCATAGACTCCAAGACTCAAACTCAAATGAAAAGAAAATAAACAAACTCAAATGGCCAACTAATCCCCAAGATTCAATATATCAATGCCCCTAAAGGATCATGCAATCGCCATTAATGTGGCCGATAAGACAGCCAAAGCCAAAAACCCAGAGATTCGATAGGGCAACGGACTTCAGAGAAATCTGGACATGATAGATTTCCTCGGATCCGAGTCGAAAGGAAATCACTTCCGGACTTCGAAAGAAAACCAGGAAAATTCGGCGAGGGCGGATTTTTTCGAAAACAGTGAAAACTCTGGAATGCACTTAGTTCTTAAAGATTTTCAATAGAATTCACAAATGTGCCACCTCAACTGGCAAGATGAACATCAAAGCACGAGCTTCAAGCAAGAAAAAACCCCAAGAAAGAAGGGCCAAGACACCAAAAAGCGAAAAAAGAGGGTCCCCACTTTTAGTGGGGCGTGTGTGCAAAAACTGCACAACAATGATAAAATAATATAATAAAAATCTATAATGTATTTAAAATAAATTCAATGTCCTTGAATCTTAGATCTAAGGATATAATTGAAATGTAATCACGAATTTTTAATTAGAATCACTATGATCCTCGAAGAAATGTAAGCATAGTATGAAAAAGTATACAAGGCATGATACTATCAGACAGAGGGTTTGGAGGTATAATGATATGTTAAGTTTAAAATACATGGTGACTGGATAAGTTGGGTATTAATATGTGTGTCATGGATGAGGAAATGTTTTGGACCATGCAAAACATGTTATACATGGTTAAATTTATGTAAGGCTAAGATAGTCGAACAAGGCACAAGCGATAGCAAGATAAGGCACATGAATGATTAAATGCTGAGAGAATAGTATGGTATCAAAAGATGCAGTACCTATGTCTTTCCACCCTCACTATGTCTACAAAACTATGTGGATACAACAAAAACAAATATTTTGCACCTTGACATCTATTTTAGAAATGTCACATTCTTGTTCTTGCCTAAGTTTATATCTAATGTATGAAGGGAGGGTCTTACAAAATCAAACCAGAGCTGTAGAGGGAGGTTAGGAAGTCTCACCGAAATAGGGATACTCTCAAAAACTTTGGTGGTTGGGTTGAAAGTAGGATGCCATGGCTTTAACATCAAAGCGTGTTTTTCATCCCAATCCCAATGATAATCACAAAGAATCTTCTTTCTATCTTGTTCTTTTTCAAATACCACTGTAAAATAACCTTTGGCCATTGGGTAAATCTGAACATACCCATCCAACAAAGGTTTCCAATAGTTATAAATCCACTGGTGCAGGTCATTTAGGCTTGGCCAGAAACCCTTGAATCTCCCAATTAGGCCCAACCTAGAGAAAAATTTTTCATTGGAGACTACTTCTTGCTCTAGCTCCCCATCTAATACCATAGTGATTGATTTTGATGAGTAGTGAGTATCATGATCCTCTCCACTACCCCCCACGGATCTTCTATTTTGGATTAAGGCTACCCTCTCATTCTTTGAATTTCTTCCCTCTGCTCTACGTAGCGTTGACTCACTGCCAGCTCCATCGTGCCTAGCCACAACGACATTCTATTGACCCTTTGACTAGCCATCGTTCCCTGATGTCGGGTCTCCACCATGTGCCCCAGACTTCTTCTAGTGGTTTCCCTTAACGCGAGCACCTCCCTCTTTAGATTTGTTACAGTCCATCCACTACAACAACATCAAACTTCCCCTAAGGAGCATTGGCCAGAAGGCTCGGCTCAGGCAAAGCCCTAGCAGCAACCGGTGCGGGCAGACGACCGTTGGAGCCCATCAATAATAATTGGCTCTCAAAATCCGTGAAAATATTATACATATATAATCTGATATATATAATCTATATATATATCAGATTACATATGTATAGTCTTATATAGATATATATCTATATCAGATATCTATATAAGATTGTACATATATAATCTAATATATATATCAAAATTGACATAAAAATTGACATCCATAAGATACCAAAAAAGAAAGTGTTGATTGAGGTTATGGAGAAAGAAGGTATAAAATTTTAAGCAAAGTATATGGAGGTTGCATGTATGTTAGTAGCTGCATAGTGAGTATCCATTGTTATTATTTAATCGAAGTTCAAAAGCGATGGGAGAATAGTTCATGGGGAAGGAAACTAATTGTACAAAAGCGAAGAGCTGCATTAAATGACTTTGATCAGTTTAAAGTCACGCTTGCAAAGATTAAGGTTTGTTTTATTCTTCAAGAAGTTGGTTTTACCTCTAAGTTGAAAAAGAAAACTCTGCTTGAACAATCACTAGTTTTACCTTTTTGTAGTTGGATGATATTTTAAGCATCTATGGGTTTCCATGAGGATATGAAAAATGCAAATTAACTGCTTTATTTTGAGTTTTGAGGAGCTAGCTAATCCAAGTTAGTTGTTATATTCCTTTCAACATTCTTTGGACATGCATATTAAACTGATAATGCCAATGTGTTTATTAAAGATAACTGAGTTATAGGGATATATGGTGAGAAACTTGTGCATTATTAAATGGAAAATAGTGATAGAGGATCATGTTAAGGTACATGTGATGAAACTCTACGTGGCTTGATATGATGAAACACTACACAACATGACTTTATATATATAGATGTATATATATATAGTCATGTTGTGTATATATATTTACAATCATGTTGTATAGGGTTTCATCATATCAAGCCATGTAGGGTTTCATCACACGAACCTATATATACATATATAATTTTCTGAAAAGAATACATCATTGTCTACAAAAATATATATATATATATATATAAAATATGATAATAACATATCATTGTCTGAACAAAATATATCATTGTCTGCAAAAATATATATACAATCTGATAAGAACATATCATTGTTTGAAAAGAATATATCATTCTCTGCAAATATATATACAATCTGATAAGAACATAACATTATATGTGAAGCTTCATGTGATGAAACCCTACACAGCTTGATATGATGAAACCTTGCACGACATGACTGTATATATATATAATTGTCTGCAAATTGTAATCCTAAAATCGGTCAATAAATTGGGACAAAAATTGTATACCCATTAAATTTCATGATTATAATGTAGGGATTCGAAGAGAATCTGATAAAATCTATATACCCATTTAATTTTATGTGCATATTATAATTAATGAAAATAGAAAATGTCTACCCATTAAACCGTATCCTCAAAACCCTCAATAATTTGGGGCAAAAACTGAAAACCCATTAAATTTCATGATTATATTGGTGTTTGATAGTATACCCACTAAATTTCATGAATATACCATTCAAAAATATGATAATGATATATTCGTATCAAAATATATGTGATTAGTTCATAGAATAATGCAAAAAAAAATCATAGAACTCAAACCCTTGATGCCATAGACATAATTATTCATGAGGGATTTGATTTATACCAGTCACATGTAAATAAAAATGATTACAGTCAACGGGTGGTTGGGTGGGCGACCCTCCACATTGGTGGAGGGATACTGGTGGAGTCTAAGTTGGAGTCTATGTGGGTTCTAGTGGAGATGACTTCGCTGTATGTGCGGGCGCGATGGAGAGGACAAATGGAAAATTTGTTAGCGTACTTAAAATTTGGCGAGTACATACATTGATGGCAGATGGCAGTGAAACTCTCATTTTTAGGCATGCTCTGAGTTAAAGTTTGGTTTCGAAGGATGGCCGTGTAGGCGAGGAGTAGATTGCCTCGCATAGCAATTATGCTTCACTCGTGCAAAGTGAGCTCGACTTTGTTGTCGTGGGAATTATTTATGGGAGAGGTGGCTGGTGGGTTAGTTATATGTTTTTGGCTAGGTTTTTGTAGTGCTCATTCTACATGTGGACTGTCAAGTTGCATTTAGCTTTTGGTGGTTGCAAAGATGGCTTCGATTAGTTGATCCAAATTCATTATTTCTATCTCGATGGAGGGGGTGGAGATGTTTGGTGCAAACAATCCCATCTCTTTGCATGAAATAGAGAGATAAGGAGCATTTAGAGCGATCACTAACCAAAGGCTCAAGCGTATCCTGCTTGAGATGGATCCCTTGGTTTTGGTTGCTATTAAAATCGTCTTAGGGAAAGGCCATTTGGAGAGGGAGTATGTGAGGGATAATGCTTATATTTCCTCACAATTCCTAGCTTTGGTGCTGGATAATGACATTTCTAAAGTGGAGGCGAAGAGTATGTTGGTGAGACTGTTTCATGAAGATTTGGTGGGCGGTCTAGAGGAGACCTTGAAGGCTGCTATTGTTGGCAAATGGATTCCACAACCAACAGATTTGGAGTAGCTCTGGAAGAACGAGGTTGTCAAATCTTTTCCTTTCCTCTTGGATTTAAAAGGGGCAAAGCTCATGAGGCACAAAATGATTGCGATCATGGCGGTGGAATTTTTGAGAAGGAAGCTAGGGTTGGTGGAGGTGGACAGCTTGGACTGGATGGAGGATTTTGACTCCTTCACCAAACTTAATGGTTTTATGTAAAGTGAGTATATGCTATGGTCTAATTTTTTTGCTCCTTGGCTAAAGTGATAAGTTTAAGGTCATGTAGGCATGGATTTCCTACATGGATTTAGTCATATTTAGTCGAATTTTGCTCTGTTTGGTATGGAAACCATAGTTTTGGTGGTTTTTTGGCCTAATTGGGTGACTGGTTTTCTTGCATTAGCAAACGAGCTGTATGGTTCATTTTAATATTAATATAATATATCAAACTCTTACGAATAAAAAAATGATTACAGTCAAACCCTCAATGCCATACAAAAAAATGATTTTAAAACACACCAAAATGCATGTGACCACCTTTGACACCAACATAAACCCATTATTGAACAAACAATATTGGAGGTGAAGAGAGGTGGAGATATTACCTACAGTAGAAGGGAGCTGACGAAAGTTGTTGAGGTTGGACAAGGTCACGTCGACGGCGGGAGAAGGCAAAGCTAAATGAGAAGGATGAAAATTGTGGGAGATGATGAGTTTAAGGCTTATAGATGCTCAACAACCCGCAGTAAGTAAACCCACACGCGTGGTTTGATGAAGGCATATGGGGAACATGGTTAACAAGGTAATGTGGTCGAGTTGAGATTAAAGCGACCACCTCCTAGTGGACCCATGTGTATAAATGAGCAAGCCCACATACAAACGCAAGTTGAAATAGGTTTATTGATAATTTGAAATAGGTTTATTAATAATTATAAATTGGCTTTTTTAAATAAAAAATTAGTTTTTTAATGAATGAGTATCAGCGAAGTGATAGAGATGTAGTAGACAGAGGTCTAAAAACACCCTTTTTGAGCACCTTTCGCTTTACGGGTTCGACAAGACATGTTTTAAGTACCCACAAGCCATTTTTTTCTTTTTAAGGTTCTAACTTGCTTACGAACAAGCCCAAAAAAAATGAAGAAATCAATCGTATTTTCCACTCTGTACGGATGGATGAAGTTAGGCTGGGCGACTACTGGTACATCTCCCTTAGTTGAAACATAACCAAACATGACTTCATGTATCTCTTTTACTTCTTCACATATTCCATCCAAATTGTCATGGGTACAATCTTGATTTAACCATACCTTTTTTGTGAGGTGATCATAAACATTATCTTCACACTTTTCATGAGATTCACAATGATCTGGAAGATGCACTGGTGAACTAGATACAACAAAGATATGATTTTTTATTATTATAACTTGTGTTTTCTGACCCACGTTATGCATTTACATAAGATTTTCTAGAACAACCTATATTTGCTGACATGTAACCTTTAGGCATTGAAAACTTTATGTTATCTTCAATATCCATAGCAATTTCATATGCCTGATGAAGAGTTACAAGACCTTTATATCTCAATAGATAACTCATTTATTCATCAAAAGCACCAAGGTATTTGATCAAACATATTGCATCATTTTATTTGAAACCTTCTAAAATGTCCCTTATTGTCTTTGAAACCTCAGGTTGAAATCCAAGACTAACTCTTTTTATTCTTTCTAAATGTTGATGAATTTGGTGACTAATAAGGTAACATCAACTTTCTCACCAAATTATTCCATGACCACTACCATGAAATCATGCCATGAACCAATAGCACACTGGTAAATTTGAGAATCAATCCTTGGTATCTTCCTTCAAAGATTAAACAAAGAGTCTCATGACCACATCTTTAGCATCTATTTCATAGTCTCCAATTAAATCATTGAAATATTGTATATGTCTACTTGCTGATCTAAAAATCCTTCCATTGAATTCTAGTAAATGCTCCTTAATTTCATTAGGAATAGGGTTTGGGTAATTGTAAGTGTCACTGAAATTCAACAGTTTGTATCTTTCAATAGAGAATACTCTTCTTTGAGGGTATGACTATTGTTATATCATGACACTATAACTTGTAGAGGGAGAACCAAAATAGTTATAAATATTTGTAAATGAAGACTTATCCCATCTACAACTATCTTCTTCTCAATATCCCTTTATTTTTATAGAATATTAGGCTTTCTCAATTCCCTTTCTCTTAGTGCTAGTAACCACTTAATAAAAGATAATTTTTTCTAAGAATTTCTTGCAACTAACCTTCTTACGTAACTTATTTTTTAATACAAAAAAAACCTGGAGGTGTACTGCAACTATTACAAATCTTCTTTATCTAACTAAAAGATTTGTAAGCCTAAGCTCTTCTTCAACATTCACTAGGTTCATTAATAGAGTAGCCACCTTTCATCAGAGGATAATATCTTTCAAGCAGTAGAAAGCTCCTCAAAAATCAATTTCATTCCAAGTTCACTCCATCAACATGGACCTTTTTAAACTCTTCATACATGGTGCACCAAATTCCTCTTCCAATTGTGAAGTTCTTCAAATTATCAAAGATCTGAAAAATATATTTTTATTTTTTTTACATTCCTACAATGGCAAAAATTTTGTTGGTGTAATTTGATGGGATGTCAAACTTATCCAAAAAAAGTGCACAACTGCAAACTTCTCCCCGACAACAATGCCAATTTTGTTGGTGACTGGAGTTGTAGGCCCCAAATCCCTAAGGCTTGATAACCTTCCAAGTGCCAGGGGTGTTAGACCTGGGAATATTACCACAAAACTAGTTGAGAAACTAAGGACCAATGATTGAGGTGGGTAAGACCTCCTTCAATTCTAGCTTTGCAAGACCAAGGGGGGTTCTCCCTAAGATGTTGAATTGATGATTGAAACATTGAACAATACCTTGCAAAAAACTATACACACTGCACAATGTATCCCAGTAATGGTGTCATAATATAACTATGTGCTAGTTTGGACATCTAAGGATGAGAACCTTATTAATTGATAATCTACCATATGTGTCTGAGAATGAGTTTATGATACAACCTTGTATTATTGTATTCATTTAGACATGACAGTAAAACACACATAAAGTAAAACTTTAAAAAATGTTTGAGTTGATGTATTTGGAGTGTGTTGAGGATGATGGGAGAGAAATCCAATCATAAAATGGTGCCTTTATCCATTGGGCAACATAGTTATCCAGGTGTAATCAAACAAGCAACAACTAAAAATAATGTGATGGCTTAATCAAGTCACCGCAAAAGACTATGCCTTTCAAAATGCACAAGTAATATAGGCTCTACATATTCATTTAGAAAGAAAATAGACAGTTGCAATAATAGAGTCTACTTAGTAATCCTCAAGCATACCCACACATATCCTTTATTATATTGAAAAGATACCATGCAAATGATTTGCAAGGATTTTACAGACTTCTGGTTGAAAATATAATCAACATACACCTGTAAATGCATACCATACATAAGGAGACTCTCAACCATGGTTGATTCAACCTTTAATCAATCAATCTTCAAATCTTACAAACATTATTGCAAATTTGAGAGAAAACCCAAATTATTGTACAATACAAAAATAGCTACACCCAGAATTTAAAATCAAAACCCAAGGTTTCCTATGAATACCTTTCTTTTGTTGGCTCTGCAACTACTTCTCTCTATAGAAATGTTATCCTCTTCACTCTCTTCTTCCCTTTCTTTGATCATAACTTATATATTTTGTTGCATCATTAAGAAACTAAAGGAGAAAAATCTACGAGTGTGAGAGATTGTACTCGAGCTCCCATGTTAGATGACATCATCTTCACATGGTCACACATGTTAAATCCATTCCTTAGCATTGATGAGCATGTGAATGAGGAAGAAAAACCTTACCCAATTTGCAACAAATCTCTGCTAAGGGATGATTTTTGATAGAAAGGATGTCTACGAACAATAAAGAAGCATGGGCACCGCCTTTCCTTTACTTGCGTTGTTGAAAAATGCATTAAACATTATCCATATAGCCCTAAAAATCAAATCTTTTAGTTGAGAGGGTAGCTGCACATTAATGGTGCTCATGACTAAAAACACATCAATCAAGAGCAATGTTGAAGTTTTAGGCCCGAAGCGCACTTGGTTCAAACATTAAAATGTTCACAAGGCAGAGAAACCATCTTCATCGGACATCGAGCATAAGGCCTGCAACATATTTCTTGATGGAAACAATGATACAAAGAGTGTCAAAAAATCGGGCCACAAAAGAGGACTTCCATCAGACATCAGGTGTTGGGTTTTGGGTCAACTACTTGTTGGAAGAAAGGAGTGAGGAAAGAGACATGGAAGGATTAAAAGGAGTCTGAAAGGGATGAAGGCATGGGATGTCGGGTGTAGGAATTACGTCTTACTGCAGAGTGTGATAAAGGGTAAGAGGAAGATTCAACCTTCGAAAATCCAAAGATTCATAATGTTGAGGATTAGTGATCGGGGATTGAGGATCGAGGAAAAGGAATTCATCTTATCATAATGATAAGAAAAAATGCAAGCAAGAGACCTGATCTCCAAATGTTAAAGGAAATGTATTAGACATTAGGGTTGGGCATACGACTTACACATTATAATGAAAATGTGATAAGATATAGGGAGTGTGAACGATCCCCGAAACTAGAAACCTTGAAAAAATTGTTAAGTTTACAGATATCTCCAAAACCTTCGGTAATGGATATGAAGGGATAAGGTTTAAGAAAGGAAAACAATAAAGGTTAAGGCTTAAGGTTGATGACCAAAACCTAAAAAATATTGAAGAAAGTGATGGAAAGAAGGGGAGAAGAGGAAGATTGTTGGGAATGATAGAGATGACAATCAAGTACAAGCAAACAACCAAAAGCCTGAAATACCAAAAATTTCAATACTTAGCCATTTTTTAGGGTTTTTACAAATGGTTTTTTGATTGCAAGTTGGCATAGGTTAGATGCAACTAACAAAGGGACTTGAACATGATACACCATTGAGATTTCTCAGATCAATTATAATTGATGGGAATCACAATGGGGTAATACAAATCACTATAAATTCATTAAAGTTTTAGGTGCCAACACCAACCAAGTCATATATAAAGTCCACCTAGGGTTATCCTTTTGACATAGTCATCATAAATCAAATCATTCCAATATCTAAATCATACCAACTTTGGAAAGTCCAAGGATCTAACTAAGCAACGAATTCATATCCTACACCAAAAAAGTCCAAAATCATAATCATAGCAAGCCAAAAGATCATAATCAAGGGAAAATCCAACACCATGACCTATTTATATGAAATCCTTTGCCCATATCAAGCCAAGTATAATTAATATGATCCTTATGGTGATGAGGATGGTTTTATCTATCAACCTGAATATGATCCATATGATGATTGGGATGGTCTTGTCTACCAACTTGAATATGATCCTTATAATGATGATGATGATCTTATCTACCAACTTGAATATGATCCTTATGATGACAAGGATAATGGGTGATCCTACAATAGTGGTTTACACTTTTTGGCCAAACTTGACATTGAACTGATTTTTTTAAACTAAATCTTCACTTTCAGGCACCTATAACTGCTAAACCATGAGGAATTTGAAGATGATACAAACTATTGATCACATTGAGCGTATCATTGATCAAGATACCATGATGGAAAACAAGGAGAATATACAATCATTTTATAAGTTAGGTTCAACCACTTTCATCAAATTTGTTCCTCTTGTAGAAGAGAACATAGATCTTTCTACTAAGTCACAATTATCTAATTATGGATTTGCATCATGTTTCAAAAGAGAAATGTATCCTATGAAACACAAAATCTTTCAAAGCATGGGCTATTATGGAAAAGGTTTAGGCCTTCATGAGCAAGGCATTTTAGAGCCAATGTTAGCATATGAAAATTATGGATATCAAGGTCTTGGCTACACATCTCCAAGTGAGCAGTATAATGGTGACAACTCAATGATAGTTGGGGAAACCTCCTATAATGAAAACATCGACATGGAGGTCGTCTATAACACTTCCAAGAATCCTCCATCCACTCATCATTTCCTTATTTCATCCATTCATAATTGCATCCCACATCCAAAAACATCCTAGACCCCTTGATTGGGACCAAAACATCATTCATTATACAAAGTGAAGCATTCCCATGAAGAAAAATATTTCTATCAACTACCAAAGAAAAAGAAAATGTGGATTCTAATATCAAAATCAAAACAAATTTAAAAGTTGGTATACATAATTGTTGAATATTTTTGGATTCGATTGTGTGAAATTTTTTGCATCAACATTTCAGATCACACTCTGTGATCCATCAACAAGATGAAAAAAGAGAGCACAAGGATAAGAATGATAAGTTGTAGACCAAGAATGAATAAAAAGGGGAAGAGAAAGGAAGGAGGGAGAGGGAGTTGCACACCAAGGCACAAGAGGGATAAGACATGACAGGAGAAAGAAAAAATACATAATTGTAATTGTGATTGTCTCTTGCTTTAGTCATTTGTCTTTCGTGTATCAGGAGTTGTGGTAATATTAGCTTCTTTCTGGCAGAGGTTGAAGGTGATTATGAGTTGTACAAGGATGACGCAGATAATATTTTGCTGCTTGTTCCCATGGTGAGTGGCTTCTTCCTGCTACATTTCTCTAGTCTTCGTATTGCTTTTAAGATTCTAATTATGAAAATCAAAGAATGCACACACACATCCCCAAGTAGTTGAGTAAATTTTATATAAGCTTCGTCTACAGTATGGAAGATACTTAATAACCAGACCCTAGTTATCACCAAGTAATGGGGATCTTCGTGTATATTTGGGTCAAAAGGCATGAAACTATAAGAAATGAGAAGTATGCTATTATTAGGTAGAAACATCATTTATTTGATCATCTTACATACTTCTTTGTTTTGGAGTAAAACAGCAACCATTCTATTAGAGTTTAAACTTGTCAGACATTATTTGATTATTTGAAATATGATTTATTTTTCAGCAAATCACTTTCTTTTATATTCATGTATTTGGATAGTAATAATTTCCACAGACTATTGATGAAGACCAATTTAATATAACAAAGAAATGAGACCAATTTAATGAGAGTATGAGATATCTGCAATTTTGTCTACTTCCCTATTTCATGATGGGACTTTTCTGTTCCCTCTAGACGTATGTTCTGCAATTCCCAACAATTTCATATGTTGTTGTATGGATTTATTGTTTAGCTTCTCACGCTTGTGTAAATTAATATCTGCTGATGTGATTTCGGTATGACATTTCTGCTTGTAAGTGATTTGGGTGTGGACTATGATGCATACCAAAATAAGATGGAGAGACTTAATTTCAAACTGAAAATGAGTATCTGTCCATTAGGCTGTATAAATAAACTGATAGAAATCCTCAAGCTGGGTGACTAGAAGAAGTATCAATCATGTAACCTTGATCACCGATCCCATTCAGAAATATGTCAATAATTCCCCTTGCATTTATAAGCACATGCATTCTCAGAAGAGGTGGCTATTGCCAATTATCACAACTCATAACAGTGAAAATAACTATTTGAAACCCTGCTATTGCAATGCAAAATAGCCACACAACGACCTTTACTAATTTTGAATTTCAATAATGTTGGTTTGCTTTGTACCCTATTTCTAGTTTCAGACATTTACTAGATACAATTGGTACGATGATTTGAAGAAGAAGCAACAAAAATCAACAGCTACTATGCAAAATTCTAACCAGGAAACATAAGGTTTCAATTGAACTTCCATTTGACTTCTCAGGACTTTCGTTTATCAAGTAATACTTGGTTAATGCCAGTTTTATGTGAAGGGTGTGGCTGATCAGTCATTACTATATTGTCTCTGTCTCTATTTGCTTCATTGTGGTTGAAGGTTGGAAAACTACAGCTTTAATCCCGATGATTATGTATTGCTCACAGAGAAACAGTGAGCTGTGATTTAAACTTTCTGTTTCTCTTCCCCCCTGAAAATGCATATGAGTGTGATCCAATTTATTTATTTGTCTCACCTCATATGTACTGGCAGCTGAAAAATAGCAGTGAGACCTTCAGATAGCATTTTAAAGAGAATTGCCCTGCATCTGCCTTGCTGCTCCGAGGTAGGAAGGCCAGCTCAAATTTCAATGAGACACCTGGAATACTTTCTATATAACTCATGGTATTAAAGGTACTCTTATTGTCTCCTAGACACTTTTCTTTTTATTATTGTATCATCTACTCTTTAGTGCTCACAAGTCTTTTAATCTGTCTTGTTTATGTAGCATTTTATAAGGATTTCCTTTCTCTGCCTGCTTTCTGTAATTGGTTTTCTTTTTTTACAATGGTTTTAGTAATTTCTTATTCAGTTCTCACAATGGCATATATGCATTTTGTAAATTAAGTATTGTGTAAATGCACATTTAGGTTGCAATCCAGGGAAAACTCTTCAAAACCAAAACATAGAAAGGTCGAACAATAAGGAAGTTAAAATTGTTGTTTGTCATCTTCCACAAGTTTGTGGAGAGAAGTAAAACCTGAGTTAGGTTCAAGATTTTCGTTGTCTCCTTGTAAGTTAATAAAATTTGGTTCCAAACCGACGTTGGCCAGCCAATCTGTAACTTTGTTACCATTTAGTCTGATATGTAGGAAACAAACATCTTCAATTTTCTTAATTAAAGAGGCGACCTCCAACCTTAGTCTCTCCAACTTCCAATTGGAAAACTTTCTAGATTTCATACTTCATATCACGATTATGAATCACCGTCTATCACAAGATGTTGACTATAGTTTGCACACTCCGACTCAGCAGACCAAAGTTTTTTGACTTACAAAAACTTGGCAACTTTAATTTCTTAAAAGGACTAATCAAAATACAGATAAAATGTATCAAATGAGTCTGTAAAATGTTGGAGAAGTGCTTTCTATTAGATTTGAATACAAATAGAGTACAAAATTGCATCGTCCAACGAATATAGCAACTAATTGATAACTACTATGAATTTATGATGATTGTCTTTGAAAGTCATCATCATAAATCACATATCCATGCAAGTTACAAATTGGGATCATTTGCAATTTCCTCTTTCTTGTTCAAGTGAGAAATTGGGGAGAGTATGAGGATCTACTCTTTGCACTTGTCTGTGGATCCTCGCTTACCCTAGAAGGTTGTGGCTTCACTTTACTAGTTGATGGCATTAATGATTCCTTTGCCTCATGTTGGACATCATTTGTCATGATGTCATGCAATCCAAACTCTCCTCCCCAAACTCTTTTGATTCTAGAAGCGTCACACTAGCATAACAAAGAAATGAGAGTATTACATATCTGCAATAATAACTTTATGGTGGGAGATAACTTTAGGACAGATGTTTGGATGTTAACCCGACTTCATGTATTTAGATGGTAATAATTTCCACAAACTATTGATGAAGGCCATTTTAATAGAGAAATTGCTAGAAGCCTCACACTAGCATAACAAAGAAATGAGAGTATGACATATCTGCAATAACAACTTTATGGTGGGGGATAACTGTAGGGGAGATGTTTGGATGTTAACCTGACTTCATGTATTTATATGGTAATAATTTCCACAGACTATTGATGAAGACCATTTTATTGTTAACCGACCTTCATGTATTTAGATGGTAATAATTTCCAACATTTTAATAGATAAATTGCTTGAAGCCTCACTAGCATAACAAAGAAATGAGAGTATGACATATCTGCAATAACAACTTTATGGTGGGGGATAACTGTAAGGGAGATGTTTGGACGTCAACCTGACTTCACTTGCACTCAAGCAGATTGTCTGTTTAAAAGAGAGTGATTTCAGCTAGACTTTAGTGATAGTACAAATGTGTGAATATTTTTCTAACAGCTTTCCTGATTCCAACAAAGACTGCAGATTCCAACGAGACTGCAAAGAGATGAGAGGAAAATATGGGAAGGAGCAAGATAAGAAAGTTTGTGGTGGAGTAGCTACAGGAGAAGAGGTTAAAAGGGGTGACAAAGGCAAGATTGAAGTAGAAGTGAAGGCTATGGCCAGCAACACACAATCAGCCATAAAGGTGTTATGGAAGATTGTTGAAGATATGGTCATAGGAACTGTCACGGGTGTTGTGCAAGCTGCCAAAAAGACTATTATGGGGACTGAACATCGTGAGCATTAATGTTTTCTTTGGAATGGATACCGTTCATTGTATATGCTTTAGCTCTGTATATGTGAGTGCGCAATTATAATGTTATTAGCCGATAGGCTTTATTTCTGATATCCGCCGTCAAACAGTCTAGAGATCACTGTAAACTTGCCGTCAAACAGTCGAGCAGATAGGATTGTTATCTTTGCAGTAAATGCATTTTACCGCTTCACATCACATCTTACAGCTGTGAAAAATCAAATCAAATCTGCATCGAGCTCAAAAATCTAAAGGTCTACAACCCCGATAATTTTATATCTACTCTTCATTTATTGTGAATAGATGAGGGTTTGCTGGAAAATGAGGATGCCTCTTTGGTTGCAGGCATGGTGGCACAGTAGAGAAGGAAAGAACATGGCATCTTTCCAGTTTTCAAGATCCCCACATCACTATTTTGCAGCTTGACTATTGTAGGAGTATGGTGGTACAGGTAGGAAGGGACTCAAGGCTGTTGCAGAATTCCCAATTATAGAAATAACCTACAAAAATGTTGTGCAAGAGAGGTAGAAAGCCACTACATGTAGGAAAATCTAAGGTTTTTCGGGTTATTGCTCAAGCTATATACTATTTATGTAGAAGTCACAGGAAAACCCTAGGCGAACCTAATGCAAAGCTTCAACTTGTGGTTTGTTTGTAGTCGTTTAGGATTGCATATTAAACTATGCATAGATTTATCAACGAGAAAGTGAATAGATTGAAGCAGCAGTTGTAGGGAGATTATTTTTGGTTCGTCTCATTTTTATAAAATAAATGGCAGGGTTTCATCATATTTATCTTGCAGATTCTGCCCATCATTGTCGGGATTTTGGGTCATTTCAGTCGGCGAAGAACAGCCAGGTAGTCCTCTGTTATGATAATATTGGGCTTATGTAGTGCTTTGTTTCATACTCACAATCTAATCTATGGATGCAAAAGATAGCCATGTATGCCCTGATTCTGTAGCCTTTCAGTTAAAATGATCGAAATCTGTCACCATTAATGAATAGAAAATTGTCTCATGCAGTGCTTTGTCTCTAAATTTCTGCAATCTTGTGCCACAGGAAGTAGTAGTTAGCAAATTTAGCTTAGCATATAGTTGCCTATCACGGTGATGGCAGGTCTGCAAAATTGGCAGTGTTACAGCCAGTACATGATGTGAAGAATCAGTGCAATTTTTGATGTCACATGCCATTGAATTATTTACTGGGTTCAGTACACTTTGAGAAGAAATGATTCAATTTACTAGAGTTATATCAATTGAACTATTTCCAGTTTTCTGTTACAGAACGAGAAGAAATGATGTAATACCTCAAGCCTTATTCCCTTAGAATTGAACTATTTGCAGGATTTGAACTTTGGGTAATGTTATGCCAGATAGGACAGACAGCCCAATCAAGAATTCTAAAACCCAAGCTCTCTCGATCACATGGAGCTAAATTTGAGTAATCTTGACTGAAATTAACTAGTTGTATGGAAATTGATTTTTGGATACTTACCTTTGTGAGCACCTAGGTACTCACAAATTTCAACATTATTGACAGTATATAAGAGAAGAGAAAGTGCAATATCTGATGTCTCATTCATAAAAGTTGAACCGTTTACAAGGTTTGAATACACGATGTGAAGCAGTACAACAATTGATGAAGTCATAAATTGTTGAGCCTGAGGTTTCCACAGCTCATGAGATCGAGTAAAAAGCTTCTGGAAATACTAGTGTACATTTAACTTTATTTTATAATTAGCAAACATGATTCATTTGGATGCTCCTTCACTACCTCTTCCATATCTACCTTGACTTCTTTGATAATTATCAGATCTACTTCTACGATTACATCCTGAGTTGTCCTCTGATTTTGCATCAATGCAATGTTTGCATCTTCCACTTCCTTAATTTCTACCTCTGGAAGATGTACTATTTCTATTCCTCCTATTCTATTCTAAATCCACCGTAAGAGAACTTTTAATGCTCTTTAGTATATTCTTTAGCACTCAAGCTTCTTTGTTTTAAGTTTTATAAGGTCTTCAATAGATCTAATAGATCATTTGTTGGAGAAAAGTTAGATTCCAATTTACTCACTACCATTCTGACTGATTTCTTTTATGCTTTAATTGTCGCTTCCTTTCTAAAATATTTCTTTGCACTAAATTGCAGTATGTCTTGCTCAACTTTCTTTATAAAATTCACTTTATAAGGGATACTAATAACTACGTCGCTTTCCTTAACAGTTCTAGTCAGAGCTTTCAATATCCTTCTGTGTTTATGATCTTCAAACAAAAAATCATCTAGGAACCCTTTTTGTTTTCATCATCACTATCACTCAATGTAGGACTCGTAATACCTCAGCATTTTCCTTTACACATCGAACTAGACTAGAATATTGCTAATCTTGGTGAGTAGACAGTAACTTTAAATTTGATGGAATGAAAGAATGTTTGATGATCTACTCACATTCAATTCATGACAGGTATACTCTACCAATCACTTCCTAGACTTGCACTCCCCATTCATCATCTTTTAGTCCCTAGCTAAGGCCTTTGGGTTTCCTCATTACATTTCTATATTTCCTACATACAATATTCATTTCCATGAACAAATCATGTTCTTCGTTAATGCATCTTTCCTACTTTCTTTATTATACTTTACATTCAATTTGCATTGACAATGAATATTAGAATGCTCCTCCATTGGAAGGAAAACTGTGGGATTGCACTGAGCTAAATTTCAGTAATCTCATGTGCCATTAGATATTGGTTAGGAAATTTAGTTTAGTTTATAGTTGGCTATGGGAGTAGCTCCTCACAAGTTTTATTGTTTCCGGCAATACACAATGAAAAGAATATGTGCTATTTATGAACTCTTATGCATTTAGATGTGAACCATTTCTGGTGTTTCAGTAAATAATGAGAAGAAGCAGTGAGTCTTATTATGCCTTTAGAAATGAACTATTTCTAGGATTCGATAACTTAAAAGCCCAATGTAACATAAAATTAAACCATGAAAGCTTAAACCTGAGTTGCTATGATTATGTGCACTTCACTCAGGTAATTCATTAAATTCATGCCAAATTAAGTAGTAGTCAGGAAATTTAGCATGGCATCTGTTCCTTACTCTTGTCTGTGTGATGGCAAGTTCACAATGTGTAGGAATAGTGTTATTTTTCAAATTGAATTATTTCCAGAGATTGGATAATTTAATCCAACTTGATCTGAGATTCTAACAAAGAAAACTAAGAAAACTAAGACCAGAGCTACCTTGTTCATTGACTGAACACTTGGCAAGCTCTCACAAGGTTGTTTGATTTGTCTCCACTTTCCCTTAGCGTGAATGTCCACAAGGTGAAAAGGTGCAATTTCTTAAGTTATGCCTTTGGATTTTCCTATTCTTCTCAGGTTGGATTTTTATTCTGACCGTCTTTGTATACTTCCTCTTGCCTGAAACACTGGTTTTGGAATAGAATAGTGCCACCCCTTGAAGAGATTATTATTCAATGGAGAAAACACTGGTTTTGGAAGAGAATAGTGCCACCCCTTGACAATGTTCAAGAAAATGGGGAAATCTAAGATAACGAGTCTGTATTTCCAGAAGCTACTAAAAATGGGCACCAAAAATAAGTTATTTTTGGTAAATTTCTTAACTTCTTTACTAAACTGTAACCTTGTAAATTTGTATCCACATTGCCCTTTACATATTGTAATTTAGTTTGGAGATTTTAATTTGAGTGTAATATCTTAGCTCTCATTTAAAATATGTCTGGCAACTATTTACAAACCACAAACACCTGGCGATGTGAGGCTTTGATACATGGAGTAAATGAATAATGGTATAGCTGTATTACAAACCACAAACCTGACCCAGGGTTTCAAGGCAGCAATGACATACATGAATAATTGTGATTCTCTCTTGCTTTAGTCATTTGTCTTTCGTGTATCAGGAGTTATAGTAATATTAGCTTCTTTGTGGCAGAGGCTGAAGGTGATTATGAGTTGTACAAGGATGAGGCAGATAAGTTTTCGCTGCTTGTTCCCATGGTGAGTGGCTTCTTCCTGCTACATTTCTCTAGTTTTCGTATTGCTTTTAAGATTCTAATTATGAAAATCAAAGAATGCACACACACATCCCCAAGTAGTTGAGGAAATTTTACATAAGCTTCATCTACAGTATGGAAGATACTTAATAACCAGACCCTAGTTATCACCAAGTAATGGGGATCTTCGTGTATATTTGGGTCAAAAGGCATGAAACTATAAGAAATGAAAAGTATGCTATTAATAGGTAAAAACATCATTTATTTAATCTTCTTACATACTTCTTTGTTTTGGAGTAAAACAACAGCCATTCTATTAGAGTTTAAACTTGTCAGGCATTATTTGATTATTTGAAATATGATTTACTTTTCAGCAATTCACTTTCTTTTATCTTCATGTATTTAGATGGTAATAATTTCCACAGACTATTGATGAAGACCAATTTAATATAACAAAGAAATGAGACCAATTTAATGAGAGTATGAGATATCTGCAATTTTGTCTACTTCCCTATTTCATGATGGGACTTTTCTGTTCCCTCTAGACGCATGTTCTGCAATTCCCAACAATTTCATATGTTGTTGTATGGATTTATTGTTTAGCTTCTCACGCTTGTGTGAATTAATATCTGCTGATGTGATTTCGGTATGACATTGCTGCTTGTAAGTGATTTGGGTGTGGACTATGATGCATACCAAAATAAGATGGAGAGACTTAATTTCTAACTGAATATGAGTATCTGTCTGTTAGGCTGTATAAATAAACTGATAGAAGCCTCACACTAGCATAACAAAGAAATGAGAGTATGACATATCTGATATCTGCAATAACAACTTTATGGTGGGGGATAACTGTAGGGGAGATGTTTGGATGTTAATCTGACTTGATTTGCGCTCAGGCAGAAGAGAGTGAATTCTTATCATTAACAGAGGCAGATTTACATTTATTCCAACGAGACTGCAAAGAGATGTGAGGAAAAGATGGGAAGGAGCAAGGTAAGCAAGTCTGTGGTGGAGTAGCTACAGGAGAAGAGTTTAAAAGGGGCGACAAAGGGAAGATTGAAATAGAAGTGAAGGCTATGGCCAACAACACACAATCAGCCATAAAGGTGTTATGGAAGATTGTTGAAGATATGATCATAGCAACTGTCACGGGTGTTGTGCAAGCTGCCAAAAAGACTATTATGGGGACTGAACATCGTGAGTTGTATATGCTTTAGCTCTGTATATGTGAATGCACAGTTATAATATTATGCTATATATAGTCCTATCTTGTATTGTTTGAAACACATTGATTTTGCTTGGTGCTAGCTACTTGTGAAATCATATTATTACTAACATTGAATGTCCGAAGATATTCAAAGTTACTCATTGGTCTAAGCGTCTTTAAGTATCTACTGTATGATGATGTGATATCAGATCATGGATTCATAAAATATCTTGTGTCTTTATTGATAGAGACACTTTGAGGAGATTTTTTTTTTACCTATGCAATCAAACTAACTCAAGAGAATGGCTACTATTTTCACTTGTTTCTTACATTTGTTTGTTTTTATGGATTTGATTGTGCCATCTGCACTAATTTATATAACTTATTGAAATTAAGTGATACTGTGAGTAGTTATTATGCCATTTTGAAAGTTGCTATATCCGTTAGTTGATCATGTTAGTTCCAGGCCTTTAATGCAGGATATTAATAATGTTGGGGATTTTTCATGAAGATATTAAACTTGTGTGTATCAAAAATCTCTTAGAGATTTTGGAGCTAAAGATAGCCCCTCAAGTTTAAAATGGTCTTCAAAGTTCCTTTTAGCTACTTGCTGATATTTTTCAGGAGATTCCATTCTTTTCACCCTCAATCCCCTGCTTTCAGTATGCCTTCACCAAGAGTACTTGGTTATCATACTCCTTTGGGACTTTCAGACTAGAGGGCTTCAAATATTGAAGTTAAAATTCAATATTGTAAGAGAGGGCAATGGCCAAAAAAACTATATTAATTTATAATAGAATAGATATCCAGACTTTCCACAACCTATTATGAGTAGATTATCAAATTCCTGGAATCCCTGTGTATGAATTGAAACTTCTATTTAATTTGTATTCATTTTTTAAGTTGTTTTCTACCCATTTACTCATTTTGTTATATGTAAATGTCTATGATATTTTCATATTGCACTCCATCTTGTCTAAAATAAAAATAGGTTCACAAAGGTCTATGGTTTAGGAAGTCTTCAATTTCTTGGTCATGATGTATATGAGCATCCATTGTAGTAATATCCTAAATTGTATAAGTAATGAGATATAGATAATGCAGCTAATAAAATAAAAATTTTACTTGTTCATAGGATTTATGAACAAAAAAGGGAACTCGTACCATATAAACATAGACACAAAAGCTCTGAATATAGGATAGATACAACTGTGGGCCATAAAAAAGCTACCCATTATCTCAAACACTGATGATGGGAAAAAACCCCTTGTCATTCTATATAATTAGGGATATAAATTGTGTGTCCAAGTAAATTTTGTAAGAGCTTTTGTTACCAGTATTTCAGTCTCTTCAGGAAATTTCAAGTACATGTTAGTTCATAATCCCTATCCATAGAGTGTATATCGTTTCTTTCCCTTCAGCACAACATCTGAGCAACTGTACAAGAGTTTTGTGATGAATATTTTTTAGATTGCTCACTTCATTATATAATGAACTTTCATCCTATCTAGAATTTATTGCTAACCGTTTAATTGCTAGTGTTCTTCCATCTGAGGTTTTTCCTTGCAATAGTGGAAGAGATCATATACAATTATTCTTTTTTCCTAAGAAAAATGAAAGATATTCCTTCATTAAGCTTCAAAAAAATTCCAAGTGACACAGCTGCCCATGTTTTAATTCTGGTCAAACTTAGGAATAAGAGACATTTCTATACCTTATGAAAAGTTGCAAACTCTCACCCATTTGAACATGCCTAAAATTAAATACAAGGGCTAATTTCAGCTCAACAAATTAGGTATAATAATGTCTAAAAGCTAGTAGCATATCTAATTAGCATGCTCAGCATCAGTACTGTATTCTTTAAGGGAAGGGGCTTTTGGACTTAGATTTTAAAAGTGTAAAACCAAGGGCTTAAACAGTAACCATTATTCTAGGAACATTAACCATTCTTCTATGAACAGTAAACCCACTCCTATCAACAGTAAAAACCTAATGCTTCACCCTATATACTTGACAAACTGCCCTGCCAACATAGGCTTCTAGAAAGCTGGAAAATTCATACTGATTTACACAGTTAAAGCTACAATGAAAAAATTGCACAATTTTAGATGATGGAAAGTGTGCAGGTTGGTGAGTGTAATGGTTTTATAAATCATACCGCTAGGGGGGAAAATTTTAGAGCAAGTAATCCTTTTGGCTTAGAAACTTGAACATTACATCCAGGCTTGTCCATTTTCTTTACATCTCAATTTGGTGAGGCAAATCTAGAGGAAGCTAAATGAGAAGTTTGTGCAATTCAAAATTGGGTTACAACCCACTTGACAAAACAACATTTATTTAGATAACTCTGGAAATAATATCAAGAAAAAATATTTATGCCATGTGAACTCTCTAGTTCTATTCATCTCAAAGGAACCCATAAAACAATTCTAGCATAACAAGAAAAGCATGGCACCTTGTAGACTAACTCAAAGCCACCCTCTCCTGGCTTGCTCTGATTACAGAAGGTCCCCGTGGATCTCGTTAAGGTCATGAAGTCGAAAATGAATACCTCTCGTTTAAGAATTTCATGACTATGGTCTTCATGATGATCTATATTTGATTTATTGCTTCAAGAACACGGTCTCTATTATTACTATAAACCACAAAAATAAGAACCTACATATTCTAGACAGATATTTTTACCATTCAAAATGATCAACAAACTATCACATTGTTGGATGATTAACACTTAATCTGTGACGTGGCTTTACTAGTAATGATTATTACTATATATATTAGTGTATATTCTTTCCATCAGCATCCAAGTTTCTTACTTGGCTCAACAAGCTTTCACATTGAGATTGTGAGTTTTCCACAAAATGAGAAATATCCTTAACAGGATAAAGCCAAAAATCACAAGCTTGTGATAGGGCAATAAATTATTAATATATATTTGGTGCACATTTATAGAAGCAACGTAATAGACATTACTGACATTGTGAGCTGACATTTACTCTATGGTACATTAGTTGCACCGTAACTTTCCTCCTCACATGAACATCAATAATGCCATGTCATGGTCCACACGTATAGTACTACCTATTTATGAGGTATCCTAAATACCGATATTTTCAATCTTTGAGTAACTTCCACAACCTCTATTTCTTATGGTTTATGATTTCGCAAAAGGAAATAGTAGAGCCTTGTAATATATAAACTTTCAATCAACTGATGTTAGTTAAGAGAATAAACCAAATGTATGTAAATTAAACAAGTGCTACATAGTGGCAGGATATTCATAATGTTGGGGAATTTTCATGAAGATATTAAACTTGTGTGTATCAAAAATCTCTTAGAGATTTTGGAGCTAAAGATAGCCCCTCAAGTTTAAAATGGTCTTCAAAGTTCCTTTTAGCTACTTGCTGATATTTTTCAGGAGATTCCATTCTTTTCACCCTCAATCCCCTGCTTTCAGTATGCCTTCACCAAGAGTACTTGGTTATAATACTCCTTTGGGACTTTCAGACTGGAGGGCTTCAAATATTGAAGTTAAAATTCAATATTGTAAGAGAGGGCAATGGCCAAAAAACTGTATTAATTTAGAATAGAATAGATATCCAGACTTTCCACAACCTATTATGAGTAGATTATCAAATTCCTGGAATCCCTGCGTATGAATTGAAACTTCTATTTAATTTGTATTCATTTTGTAAGTTGTTTTCTACCCATTTACTCATTTTGTTATATTTAAACATCTATGATATTTTCATATTGCACTCCATCTTGTCTAAAATAAAAATAGGTTCACAAAGGTCTATGGTTTAGGAAGTCTTCAATTTCCTGGTCATGATGTATATGAGCATCCATTGTAGTAATATCCTAAATTGTATAAGTAATGAGATATAGATAATGCAGCTAATAAAATTAAATCTTTACTTGTTCACAGGATTTATGAACAAAAAAGGGAACTTGTACCATATAAACATAGACACAAAAGCTCTGAATATAGGATAGATACAATTGTGGGCCATAAAAAAGCTACCCATTATCTCAAACACTGATGGTGGGAAAAAACCCCTTGTCATTCTATATAATTAGGGCTATAAATTGTGTGTCCAAGTAAATTTTGTAAGAGATTTTGTTATCAGTATTACAGTCTCTTCAGGAAATTTCAAGTACATGTTAGTTCATAAGCCCTATCCATAGAGTGTATATCGTTTCTTTCCCTTCAGCACAACATCTGAGCAACTGTACAAGAGTTTTGTGTTGAATTTTTTTTAGGTTGCTCACTTCATTATATAATGAAATTTCATCCTATCTAGAATTGATTGCTAACTGTTTAATTGCCAGTGTTCTTCCATTTGAGGTTTTTCCCTGCAATAGTGGAAGAGATCATATACAATTATTCTTTTTTCCTAAGAAAAATGAAAGATATTCCTTCATTAAGCTTCAAAAAAATTCCAAGTGACACAGCTGCCCATGTTTTAATTTTGGTCAAACTTAGGAATAAGAGACATTTCTATACCTTCTGAAAAGTTGCAAACTCTCACCCATTTGAACATGCCTAAAATTAAATACAAGGGCTAATTTCAGTTCAACAAATTAGGTATAATAATGTCTAAAAGCTAGTAGCATATCTAATTAGCATGCTCAACATCGATACCGTATTCTTTAAGGGAAGGGGCTTTTGGACTTAGATTTTAAAAGTGTAAAACCAAGGGCTTAAACATTAACCATTATTCTAGGAACATTAACCATTCTTCTATGAATAGTAAACCCAGTCCTATCAACAGTAAAAACCTAATGCTTCACCCTGTATACCTGACAAACTCCCCTGCTAACATAGGCTTCTAGAAAGCAGGAAAACTCATACTGATTTACACAGTTAAAGCTACACTGAAAAACTTCACAATTTTAGATGATGGAAAGTGTGCAGGTTGGTGAGCGTAATGGTTTTACAAATTATACCGCTAGGGGGGAAAACTTTAGAGCAAGTAATCCTTTTGGCTTAGAAACTTGAACATTACATCCAAGCTTGTCCATTTTCTTTACATCTCAATTTGGTGAGGCAAATCTAGGGGAAGCTAAATGAGAAGTTTGTGCAATTCAAAATTGGATTACAACCCACTTGACAAAACAACATTTATTTAGATAACTCTGGAAATAATATCAAGAAAAAATATTTATGCCATGTGAACTCTATAGTTCTATTCATCTCAAAGGAACCCATAAAACAATTCTAGCATAACAAGGAAAGCATGGCACCTTGTAGACTAACTCAAAGCCACCCTCTCCTGGCTTGCTCTGATTACAGAAGTTCCTCGCGACTCTCGTTAAGGTCATGAAGTCCAAAATGAATACCTCTCATTTAAGAATTTCATGACTATGGTCTTCATGATGATCTGTATTTGATTTATTGCTTCAAGAACACGTTCTCTATCATTACTATAAACCACAAAAATAAGAACCTACATATTCTAGACAGATATTTTTACCATTCAAAATGATCAACAAACAATCACATTGTTGGATGATTAACACTTAATCTGTGACGTGGCTTTACTAGTAATGATTATTACTATATATATTAGTGTATATTTTTTCCATTAGCATCCAAGTTTCTTTCTTGGCTCAACAAGCTTTCACATCGAGATTGTGAGTTTTCCTCAAAACGAGAAATATCCTTAACAGGATAAAGCTAAAAATCACAAGCTTGTGATAGGGCAATAAATTATTAATATATATTTGGTGCACATTTATAGAAGCAACGTAATAGACATTACTGACACTGTGAGCTGACATTTACTCTATGGTACATTAGTTGCACCGTAACTCTCCCCCTCACACCAACACCAATAATGCCATGTCATGGTCCACACGTATAGTACAACCTATTTATGGGTTATCCTAAATACCTATATTTTCAATCTTTGAGTAACTTTCACAACCTCTATTTCTATGGTTTACTATTTCGCAAAAGGAAATAGTAGAGCTTTGTAATATATAAACTTTCAATCAACTGATGTTAAGAGAATAAACCAAATGTATGTAAATTAAACAAGTGCTACGTAGTGGCTAGTACTTCATGCTCTTGGGGTAGAAAATAGAAATAAATGAATAAAAAGTAGGTGACACTTTTGATCTGTGGCACTACAAACAAAGGATTTTTTGGAGGTGCCAAATGAACAATGTTATGTCGACTGGCATACATATGTGCAAAGTAAAACAACAAAACCAACTAGGATATGGAGATATAGAAACAAAACACCTTATATTAATTTGTAGAAGAACAAAATACAAAGATGGGCCAGTCAAAATTCAGGAACCTATCAATCTTTGCTACCCAATCCAATGAGAAACACCTAGCTGAAGAAGTTTAGTAGAAACTTTCTCTATTCTACAACTCCAACTCCAAAACTAGAACCTATTCTTCTTAAAAGTGCATGCTTAAATAATAGATTGCGTGTTCCTCTTGGCCTTTGTCAGTGAGCTAAACAATTAGAATGATTATGTTAAGTGTTGTTGATCTGTTGTAACTTTCACTTTTCCAAAACATAATGTAATTGACACTCAAAGGCATGAGTGTAACCGACACTCAAAGACAAGGATTTTCTATGATGTTTGTACAATTTTCTTAAGATTTCTGAACTTGAATGCACTCAAGAGTTGCTGTACAATACTACAAAAATATCTCCATGTCTATGGTTGTGACTTCTCACAAGACTAGATTCAAAGTAATTAGCAAAGCCTTCAAGGTTTGGCTTGCATTAACAATGTGGTCATTGTGAGACTCTGTTATGGACTCAATGAAGATTATTTTTTAGAGCTAGGGTGTTGGTTATGTTGATGTTGTATAGTTGAATTTCTCCCTAGAAGTCTATATCTTAGCTATTAGAAGTTGCAGAGATCTCAAAAGTTCACAAATTGACTTAATGTTTATTTCTCTATGCTATTAGAAGGATCTTCATTTTGATTGATTAAATTGTTTTAATTTTTTCTTTCCAACTTATTCCAAAGAAGGGAAAGGATGATATTGTTTACTATGTGCCAACAAGGGATGAGATCAAGTCTCAGGGACAGTTGGAGCGCTAGCTTGTGTTGGTTGGAAGATTGTTTAAATCACAATTTTTAAATCTTTCAAGGTTGTTTAGAGAATTTTAGAAGCAAAACAATCTTTGGTGGGCACACTTTCCAGCCCATGGCTACCTTATCCTTTCTCATAGGCCATGGCAATCAAATCTTTTCTCTTTGTACTGAAAATGGCCATCTTGCTCATGTTCTTTGGGAAAAATTTGTTATTATTTTAATTTTTTTCTTGGTGCTTGGGAATTTTTAGTCCTTCCCAATTCATTTGAGGCCACAAGACTTGGTTCCTAGCATCAACACAATTTGTCCAAAACTGCAAGCTCGACTTTAAGTATTTATATAAAAAGAGAGTTACCTATATATGTCTTAAAGTTTCTCTAGTGAAACATCCATCTTTTCTGAAAGAAGATCTTCATTGTTCGCCATTGTTCAAATCCATCTTTTGTAGCGTAAGTTACAATAGTATTTAAGCACTCATTTATATTTTAGGGATTTGATATTATATTCTTGTTGAACAAATTATTTGTGCATTAACAATTTCTTGCTGTCAAACCTTGAAAACCTTGAAGACTCTCATGGACCAGAAAACTTTCTCTTCAACCTCCACTAGTCGACTAAGATGTCATATTTTGGTAACAGGTGTCATATTTTATAATTCTTTGATTTATTTATTAGGGCTTGGAAATTCTATTTTCTGTTATGAAAATATTCAAATGTACATGGTTGTTTAATTTGTGAACATTTGGTGAATTAAGGAGGGTTTATCTTCTAGAAATGATAATATTACAAGGAATTAAAAGCATAAAGTTTCCACAATCCATGATAATCAAGTGAGCAATTTCTGGATTAATTCTCCTTCCTCCTTTCAAAGTTTCTTTTTACTTTAGTTTTTTGTCTTTTAAGTTTTCTTTTGTGTTTTTTTAGTTTTATTTAGTTTTTATCTCATCCTCTTTTGGTTTTAGAGATTTATTATATGTTTCTTCATTATAGTTTTTAATTATGCCCTTATGTCTTTTTACTATTTATATTTTTTGTTAATTTACTTTTTGTTATTATTGCTTTCTTGGTACCCTTAATCTTTAATGTGGTCCTTTTTGGTTTTTTTGTATTTATGTATCTTCTATTTACATTTGTAATTTTTTCATAAATAATAATATTTTCATACATATTTATTATATACTTCTTTATTTATTATATACCTTTTCCTCAATGGAAGAAGTATCTTCTATTTTCTTTTATAATTTTTTCTTAAATAATAATATTTTCATACTTATTTATTATATTCTTCTTTACTGAATCAATTTATATAATATGTTTGTTAATGGCATATATATCTTTAATCTTTAATCTAAGGCATATATACTTTTTAGTTTTTTCATTTGATTCTTTGTTCATTTGTTTGGCCTCTTTTATTCTTTTTATAGTTTTTTGTTTAGATTCCATTTTTTGGTTTGATTTTTGCCTTATTGGCATGTTGACTTCTTGCTCTCCCTAGCTCCTCACCTATTCAAACATCCAAGTCTGCTACCTTATTCTCTCTCTCTCTCTCTCTCTCTCTCTCTCTCTCTCTTGCTTGGTTTATCATCCTAATGATGGATCATGGAGTATGATTCAAAACGTTGATACAAAAAATTGACACAGTTTTAATCCAAAAATTGCTCACTTGAATATTACAAGGAAACAATCAGATCCTAAAATTGGGCATATGAAAGATTCTAATAAGTGTGGGACCTATAGCCCATTTGTAGAATAAAGAAAATAATCCAAATGTCCAACTATGTTGGTGAACTAACCCTTTGGTTCATCCATGTGAATGAGCATTTTGTACGTATCAAGTCCAATAAATTCACCAATATCACTAAATCTTAAAAATCCTTTTACGCCTAGGAGGTGTGTTAAAATACTCCCTATTTCTACCCCAAAGAAATAATCACGCTAAAATCATCCCCACAACAACCAATTTATAAGGGGAAGCAAGAATAATGAACATGATTTCATTTCAAAGCTTAAGTGTGTCCCCTAAACTTGTGGGGCTATAAACATTAATCAACAAAAGAGATAGCCTAGACAAAATTATTTATATTGCTAACTGTATCCAATTTAGGGTGGAGTGAGAAACTCCTTAAAAATCTGAACAGGATGCTAAAGGACCCCCAATTCATTAGCTTGACTTATTGCATTCGCCCTAGTATCCATCTGACCTGAGCAATAAGGAACAACTCCATTTCCTATAACTTCAGTTTTGTTCCTAAAGTATAATTATACCAGTCAACATGTGATCAATTTGGCACTTTGCCATGAATGCCACTTTCCTGGTGTAGATCTTCATTGCTTCGTAAAAGAAGGGACTTACATAAAAGAATCTATTTTCTTCATTCTCCAACCTTTCAATCAAATCTTGACATAGACAGACATTTACACTCTCTCATTCAAAATAAAAAAAATCAAAATAATTTCAAACAAGACATAGGTAGTGTTTCTCCAATTTCAAACTTACAACTTATTACACATTTGATTTCCAATTAAAATGATTGCTGTCAATTTCATTTGTCAATAGAAACAATTTAAAAGCTTGCAATAAAGATGTAAATAAACTCAATTTATTTAAATCAAATACAATTATTTGCAATTTCATTTGATTTCATTGGTCTCTATTGTTTATACATTCTGACTCCACACTTATACCTTTCTATATTGTTCCTTATTGCATACCCTACATAGCATTTGGTTCTTTGCATCTGCACTTTATTTCATTGTAAAATTCCACTTTTCTATCCCCAAAGCGCCATAATTCTCTTGCTTACTCATACTAGACGTCATGTTTCCTCTATGTTGCCTATTTTCAAATTCTATCTTCTTTAGTTTATGTGCAATTTTGTTTATTCAAACTCTCTTTGAATAACAATTCTTGCACTGTTCAAGAGGTGTAGCCTCTTTTCCTCCTCTTCCACTCATCCTTTTTCACACTTCTCAATTTGTCCTACACAATCCCAATTACCCTTGCGTATACCTTTTTTCATCTCCCTCCATTTACCATGTTGCTCCCTACCTTCTATCTGTTGTTGCAAATTAAATTGTTAATCAAATGGGTGCAACCTCTACTTACATGCATTATGTCTTATTTTCATTTGCAATTTAAATTTTTAAATGCTCTTAGCATAGGCACAACCCCTCTTGCTGATTTTTTCCACGAGAAACCTCTTCTTCCTGCTCATGCCCCCCTTCCCTTGCAATTTTTCAATCTAAATTTTTTTATTGTCTTCTTGCTACCCCTTCATTCTCAACGCCTCTTCATATGCCTTACCCTTAACATTTTAATTTCTCTCATATGCATTCATTTTCAATTTTAAATTCTAAAATGCCAACTTATAATAGCATGACCCTATGTATCCTCAAATATGCATTTCACATTTTTTATTTTTTAAATGTTTCTTTCTTGCCATCATACGCCCCCAATCTGCAATTTATTTTTAAATTTATTGTTTTTATTGTTGTTCTTTTTTTTTCCAATGTTGAATCTCATTCAAAGTCTCCTCTTCGACTGACATTTCATTTCTCTTAAATTCTATTTTTTAGAGGAAGTGATTATTTATTTTCCCCAACACATCAATTGGGTGCTAGAATAAATAATATATATATATATGAAGCCACAATCACTAATTGAATATTCAAACAACGAAGTTTCTGGTGAACTTGAAAAAACTGAAGATGCAACAATTTTGTTGATGCGGTTTGCTCATGCCCTAGATGATCTTGCATCAAATCCCTAGTTGATATGGAAATGGTGATTTGCTTTAGGATTTTGTGGATCAAAGCCACCTTTATGAGGAAATATATGTGAGAATTCTTGTTGATTAGGTCCTAGTTGATGGAATAGATTGTTCCTACACAAGCACCATTCTTCAACAAACAATTGTTGATCTAGTACTCCTCTAGAATATTGTAATGTTGTATTCCACATGGAGCATAATTAAGGGAGCATTAGAGAGAGTTGAAGTTTGGAATCCATTCTTGAATGTGAAGGGTGGAATCACCCACTTTCTATGGTGTGTTCTTTAGAACAAAATCTTTATTAGCACTCTTCAAAAATTCACCAAAAAAAGCCCTTTGGTAAGAATTTCATTGCACCTCTTGCACCCCAAGAGGTGAGGATTGAATCCTCAATTTGGTTTCATGTCCTTTCCCACTTATCCCTCTTCCAATTAGTGCACATTCCAGTAAAGAACTTTTCATATACATGTCATCTGAGTAGACAATCACTCTTTGTTCATTCGTGCTAGAATTTGTATAATGTTGATTTTGGTACCAAGCATTTTTTTATAATTAAATCAAAATAAATAAATTATATTGCATTAAGAGATTAAAATTGTATGACATATAATGAGGCTCTTTGAGGAAGCAACCTTGTTTAATCACTCTCAATATAATGAATTTCTTTAGAATTGTATTTGGGTTAGGTTGCGGTGATACCCCTCTTCTTTTGTGTGTGTCTCTCTCTTACCCTGTCCATGCGACTCGCTTTATTTCTTATTACTTTTTTTTTTTTTTCAATCTATATTTACATACATCCTTAAGGGACTACTCTCGCCCTAGCATGAAACCCCTTACTAACTCCAACTTCGTAGAATGTAAGATCAAGGTAAGGTGGGTTGGAAGTTGGGATAGGTTGTGTGGATACCCCCGAGTCAAAACAAAGAAAGAGAAGTCCATACCTTTTTATTGTCAGAATGTAAGACTCTTTACAGACTATTGCATATATATCTCTAAGGGACTAGCTTCGCCCCAGCGTGACACTCCTTCTCGACCCCAACTTAGCAAAATGTAAGACCAAAGTAAGGCAGGTAAGGTGTTGGGTTGGGTTGCGGGGATACCTCTCTTCTTTTGTGTGTATCTCTCTCTTACCCTGTCTGTGCACTTCTCGCTTTATTTCTTATTACTTTTATTTATGTTTTCTTTCAATCTATATTTTTTATTTTTTATTGTCAGAATGTAAGACTCTTTACAGATTATTGTATATATCTCTAAGGGACTAGCTTCGCCCCAGCATGACACTCCTTTCCGACCCCAACTTGGCAAAATGTAAGACTAAGGTAAGGCAGGTAGGGTGTTGGGTTGGGTTGCGGAGATACCCCTCTTCTTTTGTGTGTATCTCTCTCTTACCCTGTTCATGCGCTTCTTGCTTTATTTCTTATTACTTTTATTTATGTTTTCTTTCAATCTATATTTACATACATCCTTTGGTCACTAGTCTTGCCCCAGTGTGACACCCCTTTCTGACCCAACTTGAAAGAATGTAAGACTAAGGTAAGGTGGGTTGGATGTTGGGTTAGGTTGTGGGGATACCCTTGAGTCAAAAAAAGAAAGAGAAGTCTATACCTTTTATTGTCAGAATGTAAGACCATTTACAGACTATTGCATATATCCTCAGGGGACTAGCTTCGCCCCAACATGACACCCCTTCCCGACCTCAACTTGACAAAATATAAGACCAGGGTAAAGCGGTTTGGGTGTTGGGTTGGGTTGCGGGGATACCCCTATTCTTTTGTGTGTGTGTCTCTCTCTTACCCTGCCCATGCACCTCCTACTTTATTTCTTATTACTTTTATTTATGTTTTTTTTCAATTTATATTTACATACATTCTCAAGGGACTAGTCTTGCCCCAATGTGACACCCCTTCCTGACCCCAACTTGTCAGAATGTAAGACCACGGTAAGGTGGGTTGGGCATTTGGCTGGGTTGTGGCGATACCCCTGAGGCAAAAAAAAGAAGAAAAAAAAGGTTCATAACATTTTATCGTCAGAATGTAAGACATTTTATAGACTATTGCATATATTCCCAGAGGATTAGCCTCACCCCAACGTGACACCTTTTTCCAACCCTGCCTATGCACTTCTTGCTTTATTTTTATTACTTTTATTTCTGCTTTTTTCAATCTATATTTACACACATCCTTAGGGTACTAGTCTCGCTCCAGCATGACACCCCTTCTTGACCCCAACTTGGCAAAATGTAAGACCAAGGTAAGGTGGGTTGGGTGTTGGGCTGGGTTGTGGAGATACCTCTAAGTCAAAAAAAAGTAAAAAAAAAGTCAATATCTATTTATCGTCAGAATGTGACACCCTTTTCCGACTCCAACTTGGCAAAATGTAAGACCAAGGTAAGGCAAGTTGGGTGTTGGGTTGGGTTGTGAGAATACCCTCTTCTTTTGTGTGTGTCTCTCTTTTACCCTTCCCATGCACCACTCGCTTTATTTATAATTACTTTTATTTATGTTTTTTTTTCAATCTATATTTGCATACATCCTTAGGGGACTAGTTTCTCCTCAGCATGACACCCATTATTGACCCCAACTTGGCAGAATGTAACACCAAGATAAGGTGGGTTGGGTGTTGGGCTGGGTTGTGGGCATACCTCCAAGTCAAAATAAAGAAAAAAGAAAAACATTTTTATTGTCATAATGCAAAACTCTTTACAAACTATTGCATATATCTTCAGAGGACTAGCCTCGTCCCAGCATGACACCCCTTCCTAACCCCAACTTGACAAAATATAAGACCAAAGTAAGGCAGGTTGAGTGTTGGGTTGGACTGCAAGGATACCCCTCTTCTATTGTGTGTCTCTTTCTTACTTGCCTATGCACCTCTCACTTTATTTCTTATTAATTTTATTTATGTTTTTCTTTCAATCTAAATTAACATACATCATTAGGGGACTAGTCTCGCCCCAACACAAAACCCCTTTCTGACTTCAACTTGGCAAAATGTAAGACCAAGGTAAGGTGGGTCGGGTGTTGGGTTGGGTTGTGAAGATACCCCTAAGTCAAAGAAAATAAGAAAAAAAGTTCATACTTTTTTATTGTCAAAATGTAAGACCCTTTACAAACTATTGCATATATCCCCAAGGGACTAGCCTCGCCCCAACGTGACACCCATTCTTCACCCCAACTTGACAAAATGTAAGACCAAGGTGAGGCGAGTTGGGTTGCGGGGATACCCCTTTTCTTTTGTGTGTGTCTCTCTTACCTTGTCCATGCACCTCTCATTTTATTTCTTATTACTTTTATTTATGTCTTCTTTCAATCTATATTTACATATATTTTTAGGGGACTAGTCTCGCCCTAGCGTGACACCCCTTTCTGACCCCAACTTGGTAAAATGTAAAATCAAAGTAAGGTGGGTTGGACATTGAGCTAGGTTGTGGGGATACCTTTGAGTCAAAAAAATAAAGAGAAGTCCACACCTTTTTTCTTGTTAGAATGTAAGACCTTTTACAAACTATTACATATATCTCTAAGGGACTAGCCTCACCCCAACGTGACACCCATTTCTCAACCCCATCTTGGAAAAATGTAAGACCAAGGTAATACGGGTTGGGTGTTGGGTTGTATTGCGAGGATAACCCTCTTCTTTTGTGTGTGTCTCTCTTACCTTGCCCATGCACCATTTGTTTTATTTCTTATTACTTTTATTTATGTTTTCTTTCAATCTATATTTACATAAATTCTTAAGGGACAAGTTTCCCCCTAGCGTGACACCCCTTCTTGACTCCAACTTGGTAGAATGTAAGACCAAGGTAAAGTGGCTTGGACGTTGGGTTAGGTTGCGGGGATACCCCTGAATTTAAAAAAAGAAGAAAAAAGAAGAAAAAAAAGTTCATACTTTTTTATCGTCAGAATGTAAGACTCTTTATAGACTATTGCATATATCCTTAGGGGACTAGTCTCACCCCAACGTGACACCCTTCTCAACCCCAACGTGACACCTTTCTCAACCCCAACTTGGAAAAATGTAAATTAAAGCTAAGACAGGTTGGATGTTGGGTTGGGTTAGGGGGATACCCCTCTTGTTTTGTGTGTCTCTCTTACTTTGCCTATGCACCTCTTGCTTTATTTCTTATTACTTTTATTTATGTTTTTTTCAATTTATGTTTACATACATTCTTAGGGGACTAGTCTCACCTTAGCGTAACACCTCTTCTTGACCCCAACTTGGTAGAATGTAAGACCAAGGTAAAGTGGGTTGGGCGTTGGACTGAGTTATGGGGATAATCCTGAGTCAAAAAATAAAATGAAATCCATACCCTTTTTATCATCAGAATTTAAGACTTTTTACAACCCATTGCAATTATCCCAAGAGGACTAGCCTCACCCCAGCATGACACCCTTTCCTAACCCCAACTTGGCAAAATGTAAGACCAAGGTAAGGCGGGTTAGGTGTTGAGTTGGGTTGTGGGGATACCCCTCTTCTTTTGTGTGTCTCTTTTTTACCCTGCCCATGCACCTCTCCTTTTATTTCTTATTATTTTTATTTATGTTTTCTTTCAATCTATATTTACATACATCCTTAGGGGACTAGTCTCGCTCCAACATGACACCCCCTCTTCTTTTGTGTGTGTTTCTCTTACTTTGCCCATGCACCTCTCGCTTTATTTCTTATTACTTTTATTTATGTTTTTTTCCAATCTATATTTTTTCGATTTATTTTTAGTTTTGTCTTTCTTTCTTTCTTTTTAAAATTGTCTTTCTTTTACCACCCTTTAATTTCTCTTCAAATTTTTTTTTAATTACCTTCACCATGTAATTCTTCGTGTTTACATGGTTTTCTCTCTTTCTTATTTGACATTCTATATTTTTAAATTATGGGTATGCTCCCTATGGTCTTGGGTTTGACTTCGAAGTCTGAGTTTATTCAATGCATGTGGTTTGTGGGTTGTTGCATACATCACAGGGGATTAGTTTCTGCCCAGCGTGACACTCTTTCCCAAACCCAACTTTGCAAAATGTAAGACCAAGGTAGGGTGGGTTAGACATTGTGTTGGGTTGTGAAGATACCTTGAATCAACAACAAAAAAGAGAAGTCCATACCTTTTGATTGTCAGAATGTAAGACCCCTTGCAAACTATTGCATACATCTTTAGAGGACTAAGTTATTTACTGTTTATTTTTCTTTTCTTCTCTCTTATTCTTTAACTGTATTTATTTTCAATCCCTTGCCATGGCTATCTTTGTTTCTTTGTATAAGTTTTTATTTATCATTTTTTATTCCTTTCTTATTGGACCATGGACCACGGACACTAGACTTTGGATTTTGGAGTTTGTATCTTTGATCTTTGACATTTGATACAAGATCCGTAGAAACATCAATTGTGAGAATAGATCTTAGTCTATAGAATTTAGACAATAAAATGTAGAACATGCATGCTACATCACAAATCCTAGAACTTGGACCTTATGCTTTGGGAACACAAACCTAGAATCTTAACCCTCAAGATCTTAGAACTTAGATCTTGTTAGAACCATAATTTCCATAATTTTTTTAAAGAATTTTATTAATTGAAATCCAAAATTCATGCTATCATTTTCATAAAACCACTTTATTGCCATCCATGGAGCCAAAATAGCCTTTTATTGTTGTACCACTACCTCATTATCTACCTTATATAACCCTCACCTCATACCTCCTTACCACAGCCTCTTGCAAAATGATTTGCGGTATCACGACAAAGGAAGCTAACACTATATCATTTTACTGTTATACCGTGGAGGGTTAAAACTTAGCCCGCAGTAGAGTGATATAATGATCAATATTAACAAAAGGAGACTGCTATACCGTGGAGGGATGGAGCACAACCCGCGGTAGAATGGTGAGATGAAGAACAGTGATGAAGGGAAACCGCTATACTACGGAGGGTCTGTTGTACCCAAACCGAAATTTTTGCTTCATTAAGGCATTTTGATTAAAATGGTCTAAACCTTGTAAAAGTGGGGTCAAAACTCAGTTTTTGGGCAAATAAAGTATGGGCTTTTAGTCAGTGTGATGCCAGGAAGATACTAGCAAAATTTGAAAATTTTGAAAATTAGGGTTTCTGAAATCTATTTTTAGCCCGAAACCCTAAAAAATAGGAACTTGTCAAAATTGGCTGAAATTAATTTTGATTGGCTTATTTCACATCACAATCACAGTGGTGAAGTCAGTTTCAGTTAAAAGTCAGTTTAAGGCTGGTGGGTAGTTTTCACTTTTTCAGGAGAAAAGTTAGGATCTTCGGGGTCATCAATGGCAGTCGGCCAGTACCAGGTATCAATATCTAAGCCTGAAACTCAAAGAGGAACGCTCTACGATAAAAGATGTTGGAAATAATGCTTTTTGATGGAGGGGATTTTCAGATTGGCAAAAAGTGCTAAAATATTCTAAGTCTGGGAACTTTTCACTATGTAATGTAGTAGACACTTGTGCAATCAACGTGCAAATCAACTTTAAAGTGTCCGTACATGTGAAAATGATGAAGTATAGTCATCCACACACCTCAGCAGTCACAACGCTTCGACATGGTCAACCACAGGGATGGATAAAGCGTTTGCAAAGCATAAAATGGTGAAAATCAATGAATTCAAAACAAATCTGCTCCCCTGTAGCCTAGGGGCGCCCTTCCATTTGAAGGTCAAGATTTGAGTGTTTTTGATAAAGGATACATTCATTATGTTAAGTTTTCAGTCAGCTTTCCGATTAGCCATGAAGCAAGATTATCCGAGTTACAGAACTCCGACAAACGAAGACAGAAGCAGAGGTTGCGAAGAGTGTTTTCATCAAGGAGGCAGTCTAGAGATGCAAATCTGCTCCCTTCTAGCCCAAGGGCGATTTTCTTTTTGAAGGCCCAGATCTAGATGCATGTGTGTTTTGATGGTTTCAGTCTTTGCAGAATTAGTTTGGCTTTTCAACGAGCTATCAAGCGAAAGCGTATCCAGTACAGAAATCCGGTTATCATCGTTAGAAGTGGAAATTGCAGGCAGGATACATGTCAGAAGAAATGAATTCAAAGCAAATCCACTCCCCTGTAGCCCAGGGGTGATCCTGAATATGATTGGTTTGATGGATGAATTTGCAATTGAGGTCTTCCTGAGATCTCTTCCAGCTCAGTCCAGCTTTGCAATGCACCCGTTCACAAGACGATCCGGCATTCTGAGTAATTGTGACAGGGGTCTTACCGAGCATGTAAAATAGAGGATGGTGAGGCGTAGCTACACAAAGCTGCACAGCTGTAGGCTAGGGGCAATTCTCCTTTAGGCCTACCAGACGGGGTTATTTGCAATTACGGTCTTCACAAGACTTGTGTGCAATTACTCAAGCTATCCAACGAGTCTAGCCGACAACCTCCGGGATTTGGCGAATGCTCATACGTGCGAGGTCAAGATGATAATGCTGTAAAGAAGAGCTGATTGAAGGCAGTTCAAAAAATGACTAAGTGTAAGAATATTATTTTCTTTGAAAAAGGCGATTTTCTTTTAGAGGCCTTAAAAGCAATTTTCTGGCTTCGTCGTCTCCAAGAACATCTCTTGCAAGTTGACCAAACTGTACAGCAAGACAGGCGCACGCGTATCGGAACATTCCAGTTCCCGGTATCAAGGGTCAAAGTATGGTGTTCAGATGAAAATCACACTTTTGTCAAAATGGTGTTTGAGCTATCACAGAATAGGGGCGCTCATTCTTTTGGGGTTCTTAATACAATTTTCAGATCCCTCACATACAGTCATTGGATGCAGAGTACTTCTAGTCACGCAATGAATCCATTATTCAGTCAGTGGAGTTCATTATTCATCGTCAACAGCAGTTTGAAGCATTAGAAGGCAAAACTAAGAAATGGCTAAGTCTGGAGTCAAAACATCAATTTAATCAGAGGCGCCTAATTTTCTAAGGTATCAGATGATGATTTTAGCAGTTGTTGCTCCCAGCAGACATTTCATCCTTGTCATGCAAGCTCCGCGGTGGATATCTCAGCACGGTCGCAGGATCATTCAATCATCTGGAGATCAGAGTTGAACAGGGTCAGTTGTAACTTTGCAGTCAGCTACAAAATTGGAGATTCTCAAAAATCTCATAACTCTTGCAAATGGAAGCCTAAAAGACCAAAATTTGACTTTTTGGAATCAGGGAAGTGTGTTGAACACAGCAAGATGCTATTTTTGGCAAAAAATGAAAAAAAAATATTTTGCATGCAGAGCATTGAAAAGCGACGAATTTCTTCAAAGACAGATATTGGCGCCATTTTTAGTTTTTTGCATGTTTTAAAATTAAGATATTATTTTAGTTTGAAGACTCAGAGACAGTGGCAGTTCAGCTGGAGAGAAGCCAATCGAATTTCTTTTTTTCTAAATTAAGGTTGCATTATGCATGCATGATGGTACGAATTGTTTATTTAAACAAGCATGGCGCCTTTCATCATTCACACAGCTTTGAAAGTTCAAATTTCTTCAAAGAGATTGGCGAATTTTCATCAAAGGATCAAGTTCGAAGGTGATAAAATATTTTTTTGCATGTACAAGTTCAGATTCAGCATCAGATTCAAGGCAAAGTGGCGATTTTGACAGAAGAAGATAATAAATAAATAAAAAATTAAAAAACATCTTTCTTCTTCTCTATATTTCTTCCATCTTCTCGTCTTAAATTCTCTTGCATGTTCAAAGTGTTGGCAGATTTTGGTAAAACAAAATATCTGGGTGGATTCAGAAGAGCTTTCTCAGCAAAACCCATGTGCCAGAATTTTTCAGGAAAATTTGTTCCAGAACATCTGTTCTTGAAGCTTTAATTTTCTCAACCGAAATTCTTTTGCATGGCTGAGTAAAGGGTAAATTTTTGCATTTCTGACGTTCTGGGTTGTCTTAGAATCATTTTCTGGACAAAACCCATATCTCAGATTTTTTCGTAAAAATT
The DNA here is from genome assembly GCA_007115665.2 of Sequoiadendron giganteum. Classification (NCBI taxonomy): domain Eukaryota; kingdom Viridiplantae; phylum Streptophyta; class Pinopsida; order Cupressales; family Cupressaceae; genus Sequoiadendron; species Sequoiadendron giganteum. Next base: position 133,990,371 of record CM021107.1, read on the forward strand.
CTCATCCGACAAGCTATTTTTAGCCTCAGCAGGCTATTTTTGGCTTTCCAGAAAAGTTGTCAGAATATAGCCGTGTGCACAGTCAACAGGCAAGTTTTTCAGAATGCAGTTCACTCAGCTCGAATTCAAGACCAAATCGGTCTTAACCCATGACTTCATCGGAACAGTTGATACAGATCTACATAAGGTGTTGCCGGAGGTAGTTTTGGATCCACTCAAAATCAGGGATTCAGTTATCAAGAATATTCAGCAATCCGGGTTACTTGAGGCCGCTTCCATACCTATTTCGGTGCATTGCGTGGAGTTTGTAATATCTTGCATCAAGCATTACAATTCCGCTACACGAGAGATACGGTCAATAGATGGACGTGTCATATGCAGTCTCAAACCCCTTGATATCGAGCGAAGTCTGGATATTCCTCAACATTCGGATGGGATGGTTATTTCCATGAGTCAGAGCGAGCAGGCATTCAATGCTGGACTGGATAAGTGTCAAACAAGATGATAGAGAGGTGGCTGAAACAAAAGAAGAGCAAGTTGCCAAACAACTTGGGTCGTGGCGAGTGTAAGGATGAATACAATATTTTGATTACATTGCTTAATCGTGTCTCAGGTCATGCAGATGCAAACAAATTTCACCCGTGGATGTATTATATCATTGGTAGAATCATCTCTGGGCAAGAGCATTATGACTGGGCATCCTTCATCAGCGATGCTATTCACGAGCAAATCACCGGTTTCCTAGCTGCGCATCAATTTCATATGTGTTCTTACCTGGTGTACTTGATTGCTTATCAGAATCAGTTTAATGGTTTGAATACGGTGGGCATACTCAGTGTACAGAAAGTCTATCGTTACTATGACCAGCTTGAGTTCACAAAGGCTGAAAGTCATTTTAAACATGTACAAGAGGCTTTCTTGACTTATACAGTGAGAAACTTGGACCGAGAGTTGCATATTCGCATCTCGACAGTTGCCAGAGCAGCAATGAAGAATTGGGCAGATTGGTACATTCAGTTCCCTACATACACCTATATCCGTGTCTATGGATACACAGGAAAACCAGCTATGTTACCACGTTATCCTTCGGATAAAACAATATTCATGGAGTTCCTGAGGCAGCTATATGAAGTTCACAAACGTTTGCGCATCAAGCGTAAACCAGCTGCCGAGTTTCCTTTGCAATTCGGGATGTATTAGTGTAGGACGGCAGTTGATGCTAAGACCGCAGGTCAAGAGTTAGAAAATTGCAAACTCAAGTACCTGGTGGATACACACACATATGATCCTTGGGGTCATTACGTAGCTCGCCTGGGTAATCTCTCTTATCACAAACCTACGATGGAAGATTATTGGGTGAATTGTGAGGATGATTTCGAGGTTCGCAGATGTAGCTATAGCAGGTTCTCTCTTCCGCAGGTTTCTGTTTTCTTGGCAGAAGATGTGGAAGGATTGACAGAGGATGAGGGAGATACACTTCCTCAATTTTATAGAGAGCAGGTTGATGGACAACCACTGCCGTTAGTGAACTGGTATGCCAAAGAGTTCGCATCAGTAAAGGAGAGATCGAGCAAGGTCATCCAAAATAGTACGCTTTATTTAGAAAGCAGAAGGTTGAGAAAGGCATCCATGCCTAGAGCAAAGCCGCCACCAGAAGGACTTGTATTGCCTTCTTCTTCAAAACCTAAGCAGAAGAAGAGGAGTAATCCTCCTAGAGAGAATCCAGCACCTAGTAACTTGAAGGGAAAAGCATCTGTTGCGATTCCACATGTAGAGCCAGTCAGAGAAGTTATTCAGACTTCTCCACAGCTTGAGGTTTAGCCCCGTATGCCGTCACCGACACCATTAGAGCAGCCTCCCATTCCAATTCACATTGATTTGGACGTAGATTCACCTCCTCGCAGCGATTCTTTTGCACATTCACATTCATCAGATCCTCCTGCGATTAGTACAGATCATTCCAGTGGGATTAGTCAGGATTCATCTTGGCTTGAGAGTCAACCATCTTACATACTTGATCATTCAGATTTCGATCATGACCATCAAGATGTGCCTGAAAAGAGGATCAAGAAACAGATACATATTGGGAGAAGTGCAGATAAGGAATTCATTGTTGAGACTGCTGCACCTCCAGAAGATAAGAGTCTAGACGAGATGGAAGCTCAAGACTTCGAAGTTATCGCAGTTCATTTCGGTAAGAGTACTCGTCAGACAGATATTGATCTCCTACAGGTTGCTACAGATAGTGCCAAGGATAGGATGGTGAAAGATGGTGAAGATAAATCAACTCTCAAGGCTGAAATACAGCAGCTTCGCCAATACATTTCTAGCCTTGTACACAGGACAGGGGATGTTGTCACCGCGCTTCCACATATGTTAGAACCACCAGCAGAGTAGGGTCAGATTGATCTCTTGGTTGCATATGGTAAGCGATTGGAGGAATGGGAAGAGGAGTTTGTTGCTAGAGGCCGCCTTGTATTTACAGAATTGTATCAATTGCGGTATAATGCATGTGAGCTTCGTCTACGACTTCAAGATGAGGAACGTGATTTGGCCATTAGTAGACCCAGGGATGAGATTCTGATTGCCAACTTGGGAATGTCATTTGATTCAGTCACAGAGGCAGAAGATAAAGAAGAGGTCTACATTTGGAGAACACAGTTGATCTTCAAGGCAGAGATAGAAGGAAAGATCGCATCTGAGGTGGCTGAGAGCAGAGAGCATGTTACTAGTGCACTCCGCTATATAAGAGACTTTGTGTCTCAATTACCATGTGTATATTAGCGTGTGGGTGGTGACTATGTTGAGCTTGCTGACATCCAGTTAGAGCTCCAAACACTTATTCACGGTATTTTCAGTGGTGAGACCGTTGGCTGTAAGATGAATCAGCTTACAGCCATGTCAACATTTTTTGATGAGGCAATCAGGAGAAAGGGTGAGTTCCAGTGTCAGATGACTAATGGAGAAGACATGCTGCACAGACATAGGATTCTTCGCCAGAGCTTCAGTTCCCCAGATGGAGATGCAGTCAACGACCTCGTAGATGGGTTAATTTCTCAAGATCAGGGCCAGTAGACTTCAGTTAAAGGCGTCCCACCTTTTTCCAAGATAGACATTAGACACAGGAGTTAAACTCGAGGCTTCTTTCCGAGTTAACTGGTTGTTACACATTGCATGCCATGTCTTTCTTGGAAACATCTACAAACACTTGGAGTTTAGATTAGATCTTTCAGTCAACTGATGATAGCATTCCAGTTGACTTGCTTTCAATAAGGACGTGCATGTTGCACCTTGTCCATTTAGATTAGATGTTTCAGTTAACTGATGATAGTTTCCCAGTTAACTGTATAGTTTCATTCAATTAGGGTTTAGGAATAAGATCTTGCATGCATTGCAAGACTTTAGTTGACTCAAGGTGATTTTAGGGTTGCCTACACCTTGAAGTCTATAAATAAGAGCTTTAAGCTCATTTGTAATTTAACTTTTGCTTGATAGCATACATGCTGCGCCTACCTTGCCTGTAGTATTGCTATTGTTGTATCTATTCAAAGAGTAATTGCTGTTATAATAAATTGTTGCGCCTACCTTGCCTTCATGTTATTGTTATGGTGTTTATTCAACCTTAGTTAAATGGGGTTGCTGGTTTGATCGTTATTGCATGCATGTTGCATCTATACAATCTACTGTCCCAGTTGCTTACCTTTTGTTTTTTGTTGATTATAAGCCTATTTAGAAGAGCAAATAGTTGCGCCTACCTTGCCTTCATATTGCAAAACTGTACTCAAAGCTTATCGTATGATGTGTGTTATAGTAGACTCATTCAGCCAAGCAAATAGTTGCGCCTACCTTGCCTTCATGTTGTAAAGCTGTACCAGGTTTACCGTTCATTTGTTTGTTTTAATAAACTTCTTCCCGGATTAGCAAATAGTTGCGCCTACCTTGCCTTCATGTTGTGAGCCGCACCTGGAGTTTATCGTACAATACATTCCTGCTCCATTTCCTCATGCTCTGTTTCTTGAGGAAATTGGATAGATATTAAAGAAGTTAGCTTAGTTGTAGTTACATGATCTGCGAAACCAGAAAATACTTAGCTGCAACGTTCTAGGTTTTCTTAACCTTGTGCCTCTACCAGCTGAGAACAAAAAGATAGGACATTAGTTTAGTTTTCTATTTTATGCATTCCAGCACAACGAGGGAGCTTCCCCTCCTAATTTGAAGAGCACTCATTACGTAGTGTGCATAGCTGTCCATACAAACTCACACTCCAGAGGTGTTAGTTCTTACGCCAACAGGGTCAAAACAAGACCCGCGGTAGAGCGGTACACTTGAGAATAGTAATAAGAGTAGACATCGCCATACCGCAGGAAGGAGAGATATAGCCCGTAGTAAAGAAATATAGTAAAGCATGGTAACAATATGTACCGCGGTACTGCTGGGGAGTGGAAAGTGACACGAGGTAATGCGGTAAAGCAACCGTTGAGACATTTAAAGCTGGCTAGTCACATCAATCAACTTCGAAATATGAAATTGAGCTCGATGCAAAAGATTTGAATGATGTGAATTTATGATTCGAGAGTTAATGCGTCTCGGTGAAGAGTGTAAATATAAACTTTGTAAAATGTTTTCACCAATTGAAATAGGGAGTGGGTGATTATTTTACCCAAAGGATATTTTATTAATTTGGTGAAAATCATACGGGTAAGAATGAAGTGCAAATCTTCAAACAAACGAAGAATGAAAATAATAAAGAGGAAAAAACAAAGGGAGTTAAAAGACGGGTAATTATTTTTACCCAAATTACATATTTAAAGGGTGAAAGAACGAATGTGAAGTTTCCAGCAAAAGAAGAATATTATTAAATTTATTTTCATGAAGATACAAACTCGAGAATAAACTTAAATATTTAATTTTCCAAAGGAAACTAATTAAATATTTTATTTTGTCGAGAATAATTAAATGAAGAGTTGCACCGCAAAAAGGAGTTGCACCAGATGGATGTTGTGAAGAGTTGTAACCCTAAAAATGCAATGTATATTTGTAAAATGAAATCATCATGAGGGACGGGGAGGGGGGGAGGATTGCAATTAGGAGTAGGTTAGGAAATTGCCAGTAGTTGGATAGGGTGATCAGTTGTTGAAACAAAATGTTATGTTGTATATTGTAAAATCTTTTAAATTAATATGATGGCTAAGAATGCATAAATTTGGTGATCCAAGTATTGTGTCAATTGTTTGTTGAATTTATTGAAAATATTATCTGGTTGTCTCCAAGGTTGACATTTCCCTATTATTTAAATTGACGTTTCAAGGATATTTTCAATTTATCAAGGCACATTTGTTGTCCTTGTGTGGTTCAGTTAACTGGCTCCTTCAAGGAAGGATTAAATTCTTCTAATTAATCACAGTAATCTGGAAAAGGTCATTTGGATCAATAAGAAGAACTTGATAATTGCATTCTTGCATGTTTATATAAGGTATAAACAATCATAAGTGTCAAGCAATTAGAATTATAGCCAAAAAGTAAGTCACATACCATTTACCTCTTGACTCCATTTACCCATTAGAAGTAGGTACTGGTCATACCAATTCCATTTTAGAATTTCATAAAATATTATTCACAACATTCATATTTCCACTTTCATTAGGAGTAGAAGTAGTTATTAAGCTTTCATCTATCCCTCACTATTTGCCATTGGGGATAGATTGCACAAGTAGGAATCATACAGTTCAAGTTTGCATCATTTACATAGGTACACCCGCCTAGGTTTAGTAGAGCCTAAAGAGTAGAAGGTTCAATTACATTAATTGGCCTTGTACATTGACCAAAAACGTTTCAAGAGTTTGGCAACCTCTTGTGGTTCAAACCCGTGTTTTTGAGACCTAACAATTTGGCGACTTTGTTGGAGACTAATTCAGGATATCCGGTTGAAGACCGTCATATAGAGTCATTGAAGAGAGATTCATAGTTAAGAAGTTTGAGGAAAAGTGACTCTGCTGGGTGAATCAAGAATAATTTCATTTTTCTCACTTTTAAGAAAGTAAGTGGTGACTTTGGTAAAATTTTGATGAAGAATACAATAAAAAATTTGAAATTGCAGCATTGCCAGTCAGAAATAAAGATCACAAGTTGAAATATGCAACTTTTCCTTTAGAAAAGGCAACTTGATAACCCTTGTCTTCCATAGCTGATATGGAAACAAGGTTCCGCTTGATGCCTGGAACGAATAGAACATTATGCAACTGTAATGAAACGTTGGAATCCAAATGTAGAGATGAAGTCCCAACTCCTTTTACCGAGTAACTAGCATCATCCCCAATAATAACTTGATCATTAGATTCTTTCATCACCAAATCAGATAGATGTTCCCTGAATCCGGTGATGTGGTGAGAGGCACCACTGTCTATCAACCAAGTGTTGGTGTCAGTAGATACATTACTTGATAAAGCTGAATAGAACAGGTATTCACTTGTATCCTTCTACATAGAGGCTTCATCGACATTAGCAAAGGCAACCTGCTGTTTAGGCCTGGAAGGACATTGCTTTGGAAAATGACCATACTTGTCACATCAGAAGCATTGGACCTTGGAGAGGTCCCTCTTCTTCTTAAATGCAGGGCCACCATCAGCTCCTCTATCTCTGTTTCTTTTGAAATACCCTTTCTTCCCACCTTTCTTCTTTGATGATTGAGTGGCAAGAACATGAAGATCTTCATTGGCGGAACTTTTCCCAATACCTCTTGTAGCCAACCTTGATTTTTCTTGGATGCAATCTGCCCTCAATCGATCAAACTTGTAAAGCTTTGATCTTGCACTGATTCCTTGAATATAAGACTCCCAAGATGAAGGGAGACCATTGAGAGCCAACATGGTTAGATCCTTGCTATCGACCACATGCCCAATAAACGAGAGCTGATCTCTCAATTCAGTTATTCTCATAAACTAGGCAATGATAGTTTCTCCCTTTGCCATCTTTAAGTGATGAAGTTGTTGCTTCAGTGCAAGAGCCCGACTGGTGTTGTTGATCTCGTACATCTCCTCTAGGGTTTTGAACATCTCTTTCGCAGTCCTTAACTTGGAGATGATATGAACGATATGATCCTTCACCGAATCAACCAACATCTTCTTTTCCCTTGTATCTTTCTTCTACCAAAGGGCTTTTTACTCCTCTTCCGTAGGCTCAAGGGTGGAGCTCTCCACAAACTCTGCCAATTCACTTTCCTCCAAGGTGAGCATGATCCTGAATCTCCACGAGGTGAAGTTTGATGCTCCCTCAAGCATATCTTCAACCTTAAGACCATTCATTTTTTTGACAAGTGAATGAGGATGAGAAAATTCAACAAGGTAAGGCTGATAAATACAATTTGATCGGGATCCTCTTCAAACCCGCTTTGATACCATGTAGATTTTATATGATCAGGTTAGAGTGCAAAAATTAATTCAAAAAACAACACGAGAACACAACCAATACCCTGGGAAAACCCTCCAACTTGAGGGAGAAAAACCCAGCCAATATATCTCCTATATATTGAATAAACAGTTGCAGAAATCTGCTTACAACATAGGCATATAGTAATGCCTATATCATGCAATGAACATCACCTCTCCTAGATGCAAAGATACAAAGAATAACTCCAATCAATCTGCTGTTGCAAAACTGAACTTCTGATCTTCCTGCAATGGTGCAAAATTCTCCTAGAACAATTGTTGAGTGAACTTAATAATCAAATGAATGAGAAGCACCTGATATTTATATTCATCAAGGTAAGAGACACGCCTTTTGGTATGAGAGGTTGGCTCAACCAAGAAGGACGTCTTTTCAAAAGTCGCGCCACTTCTTAGGGTCGGCCTCAAATAAAACATCATTAAATAAAATCGTATTTATTTAATTACATATAATAGTGATGAAGTCGGCCCCTTCATGAAATCGATATCTCAGATATATATATATATATATATATAATTGAATAGCTTATAAGCTACATTCAATTTTATCTTCTTCTTGTGCGCCTGGAGATTACTCATGCAGCTGTCTTATAATCAACATTGACCACTGTAAGTTACAATTTGATCTTTTTCCCATGCAGTAAATACTAAGTTTTTGGCTGCCCTATCAATACATGAGAATACTTTCCCTGTTTGCTGTCTTCTATTGCTGCGACTTCAGCACACAAAAAAAGTTTTAAACCTTTGTTGCTGCGAGACCTCACACAAGGCAAGACACATATGAAATGCATTATAATGCTGGTCGTTTAGTGTTTGGAGGTGGTCATTTAGGGTTTTTCTGGTCAAAAAGAAAAAAATGCTTTGAAAAGTCTGCCTGACACTGGAACTGAGTTGGAATCACCCAGTTACACTTTGTGCTATTTACACACAATTTCGCCTTAGAAAACCAAATGTTGCCCAATTCCATAGGTGATTTGGATCTGTACCTGATTTTGGTATGACTCATACCCAGAAATGCTGCTAGTTCCAACCAATTCAATAACATAGTAAAAACATCTATTAGGTTTTTGTTAATTTATATTCCTTAATAGGCACCTTGTTTGATCCATAGTTCGTGTGGACATTCCACTACATAATTCATCAATACGAATCCTTTTCAAAATGTTAATTGATTAGAGAAGTTGTTGTTCTATGAGTGGAATTATAGAAAAACTATCCCTGTGATAAGTGATAACAATCTAGTAATGTTAGGAAGCATTAATAAGAAGTAATTGATAGAAATAAGGGGGAACAACAATATGACCTGGAGAAATCCAGTGTCGGTGAAAACTGCATAAGAGCGAGTGTAAACTCCTCAGGCCAGTATCTCAAGAGCTGTTACAAATGGTTTACTGCCTTCTCAATGTGTTCGTAGACCCTCTTTCCCAAGAACAACAAAGTGCAAACAACATACATCTCAACAATTTGCTCACACTCCCCAATCACACTATCAATTCACTAAGATTCATAGGCAAAAGCAATAATAGCTTAACTCAACTAATTTTGCAAGAAACTACGGAAAACTACCTTAATTGTTACAAAATGACCTCTCTTGGAGGCATATAAAGAAAAGAGAAGAAAGAGGACATTTAAAAAAAGCACAAAGGATGATTTTAACTGAAATCAAGGTATCTGGAATCTTTCAGCTTTCTCAAAATGCCAGACTCGATTTTTTTGTCTTGTTTGGGATGAGTTCGATTGGAGTTGAACTCATCTCTATTGAATGCCTTTGCAACTGACAAGTTTTACTACGGTCAAACCTGTTACCCCTGCTCTATTCTTGTTTGACTTCAATACTGAGTACACATTTTTCTCTGATTTATCCTGACAATCTGATCTCTGCAACTCTGTTTTAGTTTCTTACTTTAATGAGTCACCTTAAGTGTGAGAAGCACAAGGATGAGTTTTGAGAGCATCATATGACTGAGCTAGTGATTACATTAACTTGATCCATTTTTGAATCACTGTTGTAATGATATAAATGCATTTCGTATGGTACTACTGGTGGACTGTTAAATAAATAGGATTAGTAAGCTATTCAACTGTCAACAACACTTTTGATAGTACAACTCTAGTTTTCCCAAGGTTTTACAATTGTATTCTATACATATGTAAGCAAAATTCTAGTTGCATAAAACATGGATATGTTTGCTATCTCAAAGCATGATAAATAAGGCTCCAAGATAACGTTGATACCTATGATAAAAGTGTTTTTCATAGTAAAAATGTGCTTGAGAAAACACATGGTAATGATAAAAATAATAGAAAATAATTTAAACTCAAAAATCCCACAATTCTGTACCAGTCAAAGTGGGAGGCTGAACTTAAATAAAAGGCCAAAGGGAAGGAGGGTTTAGATACACTACAAAATTATTTGACTAAGAGAAATTTCATACAACTAGGTAAGGTCGTTTGCCATACTTGCATAAATTTTGTCATTTGCATGCTCATACCTCAATCCTAAATTGCTCTAACTTCCAAATTCTGCATTCAAGAATTAGTTCAGCATGGACAAGCATACTGCAAGGTCTAAAAAAGCATGCAAAAGAATTATAGAATTTGGAAAACAAAATTTGCATTTTGGCATAATTCTAGGGCATCACAGATTTTGGATAGTCAAGCATGTTAACATAGTCACAAAAAGATGGATTTATTCACAAGAGGAAATACCTGTACAAACCAAAAAATGTCAATGGAATTTCAACTATCATTGGAGAGAATGAACACATTGTGTATCAGTTTATACAACTGAACTTAAGTAGCAACAAATTTTTGTTGTACTCTTAATAGGATAACCGTGCTTATTATTTCTTATATCTATGTATTCTGTGGGAAATGTTAAGACTGTCAATCCAATAGTTTTCTTTATTATTTGAGGAGTATCTTTTTTTGAGTTGAAGGGAAAAACATCCACATTGCTACATTTGACTGAGAACTAATGCAGTGATTTTTAATCAATAAGGTGGTTTCAATTGACTTTATCAATGGTGGAGAGGGACATGGTGTCATTCCAACTACAGTAAAACTTGGAGGTGCTCTTAGAAGCTTTACAACAAAAGGACTCATTAATCTTAAGAAAAGAATTCAGGAGGTTAGTTTCTATTCCTGTGCTCATCATATTTGAAGTGAACAATAGGCATTTATCTTGTTTTAATATTTACTTCATACATTTATCTCTTTTGATACATGAGATGGTAATTCATTCAAAAAAATAAAATACTTTGGTGTGGTTTAATTCCAGGTAATTGAAAATCAAGCGGTTGTACACAGATGCAAGGCTTGTGTAGAGTTTTTGGAAGATCAACCAATGTGCCCTATTGTTGAGAATGATGAAAGTTTGCATGATCATGTAACAAAGGTTGGACTAACCTTTCTTGGTTCAAATAATGTGAAACCTGCACATCCGGTAATGGCAGGTGAAGATTTTTCATTCTATCAACAGAGAATACCAGGTGTTCCTTTTATTATTGGCATTCAAAATGAAAAAAATGGGTCAATCCATTCTCCACACTCCCCATTTTTCTTTGTGGATGAAGATGTACTTCCTATAGGAGCAGCCCTATATACTGTAATTGTGGAAATGTATTTTGACAAGAATAAGAATAAGGGAAATGGATCCCCTCTTGAAACAACACACATAGAATTATAAGTAGCTTAGATTTCCAAATTTTGTTCAAAGGACTTTTTTTCCATTACAACTGAGTTGAAATGTTAATGCTTATAAAAGCGATGTGTAATATCTGAATTTACAATCAATTTAGATTGAATGATGAGTTTACAATGATGTAATGTCCCCTTCTCAGCTGTGACCGTTTCAGTTGACCGTTGGCCTATTCCGGAGACCCGTAGGCTACGCGAATGGTGAAATTAGGGTTTCCCAGTTTTGAGGAGGTTGTTGCTTGAGGTTCGGGATTCTGTTTGCGGATTCTTTCTGGGTTTTCAGAGAGCTTCGCAGTGATGTGTTCAGTTTGGCATTCCGGGCAACTTCGCGAATTTACTATTTTTAGTAAATTCTATTTTTGGCAGTGGACAGTTTGGGTTCAGTTCAGTTGGTCCTCTTCTTCAGTTGGTTCAGCTAGCACTTCAATTCTTGGCTTTGGGCGCATATTTCTTGGAGAGATAAGTATTTTCATTATAATATTATATTTTAATATTATACCCCTTGCCTAGCAGTACAACTTTAAGTTGTCTTTTTAAAAAGGGGGAACTTTGAGGGTCTAGGCGTCATGGAGAGATAAGTTATATCTTTTAAATGTCAATTATTGAGATGAAGAAAGGGACACCTATTTGAGAGAATTGATTTTATTTATAAAAAAAAAAAAAAGTGAAATATTTCATTGGTGAAAAAGGATGCCATTCTTTGGAGGGAAAAGGTGAATTTGAAATTAGGGTTTGGGCGCCTTCTGGAAGCTTCTAGATGTTTCTCTCTTGTCTATTTAATCAGGCCTCAGCTCTTCATTTGGCATCTTTTGTCTACTACACCGTTATGCTGCTGAATTGTCTTCAGGCACTCGCTTCGAGGAAAGCATTCCTCCTAGCATGGGCTCATCTTCTTGATTGAAAGATAGCAACTAGTTGAGAGGTTAGCTTGTAATAGGTTTGAATTGCATTTCCAATTGAGTCATTGCATTTTGGGAGTTCTAGTTTACATTTTCTGTCATATTTTGATGTTGCTGAATGTCATTAAGGAATGTAAGATTTGCTCATAGCTCATGAAATAAAAATGCTATCGTTCTGGGTATTGAATCTATCAATCTATTTATGAGGGGCGACCATTCTTGCCAATTTCCAAATTTTATTTGTGTCTCTTGGATTTTATAGAGGAAATTCGCCCTTGCAGCTGGGCCGTACCATCTTGAAGTACATTGAAGTTTGTGCAAAAATAAATAAGGCTTGTTTTGGGTGGTTTAGGGATTGCATCTTGGGCGCCTATATCAGTATAGTAATCTGCATTTGATTTCTCGTCAATAGGATGTGTTTAGAGTGAGTTATGTGCATTTTCGTGAGTGATTATGTTGCTGTTCTACATTAAATCTGTCAAATCAGTCATACCAGATTTAAGGAAGTTTATTAGTTGTGCGAGGGGTTGATATTCAAAGAGTTTGTGATTGTAGAAGAGGGATCTTATCTTGTTATAGCTTTGGAAGTTCTTATTCTTATGATATTTGGCAAGCTCTCTAATTTGCTGTAAGTTGAACAGTAGTACTGTCAGCAATTCATTCCCTTCATTTTGAATTTACATGTAATCCCCACTGAATAAGTGGAAGAGGCTGGCTTGCCGCCTATTTGCTTTCAGTTGAGTAGTTTAGGGATCCTCTGACCATATGCTCGCCATCCTTTGGCGCCATTCTTGGTTAGGGTTACATTCTGTCATCACGCATTGATCCTCTGACCATATGCTCGCCATCACTCGGCGCCATTCTTGGTTAGAGTTCCTTTAGTTTGCATTGCATTGATCCTCTGACCATATGCTCGCCATCACTCGGCGCCATTCTTGGTTAGAGTTCCTTCAGTTTGCATTGCATAGATCCTCTGACCAATGCTCACACCTTGCCCACATCGGGATCCTGGTGTACATTCTGGTAAGAGTTACTTTCCGCAACGTTTTGGTTTGTGCTAACCTTAACGGGTGTGTGTTGCATTGTAATCAATTGTGAAAAATAAAAAAAAAATTTGGTTCGGTTCATTACAAATGACTTCATCAAAAATTGTAATATTCATTGTTTGAACTCTTTTAGCTGGATCAGTTTTATGAACATTTAAGTTATATAACTGTTCATTATGCATTTTTTGTTTGTTGCTAATTGTGAAAATTCAGAGAGACAAGCTGGCCGTAGTTCTAAACTAAAGCAAAAACAAAATCAAGGAACATGTCTTCATATGGGACCTGGTCATTGAGTTTCACTATACTGATGTCTATAGATTTCTCTTATAGTTTTACCATTGTTTTGCAAGAGTTTTTGAACTCTTGCGGTTATGTCAAATTCCAGAAATTTGATGTTTCTTTACAATTTTAAAAATGCATTACAGAGGATTAATTGTAATATCTGACATATCTCAACAAATTTGTGCATTACATTAGATATAAGCAAAGTACAATGGGTATTTGCTACTCCATAGAACATTCTGCAACCATTACAAAGCAAATAACAAAATCAATACCAACCAGTCTTAAAAAGAAAGACCAAGGGACTTTAAAGAAAACCGTTAAATAAAACAAACCGAGACTGTACTCTGCTTACTTATAATAACTCCCAAAATTCCACAATATCCCAAATTTTATAATGTTTGCAAATGGGTTGGAGTA
>CM021107.1:134004258-134022899 GCA_007115665.2 Sequoiadendron giganteum
ACCCAGATCCCAATGTGGGCAAGGTGAGAGCATACAATGATCAGAGTACTAGTTAGGCAATTCTACCATGTATACAATGTGAAAGATTTAAACAATTAACTACGTCATGGTGGCATTCCCATTCTTACTTTCAATTATCAAGCTATATGGTGGAGAACCACACTTTTGATTACAATTTGATCAATTAAACAAAGAATTACTCATCTAATTCAATACCATGAATTTTGTCAAACAATTGACCTACAATTTGAAAATAATAATTCTATCAAACAATTGATGTGCAAATTGAAAACACAAAATAATTACTTGAAATATGTAGTCAAGCCAAAAGAAGATGCAATAAATGGTGTTCAAATCAATTTTGATCACAATGTTCCATAAATTGTTGCAACAATTTCCCCTTGAAAATTTGTGGCCTAGACAAAAATGCCTTTGATATTTTTTTACAGGTAATTTCAAAAAGCTCAAGCATGGAAAGAAGCAATTGATAAGTTGTTCGCAGACACACAAGAATTAAGGCAATTTACCATAAAGAATTGAAACCACTTGTTTGTTATTATTTGCCAAGTGGGTTGAGATATAATGGTAGTTTTCATTGATTTGTAGTATAACATCTTATCAAGTTTCAACAAATGGAAGAAGGCAGGCTGTGTGTCAGATTATTTCTTTGTTCTCGGCATTTACTTGTGTCAGAAAATCAGGTTCTTATTGCTTACCCTTGTATTGTATTGTTGTTTAATCCTGTTTTTGTTTCTGAGATGTGAGCTTTTGATACAGGGAAGCCATTTTGAAATATAGTATGAGAGTAAATGAATAATGGTATAGCTGTATTACATTTAAATATAGGCACAAGGAGATCAAGGCAGCAATGACACACATGCATACCATTACATAATTGTAATTGTTATTGTCTTGCTTTAGTCATTTGTCTTTCGTGTATCAGGAGTTATAGTAATATTAGCTTCTTTGTGGCAGAGGTTGAAGGTGATTATGAGTTGTACAAGGATGAGGCAGATAAGTGTTCGCTGCTTGTTCCCATGGTGAGTGGCTTCTTCCTGCTACATTTCTCTAATCTCCCTATTGCTTTTAATATTCTAATTATGAAAATGAAAGAATGCGCACACATCCCCAGGAGGAAATTTTATATAAGCTTCATCTACAGTATGGAAGATACTTAATAACCAGACCCTAGTTATCACCAAGTAATATCTGCTAATGTGATTTTGGTATGACATTTCTGCTTGTAAGTGATAGGTTATGCATTCTGCTGGCAACAAGGATTTGCAGATGTCAGTTAAATTCTAGAAGCTGTACGTTGCCTGTTAGGAGAATCATTCTTTGTTATGATATAGACCAGATATATTAATGAAGGGCAAGTCTATACTAAATCAACATTCATAATTTTCAACAAATCTTATAAAACCTTGCAAATAAGCAGGCAAATCATATCTTAAAATATCTGTCAATGAAGTGGCCTATTGCAGGTACGTTTTTTCTTTGTGGAAGCTAACTACATTACAAACTGTTGGCGTTTCAAATCGCACCTCTGGAATGCGTTATGGAAACGGACAACTATGTGCAGTAAACTGCTCTTTGAATTAGGAGGGGAAGCTCCCTCTTTTGCTGAGTTGCATAAAGAAAAAGTAATCTAAACTTAATTATGCCTATCTTTTTGGTTCAGCTGCGAGAACACAAGGTTATAGAACACTAGATGTTGCGGCTGAGGTTTTCCCTTTAATGAAAATAGACAACTACAACTTAACCTACGCTTAAAACGTTTCCACCCTCTCAAATAAACGCAGAGCAAGAGAGTTTGGAAATGGACGAGTATGATTTCTGACAAATATACTTAAATAACCTATTCTTCGACACACGTTTTATGGCAAGCTGAAAAAGAGATCATAAAAGTATTATTGAAATAAGAGACTTTTATTTCAAGGCAGACAACACACGCTCAAGATTTTATTTACTCATACTTCTAGCACAAAACAAATAGACGGAAACTTTGAGATGTTTATATCAAGGTAGACAAAGCACGCTCAAGATTTTATTTACTCAAGTTTTTGGAACAAGGATTACAATTTTGGGACAGCAAGTTGTAGCAACACGCTTGCAACATGCGATCAACCTAACTATAATCAACACTACACATGAACTAAACAAGTATTTGCAGTTAAAGAGGCATGCAAACTTGCTCCTTACACAAAGTGAACAATACTGAACGATAACAAAGAGAAGGTACTATGACACTTATGTCTTGTTATCACAAGCACGGTTCCCCTAAAATGAGCAAACACTGCTCTTATTTATAACTAAGCAGAGGAGTAGGGAACCCTAAAATCTCTTCGCTTTTACAACTACTACTTGCCAACATGCAAGCTTTATTTCTAAATCTAGGAAAGATAAAACATCTAAAACCTAAGAAAGCATGTAAAATAGGAAATGCCAACTCATTACATTGTTTTCCTTCTTCTTCAAAGAATGGATAAGAATTGAGATAAAAATAAAAAGAAAGTGTGAGACAAGAATGGAAAGAAAGCTTGGAGAAAACTTCTAGAAGATTGTTGCTTTAAATCTCTCACACATCCGTCAAAAAGCAGGAAACTGCCTCTTTATCAGGAGTGTTGATATTATCTTTAGCTGTATTCCGCTTTTCTAGAATCTTCTCCTTTTTTGCAATCAAACTTAGTGAATTTTTGACCTCTTCAGCTTCTTTCTGAGTTATGTTCTTGAAAAACATCGCTGCCTCAATAGATGACTTGGCGGCTCTGCAACTTTATGCATTCTAACACTTCTCTTGATTCTCCCACGGAAGAGTTTTGCACAACTTTTTCTGACACTTGTCCTTTCGCTCATACCACTCTCTCTGCACGTTTTTCAACTAAGATGATGACATTTTATGTCGACGATGATACTGAAAAGCACTTCCCAACATCATCCGTTTAGATAATCGTGATACAAAACTTGTTTGGCTTTGAATTCAATGGGATAGTACTCTATGCTGAAAAACTTGAAGATTGACTGTAAACTCGACTATGCTCTGACAAGCTCAGCACAAACTCTAAAAATAACTTGCTAATTTTCTTCATCCAACAGATGAATTTTTGGAATTTTTTTTGAGATATGGGTTATGTTTAGAATCTCGTTACAAGCAAACCCAGATCGTCCGTTTTTGAAAATTTGGAGTGAAGACTGAAAAAGCAGCAAACCCTAATCTTCTCCGAAAAAAACAGAAAAAGCTGGCATCTAGGTATTGTTCGTGAGCACATTCTGGATGAACCCAGTTGATTAGATTTTGAAAACCTTGAAGTTTCACTAAAAAAGCAGCCATTTGAAGTTTCACTAAAAAAGCTGTGATGTGGGTTTTGTCCAGAAGAATATTTGAGATAGACCCAAAAGATTGGAAGTTGTAAAATTTGAAGTTTTCTCTGACATGCAAGATAAAAAGTAACTGCTGCAACCTTGAGAACATTGTTCAAAAATTATCCAAAAGGTAGAACCAGTATAAACCAACTCGCTGAAATTTGAAAACAATGGCTTCCTTCTTCAAAGATTTGGTGTTTTGGATTAAAAAAGTGTGAAAAAGCAAGCCTTCTTGAGTGCTGATCTGAAAATATTATGAAAAACCAGCAAGTTAAACTCTTGAATCTTGAAAATAAGGGTTTGAAGTTGCTGCTCTATTTCTCCTTGAAGGCCACCTGCAAGAAAATAATGAAAAATAAAACACAAAGTGCTTTAAATATGCTTTGCCTTGAGAAAACAACTTTCTTCTGCCTTAATTCCTCAAAACCCTAATTCACATTTGTGTAATGAGCTTAGACTTTGGTCTTCAACTTCATTTTTTGAAATCTTCAAAAAATTGACTAAGGCATGAGAAGTTGGGTGCCTTTTTTGAGGTATGCCATCCTTTTTTCCAGACTTAGCCATTTTTTCACCGTTTTCAACTTCTGTTGATTTTTCAACCCTGTTTCAGCTTTGTCTCCTGGCTTCTTTATTGATCCAATGAATGAACTGAACATTCCATTGCGGAGCCTGATCGAATTTGACAAAATGATGTTGGAGACGTCATCTGCTAAAAACTTCATTTGATCCTTCGAATTGTCAGGTGCCTATCCTTGAAAAGGGCACCCACTTTCTCCAAAGTTAGTTTTTTATTTTGGATTTTCACTGTTGCTTCCAACTCTGTCTTTTCTCTCACTTTTTCATCCTCTGTTCGCCTGACGATATCTGATGACTGCTGACTCTAACGGATGAGCTGATGGATTCGTTGGAGAGCTGGATCCAGTCTGACGAAGTCATGTTGGAGAAGTCTTTTGCAAATTTGATCATTTGACTTCTCAAAAGTTTGGGCGCCCTTCTTCTCCAAGGGCGCCCATGTTTACCAGTGTTAGAAAATTTTCATCCTTTTTCACTTCAAAGTTCTAAACACCTCTCATCATGGCTCCTGTTTGATCTGACTTTGTCGGAAACTGAATGATCTGACGAGCTAACAAAGACATCCGCTGCGAAGCTGACCTGAAACTGAACAATGTTGCCTGGGAGAGCCAATCCTGATTCCATCATCTGGTACCTTGAAAAAATGGGCGCCTATTCTCTTCAGGGGCGCCCATGGCTAGCAGAGTTAGAAATTTTTATGCAATTTTCAACTTTCAACCTTGTTTAACGTGCTTTCCTTGTCTCGGCTGCCAAAAATCAAAAATATTCTAGGGCATGAAGGTTTGGGCGCCCAAACTGAGCAGGGGCGCCTGGTGTCTCCAGTGTTGGCCAAAATTTATCACTTTTCAACTTTTCTAGCTTTTCCTCGCCGTTCTCTGTTTCTCGTGCACTTTCATTTTTGATAGCTTCTGCTTGATGCTTGAACATCTGATTCTGATACTTGGCAACTGATTGACCTCCATTGATGACCTTGGATCCCTTAAACAGCTTCTGAAAAAGCAGAATAGACCCAGTAGGGTAAAACTGATCTTTTTGTGATTTCGACTGCACCAGTCTAATGAGGGAGTATTTTAAGCCAATCAAAATCAGTCTTGACCCTAGAAGCCAAACTTTCTATTTTTAGAAAATTTTTCAAGTATCCATTTCGTAAGAAACCCAGAAAAACCCAAAAAAAGTTTCTACTTTTAGAAAACTGCTACAAATAGAAATTTTCCTAAAATTTAGGGATGAAAAACTGAAAATTGGGTTTTGTTGATTTGGTCTTTTTAGACTGACCCAGATTGTCAGATTTTGAAAATTTCAAGTTTTTGACCCCCATGCAAAACATGCAAATCCCAATTTTGACCTTTTTGACAGATTTAACAGTATTTGGACTCATTTCTTCAAAATGCCTAAGTGTAGCAAAAATTTTAATTTTGGGGTACAACACAAAGTACTATGGGAATCAGGGAACTATGGGTTTTATAAACTTTCTTTCTAGGACAAACAGATGGTTTGGAAATGAAATGACTATCCATTTATACAAGGTCCACAACTGTAGAATAGCTGGTTACCGTGGGTGTTTGGTTGAATGTTGGCCATTGATCAAATGGATGCTTTTGTTTCTTATTTGATATTTTAAATGAAGGGCATTTGGGTGTGGACTGTGATGCATACTGATGGAGAGACTTAATTTCAAACTGAAAATAAGAGGGAGAGACTTAATTTTAAACTGAAAATGAGTATCTGTCCGTTAGACTGTATAAATAAACTGATGGAAATCCTCAAGCTGAGTGACTAGAAGAAGTATCAATCATGTAACCTTGATCATTGATCCCATTCAGAAATATGTCAGTAATTCCCCTTGCATTTATAAGCACATGCATTCTCAGAAGAGGTGGCTATTGCCAATTATCACAACTCATAACAGTGAAAAAAACTATTTGAAACCCTGCTATTGCAATGCAAAATAACCACACAACGACCTTTACTAATTTTGAATTTCAATAATGTCGGTTTGCTTTGCACCTTATTTCTATTTTCAGACATTTATTAGATACAATTGGTACGATGATTTAAGGAAGAAGCAACAAAGATCAACAACTACTATGCAAAATTCTAATCAGGAAACATAAGGTTTGAATTAAACTTCCATTAATGACTTCTCAGGACTTTCATTTATCAAGTAATACTTGGGTAATGCCAGTTTTATGTGAAGGGTTTGGCTGATCAGTCATTACTATATTGTCTCTGTCTCTATTTGCTTCATTGTGGTTGAAGGTTGGAAAACTACAGCTTTAATCCCGATGATTATGTATTGCTCACAGAGAAACAGTGAGCTGTGATTTAAACTTTTTGTTTCTCTTCCCCCCTGAAAATGCGTATGAGTGTGACCCAATTTATTTATTTGTCTCACCTCATATGTACTGGCAGCTGAAAAATAGCACTCAGACCTTCAGATAGCATTTCAAAGAGAATTGCCCTGCATCTACCTTGCTGCTCTGAGGTAGGAAGGCCAACTCAAATTTCAATGAGACACCTGGAATACTTTCTAAATAACTCATGGTATTAAAGGTACTCTTACAGGTCTTTTAATCTGTCTTGTTTCTGTAGCATTTTATAAGGATTTCCTTTCTCTGCCTGCTTTCTGTAATTTGTTTTCTTTTTTTACAATGGTTTTAGTAATTTCTTATTCAGTTCTCACAATGGCATATATGAATTTTTTAAATTAAGTATTGTGTAAATGCACATTTAGGTTGCAATCCAGGGAAAACTCTTCAAAACCAAAACATAGAAAGGTCGAACGATAATGGAGTTAAAATTGTTCTTTGTCATCTTCCACAAGTTGGTGGAGAGAAGTAAAACCTGAGTTAGGTTCAAGATTTTTGTTGTCTCCTTGTAAGTTACTAAAATTTGGATCCAAACTGACGTTGGCCAACCAATCTGCAACTTCGTTACCATTTAGTCTGATATGTAGGAAACAAACATCTTCAATTTTCTTAATTAAAGAGGTGACCTCCAACCTTAGTCTCTCCAACTTCCAATTGGAAAACTTTCTAGATTTCATACTTCATATCACAATTATGAATCACCATCTATCACAAGATGTTGACTATAGTTTGCACACTCCGACTCAGCAGACCAATTTTTTTAAGACTTGGCACAAACTTGGCTAACTTTAATTTCTTAAAAGGACTAATCAAAATACAGATAAAATGTATCAAATGAGTCCGTAAAATGTTGGAGAAGTGCTTTCTATTAGATTTGAATGCAAATAGAGTACAAAATTGCATCATCCAACAAATATAGCAACTAATTGATAACTATTATGAATTTATGATGATTGTCCTTCAAAGTCATCATCATAAATCACATATCCATGCAAGTTACAAATTGCGATCATTTGGAATTTCCTCTTTCTTGTTCAAGTGAAAAATTGGGGAGAGTATGAGGATCTACTCTTTGCACTTGTCTGTGGATCCTCACTTAGCCTAGAAGGTTGTGGCTTCACTTTACTAGTTGATGGCATTAACGACTCCTTTGCCTCATGTTGGACATCATTTGTCATGATGTCATTCAATCCAAACTCTCCTCTCCAAACTCTCTTGATTCTAGAAGCCTCACACTAGCATAACAAAGAAATGAGAGTATGACATATCTGCAATAAGAACTTTATGGTGGGAGATAACTGTAGGGGAGATGTTTGGATGTTAACCTGACTTCACTTGCGCTCAGGGAGATTGTCTGTTTAAAAGAGAGTGAATTCTTATCATTAATAGAGGGAGATTTACATTTATTCCAACGAGACTGCAAAGAGATGTGAGGAAAAAGATTGGAAGGAGCAAGATAAGCAAGTTTGTGGTGGAGTAGCTACAGGAGAAGATGTTAAAAGGGGCGACAAAGGGAAGATTGAAATAGAAGTGAAGGCTATGGCCAACAACACACAATCAGTCATAAAGGTGTTATGGAAGATTGTTGAAGATATGGTCATAGGAACTGTCACGGGTGTTGTGCAAGCTGCCAAAAAGACTATTATGGTGATTGAACATCGTGAGTTGTATATGCTTTAGCTCTGTATATGTGAATGCACAATTATAATATTATGTTATATACAGTCCTATCCTGTATTGTTTGAAACACATTAATTTTGCTTGGTGCTTGCTACTTGTGAAACTATATTATTACTAGCATTGAATGTCTGAAGATATTCAAAGTTACTTATTGGTCTAGGAATCTTTAAGTATCTACTATATGATGATGTGATATCAGATCATGGATTCATAAAATTTCTTGTGTCTTTATTGATAGAGACACTTTGAGGAGAAACAAATTTAACCTATGCAATCAAACTGGCTGAGGAGAGTGGCTACTATTTTCACTTGTTTCTTACATTTGTTTGTTTTTTTGGATTTGATTGTGCCATCTGCACTAATTTATATAACTTATTGAAATTAAGTGATAGTGTGAGTAGTTATTATTTCATTTTGAAAGTTGCTTTCTCCGTTAGTTGATCATGTTAGCTCCAGGCCTTTAATGCAGGATATTCATAATGTTGGGGAAATTTCATTAAGATATTAAACTTGTGTGTATCAAAAATCTCTTAGAGATTTTGGAGCTAAAGATAGCCCCTCAAGTTTAAAATGGTCTTCAAAGTTCTTTTTAGCTACTTGCTGATATTTATCAGGAGATTCCATTCATTTTACCTTTAATCCCCTGCTTTCAGTATGCCTTCACCAAGAGTACTTAGTTATCATACTCCTTTGGGACTTTCAGACTAGAGGGCTTCAAATATTGAATTGGGCTTCAATTATTATAAGAGAGGGCAATGGCCAAAAAACTATATTAATTTAGAATAGAATAGATATCCAGAATTTCCACAACCTATTCTGAGTAGATTATCAAATTCCTGGAATCCCTGTGTATGAATTGAAACTTCTATTCAATTTGTAAGTTGTTTTCTACCCATTTACTCATTTTGTTCTATGTAAACGTCTGTGCTATTTTCATATTGCACTCCATCTTGTCTAAAATAAAAACAGGTTCACAAAGGTCTATGATTTAGGAAGTGTTCAATTTCCTGGTCATGATGTATATGAGCATCCATTTTAGTAATATCCTAAATTGTATAACTAATGAGCTATAGATAATGCAGCTAATAAAATTAAATCTTTACTTGTTCACAACATTTATGAACAAAAAAGGGAACTCGTACCATATAAACATAGACATAAAAGCTCTGAATATAGGATAGATACAACTGTGTGCCATAAAAAGCTACCATTATCTCAAGTACATGTTAGTTGATAACCCCTGTCCATAGTGTGTATATCTTTTATTTCCCTTCAGCACAACATTTGAGCAACTGTACAAGAGTTTTGTGTTGATTTTTTTTAGATTGCTCATTTCATTATATAATGAACTTTCATCCTATCTAGAATTGATTGCTAACCTTTTAATTGCCAGTGTTCTTCCATCTGAGGTTTTGCCCTGCAATAGTGGAAGAGATCATATACAATTATTCTTTTTTCCTAAGAAAAATGAAAGATATTCCTTCAATAAGCTTCAAAAAAATCCCAAGTGATAGAGCTGCCCATGTTTTAATTTTGGTCAAACTCGGGAATAAGAGACATTTCTATACCTTCTGAAAAGGTGCAAACTCTCACCCATTTGAAAATGCCTAAAATTAAATGCAAGGGCTAATTTCAGTTCAACAAATTAGGTATAATAATGTCTAAAAGCTAGTAGCATACCTAATTAGCATGCTCAACATTGATACCTTATTCTTTAATGGAAGGGGCTTCTAGACTTAAGTTTTAAAAGTGTAAAACCAAGGGCTTAAACTGTAACCATTATTCTAGGAACATTAACCATTCTTCTATGAACAATAGCCCCAGTCCTATCACCGGTAAAAACCTAAGGCTTCACCTTGTATACCTGACAAACTCCCCTGCCAACATAGGCTTCTAGAAAGCTAGAAAATTCATACTGATTTACATAGTTAAAGCTACACTGAAAAATTGCACAATTTTAGATGATGGAAAGTGTGCAGGTTGGTGAGCGTAATGGTTTTACAAATCATACCACTAGGGGGCCAAACTTTAGAGCAATTAATCCTTTTGGCTTAGAAACTTGAACATTACATCCAGGCTTGTCCATTTTCTTTACATCTCAATTTGGTGAGGCAAATCTAGAGGAAGCTAAATGAGAAGTTTGTGCAATTCAAAATTGGAATACAACCCACTTGACAAAACAACATTTATTTAGATAACTCTGGAAATAATATCAAGAAAAAATATTTATGCCATGTGAACTCTATAGTTCTATTCATCTCAAAGGAACCCATAAAACAATTATAGCATAACAAGAAAAGCATGGCACCTTGTAGACTAACCCAAAGCCACCCTCTCCTGGCTTGCTTTGATTATAGAAGTTCCCCGTGGCTTGTTTAAGAATACCTCTTGTTTAAGAATTTCATGACTATGGTCTTCATGATGATCTGCATTTGATTTATTGCTTCAAGAACACAGTCTCTATCAAATTAGTGTAAACCACAAAAATAAGAACCCGCATATTCTAGACAGATAGTTTTACCATTCAAAATGATCAACAAACTGTCACATTGTTGGATGATTAACACTTAATCTGTGACGTGGCTTTACTAGTAATGATTATTACTGTATATATTAGTATATTTTTTCCATTAGCATCCAAGTTTCTTTCTTGGCTCAATAAGCTTTCACATCGAGATTGTGAGTTTTCCTCAAAATGAGAAATATCCTTAATAGGATAAAGCCAAACATCACAAGCTTGTGATAGGGCAATAAATTATTAATAGCAATGTAATAGACATTAATGACATTGTGAGCTAACATTTACTCTATGGTACATTAGTTGCACTATAACTCTCCCCCTCTCACCAACACCAATCATGCCATGTCATGGTCCATGCGTATAGTACTACCTATTTATGAGTTATCTTAAATACCTATATTTTTAATCTTCGAGTAACTTCCACAACCTCTATTTTCTATGGTTTACTATTTCACAAAAGGAAATAGTAGAGCCTTGTAATATATAAGCTTCCAATCAGCTGATGTTAGTTAAGAGAATAAACCAAATGTATGTAAAATTAAACAAGTGGTACGTAGTGGCTAGTACTTCATGCTCTTGGGGTAGAAAATGGAAATAAATGAATGCAAACTAGGTGACACTTTTGATTTGTGTCACTACAAACAAAGGCTTTTTTGGAGGTGCCAAATGAACAATGTTATGTTGACTAGCATACAGATGTGCAGAGTACAGCAACAAAACCAACAAGGATATGGAGATATAGAAACAAAACACCTTATATTAATTTGTAGAAGAACAAAATACAAAGATGGGCCACTCAAAATTTGGGAACCTATCAATCTTAGCTACCCAATCCAAACAGAAACACCCAGTTGAAGCAGTGATTCTCTGCATTACAATCTACCCAAATTCTTAGACTTATATGCCCTATTTGGTTCTTTAGTAGAAACCTTCTCTATTCTACAACTCCAACTCCAAAACCATAACCTATTCTTCTTAAAAGTGCATGCTTAAATAATAGATTACGTGTTACACTTGGCCTTCGTCAGTGAGTTGAACAATTAGAATGATTATGTTAAGTGTTGTTGATTTGTTGTAACTTTCACTTTTCCAAAAGATAGTGTAATTGACACTCAAAGGCATGAGTGTAACCGACACTCAAAGATAGGGCTTTTCTATTATGTTTGTACAATGTTCCTAAGATTTCTAAACTTGAATGCACTCACAGTTGTTGTACAATACTACAAAAATATCTCCATTTCTATGGCCGTGATTTCTCACAAGACTAGATTTAAAGTAATTGGAAAAGCCTTCAAGGTTTGGCTTGCATTAACAATGTGGTCATTGTGAGACTCTGTTATGGACTCAATGGAAATTATTTCTCAGAGCTAGGGTGTTGGTTATGTTGATGTTGTACAGTGGATTTTCTCCCTAGAAGTTTGTATCTTAGCTTTTAAAAATTCTATGTGGGGTCATAAGTTGCTTTACACATAGTATGGGATAAGTATGTACAATTTTTATAGGATTCCTAAATTTGGATAACTCCTCCATGCACCCTATAATTGTTGTACATCAATTTCCCTATTGTCACTAAGCCCTGATACTTCTCAACAGACTCTAGCATTATATTTAGTTGCAGAGATCTCAGAAGTTCACAAATTGACTTAATGTTTATTTCTTTATACTATCAGAAGGATCTTCATTTTGATTGATTAATTTATTTTAATTTTTTCTTTCCAACTTATTCCAAAGAAGCGGAAGGATGATATTGTTTACTATGCGCCAGTAGGGGATGAGATCAAGTCTCAAGCACAGTTGGAGCGCTAGCTTGTGTTGGTTGGAAGATTGTTTAAATCATCGTTTTTAAAGCTTTCAAGGTGGTTAGAGAATTTGAGAAGCAAAATAGTCTTTGGTGGGGACACTTTCCAGGCCATGGTTGCCTTATCCTTTCTTATAGGCCATGGCTGTCAAATCTTTTCTCTTTGTATTGAAAATGGCCATCTTGCTCATGTTCTTTGGGAAAAATTTGTTATTATTTTATTTTTTTGCTTGGTGCTTGGGAATTTTTAGTCCTTCCCAATTCATTTGAGGCCATAGGTAGGACCTGGTTCCTAGCATCAACACAATTGGTCCAAACCTGCAAGCTCAGCTTTAAGTATTTATATAAAAAGAGAGTTAACTATATATGTCCTAAAGTTTCTCTACTGAAATATCCATCTTTTCTAAAAGAAGATCTTCATTGTTCGCCATTGTTCAGATCCATCTTTTGTAGCATAAGTTACAATAGTATTTAAGCACTCATTTATATTTTAGGGCTTTGATATTATATTCTTGTTGAACAGATTATTTGTGCATTAATAGTTTCTTGCTGTCAATCCTTGAAAATTTTGAAGACTCTCATGGACCAGAAAACTTTCTCCTCGACCTCCACCAGTCGACTAAGATGTCATATTTTGTCAAGAGGTGTCATATTTTATAATTTTCTTTGATTTGTTTATTAGGGCTTGGAAATTCTATTTCCTATTGTGAAAATATTCAAATGTACATGGTTGTTTAATTTGTGAACAAATTGGTGAATTAAGGAGGGTTTATCTTCTAGAATTGATAATATTACAAGGAATTGAAAGCATAAAGTTTCCATAGTCCATGATAATTCTCCTTCCTCCTTTCAAAGTTTCTTTTTACTTTAGTTTTTTATCTTTTAAGTTTTCTGTTTTGCTTTTTTAGTTTTATTTAGTTTTTGTGTCCTCCTCTTTTGGTTTTAGAGATTTATTATATGTTTCTTCATTATAGTTTTTAGTTATGCCTTTATGTCTTTTTACTATTTATATTTTATGTCAATTTACTTTTTGTTATTATTGCTTTCTTGGTATCCTTAATCTTTAATGTGGTCCTTTTTTATTTTTTTGTATTATTGTATCTTCTATTTACATTTCTAATTTTTTCATAAATAATATATTTCCATACATATTTATTATATTCTTCTTTATTTATTATATAGCTTTTCCTCGATGGAAGAAGTATCTTCTATTTTTTTTTGTAATTTTTTCTTAAATAATTATATTTTCATACTTATTTATTATATTCTTCTTTATTGAATCAATTTATATAATATGTTTGTTAATGGCATATATATCTTTAATCCTTAATCTAAGGAATATATATTTTTTAGTTTTTTCATTTGATTCTTTGTTCATTTGTTTGGCCTCTTTTCTTTTCCTTTATAGTTTTTTGTAGTTGTTTTTCTTTAATTTAATTTATATCATCATAAGGTTTAGAATTTCATTCCATTTTTGGTTTGATTTTTGGAAATTATTTGTTGTTTTTGTTGTGATATTTGACTTTTCAACTTTTTATTTTTTGCCTTATTGGCATGTTGACTTCTTGCTCTCCCTAGCTCCTCACCTATTCAAACATCCAAGTCTACTACCTTATTCTCTCTCTCTCTCTCTCTCTCTCTCTCTCTCTCTCTCTCTCTCTCTCTCTCTCTCTCTCGTGCTTGGTTTATCATCTCGGTGATGGATCATGGAGTATGATTCGAAACGTTGATACAAAAAATTGACACAGTTTTAATCCAAAAATTGCTCACTTGAATGTTACAAGGAAACAATAAGATCCTAAAATTGGGCATATGAAAGATTCCAATAAGTGTGGGGGACCCATAGCCCATTTGTAGAATAAAGAAAATAATCCAAACGTTCAACTATGCTGGTGAACTAACCCTTTGGTTTATACTTATGAATGAGCATTTCTTATGTATCAAGTCCAATAAATTCACCAATCTCACAAAATCTTAAAAATCCTTTTACGCCTAGGAGGTGTGTTAAAATACTCCCTATTTCTACCCCAAAGAAATAATCATGCTAAAATCATCCCCACAACAACCAATTTATAAGGGGAAGCAAGAATAATGAACATGATTTCATTTCAAAGCTTAAGTTTGTCCCCTAAACTTGTGGGGTTGTAAACATTAATCAACAAGAGAGATAGCCTAGATAAAATTATTTATACTTCTAATTGTATCCAATTTAGGGTGGAGTGAGAACCTCCACAAAAATTTGAACAGGGTGCTAAAGGATCCCCAATTTATTGGCTTGAATAATTGCATCCACCCTAGTACCCATATGACCTGAGCAATAAGGAACAACTGAATTTCCTGTAACTTTAGTTTTGTTCCTAAAGTATAATTATACCACTCAACATGTGATCAATTTGGCACTTGGCCATGAATGCCACTTTCCTGGTGTAGATCTTCATTGCTCTGTAAAAGAAGAGACTTACATAAAATAATTTATTTTCTTCAATCTCCAACCTTTCAATCAAATCTTGACGTAGACAAACATTTACACTCTCTTCTTCAACATACAAAAAAAATAACTTCGAACAAGACATAGGTAGTGTTTCTCCAATTTCAAACTTACAACTTATTACACATTTGATTTGCAATTAAAATGATTGTTGTCAATTTTATTTTTCAATAGAAACAATTTAAAAGCTTGCAATAAAGATGTAAATAAACTCAATTTATTTAAATCAAATACAATTCTTTGCAATTTCATTTGATTTCATTGGTCTCTATTGTTTATACATTCCATCTCCACACTTATACCTTTCTATATTGTTCCTTATTACATACCCTACATAGCATTTGGTTCTTTGCATCTACACTTTATTTCATTGTAAAATTTCACTTTGCTACCTCCAAACCGCCATAATTCTCTTTCTTACTCATACTATGTTGGGTGAAAATAGTGTAATCAACTTTTCAACAGATTACGCCATCTAGACTTCAGCCACAACTACGTGAGATATAATCTCTCCTCTCAGAAAGGGGAGGCGCTCTTCTTACTGCTAATGGAAGCTATAGTAAACTTAAAAGAAATACTTACAAAATGTACACTATACTCATGAAATGGGGGGGGGGGTGTGTGTGTTACATTCATACTTCTCTCTTTTTTCAGAGAAGATGTTTACAATACTTCACAATGGAAAGCTCTAGATTTGATAACTTGAAACTTAACAAAAAACAGTAATGCCAATATCTCTATCTTGTCAAAACGAAGCGTAGAGATACTAGATGTGATTTATAATAACAAAGTAAAAGAAAAGGGAAAGCTCACGAAGGCACAAAGTCGTTCTGTGGCCTTTTCAATGTTGGATCTGCAAAAGTCTTGTTTGTCACATTAGAAGTACAAAGTCTTCCTAGATGCAGCAATTCCTCGAACCACATGAATGATTACAAGCACAAAGTCTTGTAGATCCTTCAACCAAAACTTTCAAACATAAACAAATCCAAACAATAAATGTAACACAAAGTTTACACAAACCACTTGGAGCCCTTTAGATCTCATACACTAGTCACCACCGATATAATCAAAACATAAGACAATTGATTCCAACACAAAGTCTAGTATTTAATCGTCTTCTTTATTGATTAGATCTAGATTCGCAATATTGAACACAAAGTTTCAATGCTTGTTTCAAAGGAGCAGCACTTCGTTGCAAAATATCAACAGGTAAATATTACAATAGAGATCTCTCATATATATAGAAAAGAGAGATGAGTAAATTTAGGAAATCAGGTGAGCAAAAATAGGAAACCCTAACCTAACTAAGTGTAATTTTTATTTGAGAAGTTACGTCTCATATTTTTCGTGTAATTACACTTTACAAAAAGACATTTAAGATGTCAAAAACTATTTACAAGATGCATAAAGGGAAGCATCAAAATGTTCAACAGTGGGAGATCAAGAATCTTCATGGTTCCTTGCTTGGGCACAGAGTCTTCATATTTCTTCCTGGTCTCCTGCATGAACTTTTTTATCCGGACCAACGGTGTAATCCACAATGGTGTGAATTCTTGTGATCGGCCTTCTGGCGGATGAATGGATTTTCTTGCACCTGTTGCATGGTGGCTTCTTTGTAGATCTGGGATAGTTCACTGGATTGGAAAATGTCACCTTCAAGATCACTTGATTAAATCTAGAGAGAAACTACAAGGATGGTGAATCAACAGACGCTAGTAGAAAAAGTAGCATTGGGAAGCATGAAGCGAGAAAACAATGTGGAGAAAGTGTGATACAAATGTCGAGACATGGAAAACGAGGTGAAAAACTGACGAAAATTGGTTTGGAGTGAAACTAGAAAGATTTGAAGTGTTTTTTGGTCAAGTGCGGGAAAAAGTGCAATAGCTCCAAAAAAGTGTAAGGGCCCTTTCACTTGGGGGAATTTTGAATTTGGTGCAATGGCGCTGAAAAAGTGCGCCATTGCACCTCAATGTTAGTTAATTTTTGACAAAAGATGTCAGGGCTCTAAAAATCAGCGCCCTAACACTTTGGCTTGGAACTTCAAAAATTTGACAAGTGTGGGCAAGGAAAACAAGAGCCTAGACATGTTTGGAAAAAAAAAAGAGAAGGTAAGGATCATACGCCTCTAGCATGAGAAGATGAAGAATTCTCTAATGGTGAGAACAAGGCGTTGAAACAAAGCCAGTGACTTTGTATTTTATTTCAAGAAAATGAATGTCTTATCAAAACGCGTTTTCCAGCTGAGAGCTTGGTTGACCAGCAAGCAAGGAGGGGAAGAACAAGATAGAAGTGAAGATAAATGAATAAGAATCACTTTTAAGTGATCTGGAAGTGTTTAAAATCAGCTTAAGTCGACCAACTAATTTGGGCATGAAAAGTGGCACATTTAGTGAAAAGTGCAAACAAGCTCAAAAAGGGCGCCCTAGCCAAAAATTGGCTTAGTTACAAGGTTAAGTGCAATGACGCACAAAATCAGTGCCTTTGCACCAAGTTACAAAATCACTTAAGTGCAAGGGCGCTGATTTTTGGCGCCTTTGCACTTTTCATACTTAGAAAAATTTTAACAAGTGCAGGAGCACTCTTTTTTGGAGCTTTTGCACTTTTTCCAGTTTCACGAAGTATGATCAGTGAAAGTTCGTGCGAGCACTCGTTTCGAAGGTCTATGTGAGGCGAACATAGGGGGATGCTCAAATTGGCTATTTGAGACTTTGGAACACATTTCGAGGTGGATCAAAAATCGCATCATTTTGCATGCTTGAACATCATGAACCTAGGAAACATACAAGTTTCGTAGGGGGGTTATTCGTGGAATGAGCGCTACTAATTTTCGTGATAACAGCTGGCTCCTATTGGGGATAGTTCTTCAATCATTATTTCAAATGAATGGAGGGAGAATAAATCCAGAAATCAAGTGCCTTCATCCATTGGGCAATAGAGTCGAGCACGACAAACACAAAGAAAATCTACGAAAACAAGACGCAAACTTATGCAAATGCACTTATTGAAAAGGTAAAAACCTACCTAATTAAAACTAGCCATCAATGAAATCTTCTCAAATGAAACCATTCACAGGTTCAACAAAATAGCTGCCTTTCCTCAACAGCTGGCAATGCCTCATATGATCATTAGCAGCTACATGTAGATGAAGTTGAGGCACTGTTTCTTGAAAGAGATGAATATGTTCAACTACCTCTGAAAATATATCAAATATACTACTGCTCCAGAATGAATCGTTGAATTCAGACTGCTCTTGCGCATCTACAATTACATCTTTAGCTGCATTTTTAAGTTTATCCTCATGCTTAGGTACAAGTGGAACCTCTTTCTTCCCGTTGGCCTCCAACCAAGAAAGATGTCTTATGGTACATCCCCTTGATCGGTCAAAGATTGAATGCTCCTTACTAGTTGCTACTTGAACAACTAATTCATCAACCATGGCAACCTCATGCTGATCGAAAAGATCTACTTCATACGATTCAGATGAAGATATGACTGCACTGCATACTTCAGTATGTTGTTTGCCATCTTCAGACTTGGAAAAATCTGAATTATTAATAAGAAGGTCCTCATCATGCCTTTGGGAAGTTCTTTTATGCAACACGTGTTCAATTTCATGACCTCGAAACACAGATGCATTCTTTTCAACTTGACCGAGACCTTCGTGCATGACCATCTTTTCAGATCTCAAGACAGGATTGTCTTCATTCACTTGAATTTCAGAAAAATGACTTTCATCTTTCTGCTTTTCATCAATGGCTATCTGAGACTGCATAAACCAGAATTGGGAGTCGCTAGCTACGTCTTCTTCCTTTTCCAAGAAGAGAATAGCGAGATCACTTGGATTGGAGC
>CM021107.1:134022999-134062362 GCA_007115665.2 Sequoiadendron giganteum
AATTCTAGTATAACAAGAAAATCATGGCACCTTGTAGACTAACCCAAAGCCACCCTCTCCTGGCTTGCTTTGATTACAGAAGTTCCTCGCGGTTCTCGTTAAGGTCCTAAAGTCCAAAATGAATACCTGTTGTTTAAGAATTTCATGACTATGGTCTTCATGATGATCTACATTTGATTTATTTCTACAAGAACACAGTCTATATCATTACTATAAACCACAAAAATAAGAACCTGCATATTCTAGACAAATATTTTTACCATTCAAAATGATCAACGAACTGTCACATTGTTGGATGATTAACACTTAATCTATGACATGGCTTTATGATTATTACTGTATATATTAGTATATTTTTTCCATTAGCATCCAAGTTTTTTTCTTGGCTCAACAAGCTTTCACATCGAGATTGTGAGTTTTCCTCAAAACGAGAAATATCCTTAATTGGATAAAGCTAGACATCACAAGCTTGTGATAGGGCAATAAATTATTAATATATATTTGGTGCACATTTATAGAAGCAATGTAATAGACATTAATGACATCGTGATCCCACATTTACTTTATGGTACATTAGTTGAACTGTAACTCTTCCCCTCACACCAACACCAATAATGCCATGTCATGGTCCACGCGTATAGTACTACCTATTTATGAGTTATCCTAAATACCTATATTTTTAATCTTCGAGTAACTTCCACAACCTCTATTTTCTATGGTTTACTATTTCGCAAAAGGAAATAGTAGAGCCTTGTAATATATAAACTTTCAATCAGCTGATGTTAGTTAAGAGAATAAACCAAATGTATGTAAATTAAACAAGTGCTACGTAGTGGCTAGTACTTCATGCTCTTGGGGTAGAAAATGGAAATAAATGAATGCAAAGTAGGTGACACTTTTTATCTGTGGCACTACAAACAAAGCCTTTTTTGGAGGTGCCAAATGAACAATGTTATGTTGACTAGCATACAAATGTGCAGAGTACAACAACAAAACCAACTAGGATATGGAGATATAGAAACAAAACACCTTATATTAATTTGTAGAAGAACAAAATACAAAGATGGGCCACTCAAAATTCGGGAACCTATCAATCTTTGCTACCCAATGCAATGAGAAACACCTAGCTGAAGAAGTTTAGTAGAAACTTTCTCTATTCTACAAATCCAACTCCAAAACTAGAACCTTTTCTTCTTAAAAGTGCATGCTTAAATAATAGATTGCGTGTTACTCTTGGCCTTTGTCTGTGAGCTGAATAATTAGAATGATTATGCTAAGTGTTGTTGATCTATTGTAACTTTCACTTTTCCAAAAGACAATGTAATTGACACTCAAAGGCATGAGTGTAACCGACACTCAAAGACAAGGATTTTCTATGATGTTTGTACAATGTTCTTAGGATTTCTGAACTTGAATGCACTCACAGTTGTTGTACAATACTAGAAAAATATCTCCATGTCTATGGTCGTGACTTCTCACAAGACTAGATTCAAAGTAATTGGAAAAGCCTTCAAGGTTTGGCTTGCATTAACAATGTGGTCATTGTGAGACTCTGTTATGGACTCAATGAAGATTATTTTTCAGAGCTAGGGTGTTGGTTATGTTGATGTTGTATAGTGGAATTTCTCCCTAGAAGTCTATATCTTAGCTATTAGAAGTTGCAGAGATCTCAAAAGTTCACAAATTGACTTAATGTTTATTTCTCTATGCTATTAGAAGGATCTTCATTTTGATTGATTAATTTGTTTTAATTTTTTCTATCCAACTTATTCCAAAAGAAGTGAAAGGATGATATTGTTTACTATGTGCCAACAAGGGATGAGATCAAGTCTCAGGCATAGTTGGAGCGCTAGCTTGTGTTGGTTGGAAGATTGTTTCAATCACAGTTTTTAAATCTTTCAAGGTGTTTAGAGAATTTGAGAAGCAAAACAATCTTTGGTGGGGACACTTTCTAGCCCATGGCTGCCTTATCCTTTCTCATAGGCCATGGCAATCAAATCTTTTCTCTTTGTACTGAAAATGGCCATCTTGCTCATGTTCTTTGGGAAAAATTTGTTATTATTTTAATTTTTTTCTTGGTGCTTGGGAAGTTTTAGTCCTTCCCAATTCATTTGAGGCCACAGGACTTGGTTCCTAGCATCAACACAATTGGTCCAAAACTGCAAGCTCGACTTTAAGTATTTATATAAAAAGAGAGTTACCTATATATGTCCTAAAGTTTCTCTACTAAAACATCCATCTTTTCTGAAAGAAGATCTTCATTGTTTTCCATTGTTCAAATCCATCTTTTGTAGCGTAAGTTACAATAGTATTTAGGCACTCATTTATATTTTAGGGCTTTGATATTATATTCTTATTGAACAAATTATTTGTGCATTAACAATTTCTTGTTGTCAAACCTTGAAGACTCTCATGGACCAGAAAAATTTCTCCTCAACCTCCACCAGTCGACTAAGATGTCATATTTTGTTAACAGGTGTCATATTTTATAATTCTTTGATTTATTTATTAGGGCTTGAAAATTCTATTTTCTATTGTGAAAATATTCAAATGTACATGGTTGTTTAATTTGTGAACATTTGGTGAATTAAGGAGGGTTTATCTTCTAGAAATGATAATATTGCAAGGAATTAAAAGCATAAAGTTTCCACAATCCATGATAATCAAGTGAGCAATTTCTGGATTAATTCTCCTTCCTCCTTTGAAAGTTTCTTTTTACTTTAGTTTTTTGTCTTTTAAGTTTTCTTTTGTGTTTTTTTAGTTTTATTTAGTTTTTATCCCATCCTCTTGGTTTTAGAGATTTATTATATGTTTCTTCATTATAGTTTTTTATAAAGCCCTTATGTCTTTTTACTATTTATATTTTTTGTTAATTTACTTTTTGTTATTATTGATTTCTTGGTATCCTTAATCTTTAATGTGGTCCTTTTTGGTTTTTTTGTATTTATGTATCTTCTATTTACATTGTAATTTTTTCACAAATAATAATATTTTCATACATATTTATTATATACCTTTTCCTCGATGGAAGAAGTATCTTCTATTTTCTTTTTGTAGTTTTTTCTTAAATAATAATATTTTCATACTTATTTATTATATTCTTCTTTACTGAATCAATTTATATGATATGTTTGTTAATGGCATATATATCTTTAATCTTTAATCTAAGACATATATACTTTTTAGTTTTTTCATTTGATTCTTTGTTCATTTGTTTGGCCTCTTTTATTCTTTTTATAGTTTTTTGTAGTTGTTTTTCTTTAATTTAATTTATATCATCATAAGGTTTAAAATTTGATTCCATTTTTTGGTTTGATTTTTGCCTTATTGGCATGTTGACTTCTTGCTCTCCCTAGCTCCTCACCTATTCAAACATCCATGTTTGCTACCTCTCTCTCTCTCTCTCTCTCTCTCTCTCTCTCTCTCTCTTGTGCTTGGTTTATCATCCTGATGATGGATCATGGAGTATGATTCAAAACATTGATACAAAAAATTGACACAGTTTTAATCCAAAAATTGCTCACTTGAATATTACAAGGAAACAATCAGATCCTAAAATTGGGCATATGAAAGATTCTAATAAGTGTGGGACCTATAGCCCATTTGTAGAACAAAGAAAATAATCCAAACGTCCAACTATGTTGGTGAACTAACCCTTTGGTTCATCCATGTGAATGAGCATTTTGTACGTATCAAGTCCAATAAATTCACCAATATAACTAAATCCTAAAAATCCTTTTACGCCTAGGAGGTGTGTTAAAATACTCCCTATTTCTACCCCAAAGAAATAATCACGCTAAAATCATCCCCACAACAACCAATTTATAAGGGGAAGCAAGAATAATGAACATGATTTCATTTCAAAGCTTAAGTTTGTCCCCTAAACTTGTGGGGTTGTAAACATTAATCAACAAGAGAGATAGCCTAGATAAAATTATTTATACTTCTAACTGTATCCAATTTAGGGTGGAGTGAGAACCTCCACAAAAATTTGAATAGGGTGCTAAAGGATCCCCAATTTATTGGTTTGACTAATTGCATCCACCCTAGTACCCATATGACCTGAGCAATAAGGAACAACTGAATTTCCTATAACTTTAGTTTTGTTCCTAAAGTATAATTATACCACTCAACATGTGATCAACTTGGCACTTGGCCATGAATGCCACTTTCCTGGTGTAGATCTTCATTGCTCTGTAAAAGAAGGGACTTACATAAAATAATTTATTTTCTTCAATCTCCAACCTTTCAATCAAATCTTGACGTAGACAGACATTTACACTCTCTTCTTCAACATACAAAAATCAAAATAAATTCGAACAAGACATAGGTAGTGTTTCTCCAATTTCAAACTTACAACTTATTACACATTTGATTTGCAATTAAAATGATTGTTGTCAATTTCATTTTTCAATAGAAACAATTTAAAAGCTTGCAATAAAGATGTAAAGAAACTCAATTTATTTAAATCAAATACAATTATTTGCAATTTCATTTGATTTCATTGGTCTCTATTGTTTATACATTCCATCTCCATACTTATACCTTTCTATATTGTTCCTTATTACATACCCTACATAGCATTTGGTTCTTTGCATCTGCACTTTATTTCATTGTAAAATTTCACTTTGCTACCCCCAAACCGCCATAATTCTCTTTCTTACTCATACTATGTTGGGTGAAAATAGTGTAATCAACTTTTCAACAGATTACGCCATCTAGACTTCAGCCACAACTACGTGAGATATAATCTCTCCTCTCAGAAAGGGGAGGCGCTCTTCTTACTGCTAATGGAAGCTATAGTAAACTTAAAAGAAATACTTACAAAATGTACACTATACTCATGAAATGGGGGGGGGGGTGTGTGTGTTACATTCATACTTCTCTCTTTTTTCAGAGAAGATGTTTACAATACTTCACAATGGAAAGCTCTAGATTTGATAACTTGAAACTTAACAAAAAACAGTAATGCCAATATCTCTATCTTGTCAAAACGAAGCGTAGAGATACTAGATGTGATTTATAATAACAAAGTAAAAGAAAAGGGAAAGCTCACGAAGGCACAAAGTCGTTCTGTGGCCTTTTCAATGTTGGATCTGCAAAAGTCTTGTTTGTCACATTAGAAGTACAAAGTCTTCCTAGATGCAGCAATTCCTCGAACCACATGAATGATTACAAGCACAAAGTCTTGTAGATCCTTCAACCAAAACTTTCAAACATAAACAAATCCAAACAATAAATGTAACACAAAGTTTACACAAACCACTTGGAGCCCTTTAGATCTCATACACTAGTCACCACCGATATAATCAAAACATAAGACAATTGATTCCAACACAAAGTCTAGTATTTAATCGTCTTCTTTATTGATTAGATCTAGATTCGCAATATTGAACACAAAGTTTCAATGCTTGTTTCAAAGGAGCAGCACTTCGTTGCAAAATATCAACAGGTAAATATTACAATAGAGATCTCTCATATATATAGAAAAGAGAGATGAGTAAATTTAGGAAATCAGGTGAGCAAAAATAGGAAACCCTAACCTAACTAAGTGTAATTTTTATTTGAGAAGTTACGTCTCATATTTTTCGTGTAATTACACTTTACAAAAAGACATTTAAGATGTCAAAAACTATTTACAAGATGCATAAAGGGAAGCATCAAAATGTTCAACAGTGGGAGATCAAGAATCTTCATGGTTCCTTGCTTGGGCACAGAGTCTTCATATTTCTTCCTGGTCTCCTGCATGAACTTTTTTATCCGGACCAACGGTGTAATCCACAATGGTGTGAATTCTTGTGATCGGCCTTCTGGCGGATGAATGGATTTTCTTGCACCTGTTGCATGGTGGCTTCTTTGTAGATCTGGGATAGTTCACTGGATTGGAAAATGTCACCTTCAAGATCACTTGATTAAATCTAGAGAGAAACTACAAGGATGGTGAATCAACAGACGCTAGTAGAAAAA
The DNA here is from genome assembly GCA_007115665.2 of Sequoiadendron giganteum. Taxonomy (NCBI): domain Eukaryota; kingdom Viridiplantae; phylum Streptophyta; class Pinopsida; order Cupressales; family Cupressaceae; genus Sequoiadendron; species Sequoiadendron giganteum. The sequence goes on from CM021107.1 coordinate 134,028,967, forward strand.
GTAGCATTGGGAAGCATGAAGCGAGAAAACAATGTGGAGAAAGTGTGATACAAATGTCGAGACATGGAAAACGAGGTGAAAAACTGACGAAAATTGGTTTGGAGTGAAACTAGAAAGATTTGAAGTGTTTTTTGGTCAAGTGCGGGAAAAAGTGCAATAGCTCCAAAAAAGTGTAAGGGCCCTTTCACTTGGGGGAATTTTGAATTTGGTGCAATGGCGCTGAAAAAGTGCGCCATTGCACCTCAATGTTAGTTAATTTTTGACAAAAGATGTCAGGGCTCTAAAAATCAGCGCCCTAACACTTTGGCTTGGAACTTCAAAAATTTGACAAGTGTGGGCAAGGAAAACAAGAGCCTAGACATGTTTGGAAAAAAAAAAGAGAAGGTAAGGATCATACGCCTCTAGCATGAGAAGATGAAGAATTCTCTAATGGTGAGAACAAGGCGTTGAAACAAAGCCAGTGACTTTGTATTTTATTTCAAGAAAATGAATGTCTTATCAAAACGCGTTTTCCAGCTGAGAGCTTGGTTGACCAGCAAGCAAGGAGGGGAAGAACAAGATAGAAGTGAAGATAAATGAATAAGAATCACTTTTAAGTGATCTGGAAGTGTTTAAAATCAGCTTAAGTCGACCAACTAATTTGGGCATGAAAAGTGGCACATTTAGTGAAAAGTGCAAACAAGCTCAAAAAGGGCGCCCTAGCCAAAAATTGGCTTAGTTACAAGGTTAAGTGCAATGACGCACAAAATCAGTGCCTTTGCACCAAGTTACAAAATCACTTAAGTGCAAGGGCGCTGATTTTTGGCGCCTTTGCACTTTTCATACTTAGAAAAATTTTAACAAGTGCAGGAGCACTCTTTTTTGGAGCTTTTGCACTTTTTCCAGTTTCACGAAGTATGATCAGTGAAAGTTCGTGCGAGCACTCGTTTCGAAGGTCTATGTGAGGCGAACATAGGGGGATGCTCAAATTGGCTATTTGAGACTTTGGAACACATTTCGAGGTGGATCAAAAATCGCATCATTTTGCATGCTTGAACATCATGAACCTAGGAAACATACAAGTTTCGTAGGGGGGTTATTCGTGGAATGAGCGCTACTAATTTTCGTGATAACAGCTGGCTCCTATTGGGGATAGTTCTTCAATCATTATTTCAAATGAATGGAGGGAGAATAAATCCAGAAATCAAGTGCCTTCATCCATTGGGCAATAGAGTCGAGCACGACAAACACAAAGAAAATCTACGAAAACAAGACGCAAACTTATGCAAATGCACTTATTGAAAAGGTAAAAACCTACCTAATTAAAACTAGCCATCAATGAAATCTTCTCAAATGAAACCATTCACAGGTTCAACAAAATAGCTGCCTTTCCTCAACAGCTGGCAATGCCTCATATGATCATTAGCAGCTACATGTAGATGAAGTTGAGGCACTGTTTCTTGAAAGAGATGAATATGTTCAACTACCTCTGAAAATATATCAAATATACTACTGCTCCAGAATGAATCGTTGAATTCAGACTGCTCTTGCGCATCTACAATTACATCTTTAGCTGCATTTTTAAGTTTATCCTCATGCTTAGGTACAAGTGGAACCTCTTTCTTCCCGTTGGCCTCCAACCAAGAAAGATGTCTTATGGTACATCCCCTTGATCGGTCAAAGATTGAATGCTCCTTACTAGTTGCTACTTGAACAACTAATTCATCAACCATGGCAACCTCATGCTGATCGAAAAGATCTACTTCATACGATTCAGATGAAGATATGACTGCACTGCATACTTCAGTATGTTGTTTGCCATCTTCAGACTTGGAAAAATCTGAATTATTAATAAGAAGGTCCTCATCATGCCTTTGGGAAGTTCTTTTATGCAACACGTGTTCAATTTCATGACCTCGAAACACAGATGCATTCTTTTCAACTTGACCGAGACCTTCGTGCATGACCATCTTTTCAGATCTCAAGACAGGATTGTCTTCATTCACTTGAATTTCAGAAAAATGACTTTCATCTTTCTGCTTTTCATCAATGGCTATCTGAGACTGCATAAACCAGAATTGGGAGTCGCTAGCTACGTCTTCTTCCTTTTCCAAGAAGAGAATAGCGAGATCACTTGGATTGGAGCCAGGATGCTTTGCTAATGCTTTTAATAATGGTGCCTCAAGATCAAGCCTCTTCAGAGGTGAAGATAACTTGTGTTGATTCCTAATAGCAAAAATGTGAGCAACATTGGAAGGTGAACTCCCTGGTATGTCCTTGCGAGGCATAGAAAACATACCTTGAGCTAGCTACTTTTTGAGGACAAGTAGCTCGTTTGCAAACCTTTGCACCATAGGATTTGTCCTTGTGATGGAAGAAAATAACTCCAAAGAAGGAATTTCTTCAGATTCATTTGATTCAATTCTTATTTTCCCAACAAGAATGAGATCATCTTCAATTTCTGTAGCCAAGGTCTGCACAACTGCAAGAGTAGCTGGGGCTGCTCTTCTCAATAGGAAACCAACCTCGGGTACTTGAACATTTACAAAGAAACATTTCAAACTCTCAGTTGTAGGTTGAGCAACAGTTGGAATTCTTCATGTCAACTTGTTGAAGTGAGAAATGAACTCACGCATAGGCATGAGATTCAACTGAGTAAGCCGAGCCAACAAAGCATGAGTGTCTTCAGGAGGTTTGAACCTTTCTTAAAACTTGGCTATGAGTGTTGCCCAATTTGTGATGGTACATGGTGCTAGATGATAAAACCAATCTACAGCGACACCTTGGAGAGTCTCCACAAATAGCCTTACAGATACATCTTCATGTTCAACACCATGAACTCCACAAGCAATGTAGAAAGAAGCAACGTGCTCATTAGGATGTCGTTGTTCATTACCAAAAAACTTAGGAAATTTATTCCGTGAGCCTTCAAGGAGAGCATGTAGGGGTAGAGCCAAACTCAACAGACCAAAAGAATTTCCCCAAGGACCTTGAGCAGCCATTTACATGTCCCTGGTGAAAGCTTGAAAAAATTACAAGAAAATAACTTACAATGAAGGAAACTAGTATACTTCAAATGAAAACGTGAGGCTTTCGAATGCGTATCGTCTCCCCAACGGAGTCGCCAAAAATTGTTGGGTGAAAATAGTGTAATCAACTTTTCAACAGATTACGCCATCTAGACTTCAGCCACAGCTATGTGAGATATAATCTCTCCTCTCAGAAAGGGGAGGAACCCTTCTTATTGCTAATGGAAGCTATAGTAAACTTGAAAGAAATACGTACAAAATGTACAGTGTACTCATGAAATGGGGGGGTGGGGGGTGTGTTACATTCATACTTCTCTCTTTTTTCAGAGAAGATGTTTACAATGCTTCACGATGGAAAGCTCTAGATCTGATAACTTGAAACTTAACAAAAAGTAGTAATGCCAATATTTCTATCTTCTCAAAGCAAAGCGTAGAGATATTAGATGTGATTTATAATAACAAAGTAAAAGAAAAGGGAAAGCTCACGGAGGCACAAAGTCGTTCCGTGGCCTTTTCAATGTTGGATCTGCAAAAGTCTCGTTTGTTGCATTAGAAGCACAAAGTCTTTCTAAATGCAGCAAGTCCTCAAACTGCATGAATGATTACAAGCACAAAGTCTTGTAGATCCTTCAACCAAAACCTTCAAACATAAACAAATCCAAACAATAAATGTAACACAAAGTTTACACAAACCACTTGGAGCCCTTTAGATCTCATACACTAGTCACCACCGATATAATCAAAACATAAGACAATTGATTCCAACACAAAGTCTAGTATGTAATCGTCTTCTTTATTGATTAGATCTAGATTCGCAATATTGAACACAAAGTTTCAATGCTTGTTTCAAAGGAGCAGCACTTCGTTGCAAAATATCAACAGGTAAATATTACAATAGAGATCTCTCATATATATAGAAAAGAGAGATGAGTAAATTTAGGAAATCGGGTGAGCAAAAATAGGAAACCCTAACCTAACTAAGTGTAATTTTTATTTGAGAAGTTACGTCTCATATTTTTTGTGTAATTACACTTTACAAAAAGACATTTAAGATGTCAAAAACTATTTACAAGATGCATAAAGGGAAGCATCAAAATGTTCAACAGTGGGAGATCAAGAATTTTCATGGTTCCTTGCTTGGGCACGGAGTCTTCATATTTCTTCCTAGTCTCCTGAATGAACTTTTTTCTCCGGACCAATGGTGTAATCCACAATGGTGTGAATTCTTGTGATCAGCCTTCTGGCGGATGAATGGATTTTCTTGCACCTGTTGCATGGTGGCTTCTTTGTAGATCTGGGATAGTTCACTGGATTGGAAAATGTCACCTTCAAGATCACTTGATTAAATCTGGAGAGAAACTACAAGGATGGTGAATCAACAGACGCTAGTAGAAAAAGTAGCATTGGGAAGCGTGAAGTGAGAAAACAATGTGGAGAAAGTGTGATACAAATGTCGAGACATGGAAAACGAGGTGAAAAACTGACGAAAATTGGTTTGGAGTGAAACTAGAAAGATTTGAAGTGTTTTTTAGTCAAGTGCAGGAAAAAGTGCAATAGCTCCAAAAAAGTGTGCTTTTGCCTTAGTGAAATATTTTTGGTTTTTCAGGGAAAAGTGTAAGGGCCCTTTCACTTGGGGGAATTTTGAATTTGGTGCAATGGCACTGAAAAAGTGCGCCATTGCACCTCAATGCTAGTTAATTTTTGACAAAAGATGTCAGGGCTCTAAAAATCAGTGCCCTAACACTTTGGCTTGGAACTTCAAAAATTTGACAAGTGTGGGCAAGGAAAACGAGAGCCTAGACATGTTTGGCAAAAAAAAGAGAAGGTAAGGATCATACGCCTCTAGCATGAGAAGATGAAGAATTCTCTAATGGTGAGAACAAGGCGTTGAAACAAAGCCAGTGACTTTGTATTTTATTTCAAGAAAATGAATGTCTTATCAAAAACGCGTTTTTCCAACTGAGAGCTTGGTCGACCAGCAAGCAAGGAGGGGAAGAACAAGATAGAAGTGAAGAGAAATGAATAAGAATCACTTTTAAGTGATCTGGAAGTGTTTAAAATCAATTTAAGTCGACCAACTAATTTGGGCATGAAAAGTGGTGTATACACCTAAAATTGGTCTGGAGCATCCTATTAATTAAATATGATTTATTTAATTAATTATCCTAATTTCCTCTAGTATTGAATAAATAGAAATATTTATTTAAATAGTTCACATTCACATCACATTTAAATTCTTCTAATATTTATCTTAATTAAATAAACAAAATTAAATACTTTGTTCGATTTAATTATCACATCCCTATTTCAATCTATCACATCCATCTTAAATTAATTAAATAAAGATCAAAACACTTTATTTATTGATTGCCATATTCTTCTGTCTAATTTAATAAACAACTATCATATAGTTCGTTTTATTAAATTATTTATCTCCCTTTTCCTAATTTAAATAAATCAAAAATATTTGAATTAAAGCATAAAGAAAATTCCAATCTACATTTCCTCAAAAATGAATTAGATTTCCTATGTCTAAATCATATCTAAAATATGTCACAATTAATTGATTGGAACTTCACGGGAAGTTTTGAAGACAAATTGGAGATAAATTTGGAATTTGATTTCTCAATCCTCCTCCATCAATCTTTTCTCTTCTCTTCCCTGGTGTTTTCATGGGTAGAGACAATCTCCATCTTTCTCCCAATCTCCTCCATCTCTCACCATTCAATTCTCCAGATTGAATCCAAGCCTCTTAAAGCTTTCCTTGTGCATTTCTACAGCCAGGAAATCTATAAATAAAGCCTCATTGAACCAAGAAAAGGATCCAAATAATCAAGCTTTTGCACTTTTACTCTGCAGGAATCTAGACTTCAACCATCAAGCATTCACACATCAAGCATCAAACAATCAAGTTTTCAACCATGGCTGCCTCCTATAGCTGCAATTATCTGTTTCATATCAATATCATGCTAGTTTAATTGATTTATCATTTAGCATTGCATTATCATTATCTCGTTCTTTGAATTGTCATTTTAACAGTCTTATTTGCTTAAATAATCTGAGAGCAATTTTGATTTAATAAATCTTTGAGGATAGAGAACAATATGACGTTTTCAATTGATTACTGTTTTGAATTGATTCAATTTGTTTAATCATTGATATAATGTCTTATTAAGAAGTGTTTTAACCTTATTCACATATTCACACTTACAATTTGGTGCCCACCGTGGGGCATTAACCCCAGTTTTATCAAAATTATCAATTTTCTGGAAAGTGTCATGCAGGTTTTCGGCGTGTTTGAGTTCTAGCGCTTCCATTAAAAGTTTTAGCGCTTCTGGTTGCTGTTTTAGCGCTTTCGGTTTTTAGCACTTCCAATCACTGTTCTAGTGCTTACGGTCACTGTTTTAGTGCATCAGGTAATTTAGCACTTCTATGACAAACTTCGGTGCTTTGGGTTCCTGTTTCAGTGCTTTTAGGTTTTAGCGCATCAGGTAACTGTTTTAGTGCTTCGGTGCAATATTCCAGCGCTTTTGTAAAATCTGTCTGGATCCGACACGTCCGTGGCCAAATTTTGATTTTTTTTTCACAGTTGGACTAAAACGTATCAATCTAGGATAGTCACTTCAAAGTTATCTAAAATTGATCAATCTAGGATAGCCACTTCAAAGTTTCTCAAATTGATCAATCCTAGGATAGTCACTTTCTTATTTTTCTTAAAAGCAAATCTATCAATCCTAAGATAGTCACTGCATTTTTACAGTTGAAGTTAAAAAGAACATCATGATTTATGTGAAGCAACATTTTCACATAGATTAGAAAATTTCTTTTTGGGCTTTTAAAATAGAACAAAATTAAATGTTGTGTTTGTGGTGATTAGGCTTATGCTCTCCTCTTAACTGGGTGACCAAAGTGCCAGATTCACTTTTATTTCATGTCATTTACGCTTTATTAAATCCTTTAGTAGGCCTGTCGTAGTGGAAAAAAGTACTCACCCTACGGGAACGACCTAAGTGGGAACAACCAAAGCTAGGTTTTCCAACCCACTATAATAAAAATGCAAGTTGTTGATGAAAGTCCAACTTGACGGTAGTAGGCAAGATAACCATCCCCAAAATCTTTGTTCTGAAGATTGGGAGGTCTCATGAGAGAGTTTATCTATTTGCCACACCGAATGGAACCCTATCTATGAACCATAGAGTAGTTGCTCGCCGAGTCAGTATCCATACATTGTCATACTCACGGTGCAAGGGGAGGGAAGAATCTACCCCCAAGACACTCACCATATAATTACCAGGGACCGCTTGCTCAAGGGATTCGGTATCTACTTCCGTCACTTTGAGTACGCGCCTAGCAACGACAAAAACGCATGCACCCTCTAAGGGGTGACACTGTTGTGTGAGTCAATGTAATTCAAGATGTGGGTTGTGAGTATAATGATGACCTACTTGTCCTTAAGTGTGAGTCTGTTTGATTTGTGTACAAATGTCAAAACAACCCGTCAAAATCAATAAAGATCATTCGTTATTTTTGAACATACACAATCTTTTCAGTTTTAAAACACTTATTCAAAATTGCTTGTCGTGTTTTCAAAAATTCATTTAAATTAGATTTAAAGATCATCCTAAAAAATGTCAAGTCAAAAACAATTAGAAAATCCATGTTGCGAAAGTGGAAGTCCACCACGTTTCTCAAAAGAAAAATCAAAGTCACGAAACCCCAAAGACCTCTAGGTTATAGAAACAAATTGAGAAAACAACGTTTTCTATATCAAAATCGGAAACTCCTTTTTCAACATAGAACTTTCATCTACCGATATCACGATTTCGCTAAGGGTCACACATTAGATTACACAGTAGAGCCAATCTACTCATGAGCCTTTTTCCAGAGAAGAGCTCTCACACAATTCCACAACCATAGTCAATGAATTCATCCTTCTTATCTTCCACAATCTCTAATACAATATGCCACAAGACCCGATCAAATTTTACAGTAGAAAGTCTTAAAAGGTCCTATTTTTAGCATTCTAGAAAACCTGTTTCAGCGCTTTGGGTTACTGTTCTAGCGCTTTCATGAAATAACACTTTCGGGTTCTGTTTAGCGCTTACAGTCGTTATTTTAGCGCTTATGGCAAAATAACGCTTCTGTCACTTTTTACAGTGCTTTTGGGCTCTGTTTCGGCGCTTCTGGGAAGTAGCGCTTCCATCATTTTCTCCAGTGCTTTTGGGCACTGTTTCAACGCTTTTGTCCAAATAACACTTTGGTCACCTATTTCAGTGCTTTTGGACTTTGTTCTAGCGCTTTTGGGAAATAACGCTTCTGGTCTCTATTTTAGCGCTTTTAAAACAGAGAGTTCAAAATTTTTACCAATCCACCAATCTGTCATTTTATCCACATTTTTCATCAGAATCAAATTTCTTCTTATCAAAATCACTATCTAGGAACCAAAGTCAGAAAGGTTCATACAATTTTCCAAACTTATCAACTGAAACAAGATCTTGCAAATCGCAAGTGTCAAAAATCAAATACACAATCAATTATTACACTGAAGTTTCATTATCAGGATACTATCATCCTTCATCACGAAACCAAGTATAGTAATTAACTTTTTAAATATTGTCTCATCAATAAGATCAGTCATCTTATTCGACTTTGTTTAAAAAGGTTCAATTGACACTATCCCGCACATAAGATCAACATTTCAGAAGAAAGGGCAAAAATTTGTATGCCAATTTTAACTAGGTACCAAAAATAGAAACTCTTAGACCAAGAAATTTTAAACTCACAAGAAATGGCAGAAGAAAATCCTTGGAACAATCTGAACCGCAATGATAAGAACGAAATCACTCCGGAAGATATCCAAGTGGCTCAACAAGATCCCAAGTTTCACATATTTATGGAAAAAATTCTAAAACAAGACATGGAAAAATATCTTTTAATGTTAGCTGAATCAGGGGCAAAACTTCCAAAAGATTTTGACGTAAACCGTTTGAAGGAAACACCGGAAACACATGAGATTGAGATACTACAACCTACACAAACAATAGATCCAGTTGCTACTTTAACATCACAGATGCAAATGTTACAGCAAAAAATACAAGATATGATAAAAGGGACTACCAAGCGATATGCGATACAGGACATTTGTCCTTATCCTTTCGATGCAACGGTTGACTTGATACCTTTCCCTAGACATTGTGAGATTCCAAAATATGATAAGTATAATGGAAGAACGGATCCAATTGATCATATCAGAGAATTTAAAACAATGATTCTTGAGTTTTCCCAAGAGGAAACTTATTTAATGAGATTATTCCCAAGGAGTTTGGGAGGATCATGCATGGAATGGTTTTCAAAGTTAAAACCAAGTATCAAAACTTTTGAGGAACTCGTCAACAGATTTATTTCTCAGTACTCATTCAACATCCAACACGATGTTACTATCAAAGATCTTTACAATCTAAAACAAAACAAGGGAGAAACATTCTTGTCTTTTCTCCAAAGATGGCGACGCTTGTTCGCTAGATATCCGAGATCCATTCCTGAAGAGGAAAAGATGGAATTGTTCATTGAAAACTTGATAGAAAAAATGAGTTATAGATTGGAACTACAATGTCCTCCAACATTTGAGAAAGTGATAGAGAATGGTCTTAAGATCAAAGAGGTGTTAGTCAAGCGAGGAGTTATCAAGCATTTTAATGACAAAACAAACAACACGAGTAACTCCTCAAATCAATACTCAAGCGGTGAGAAGCCAAAATTTTGGCAAAAGAATCAAAATACAAATGAGACAACAAATGATCCCCAAAACGTCAAACCGATTTTCAATTTGACTGCGTCCACATCAAAGAATCAGAACAACAAACAAAATGTCAAGTCAAATACAATACAAAGCAATGAAATCATAAAACCATAGTCCTATCAAAAACTGTCAAATCGACGAAGGTTCACACCTTTGGGTCAAACAATGGAATCAACAATGAAAGTACTAGTTACCAGAGGTCTTCTTACTGCACGAGAAGGTAGATTCTGGGATCCAAAAGTCAAACCATCATGGTGGAATGACACTGATTATTGCAACTATCATAGTAACAAGGGTCACAAAACAAATGACTGTATGGAATTGAAACATGCAGTACAAGATTTGGTGGACAACAACAAAGTGTATGTGGAAGGACCTCAAAATAACAATGATCATTCGACCTTCAAAGATCCGTTGCCGAATTATGACAAAGGTGCATCATCCTCAAACAACAAAGGAAAGAACGCCAATCATGTCTATGACACAACAATCTTATGTCTACCTGAAGTCAAACATAATCATGCAGTTAGTGATAACATTGATGAAAACGAAACCAACAACATTACCTCTTTGGATTTACTCCCAAACGTGCAAAAATCTGATAATCAAATAAATGTCTTAAAAATCAGAGAAAATCAAGAACATCAACCCTCCAATGTGCTATCTAGGGGACAATCCAAGGTAATGTTAAAGGGAATTGGCTCCACACATGCACTTCCACCTCCATCAAATTATGATGTTATCAATCAAATGCAAAACCCCCCCCGAGAGAATCAAGAACATCAATCGGCAAACGTCATAACTAGGGGGCAAGCCAAGGTAGTATTAAAAGGAGTAGGATCTCAACGTGCGGTTCCACCTCAATCTCATTATAATATTGTCGATCAATTGCAAAACATCCCCACACAAATATCGATACTGGAACTCCTTAAGTTGTCACCATCACATAAAGAAGTTCTTGAACAAGCATTAATTGCCGCAATTGTACCAAATAATCTGGATGTTTGTCAATTCCAAGCTATGGTGGGACATCTGACTACCCCTCATTGTTTGTCATTCTCTCAACAGGATGATGTCTCATTAAACCATCCGCATAACACAACATTGTATATCAAAGTATGTATCCATAATCATCGTGTTAAAAGAGTTCTAATAGATGGGGGAGCTAGTCTGAACATTTACACCCTCAAATTAGTCCGTGCACTAGGATATTCCGAAGATGCTATTGATGCTCGACGGAAAATGACCATCAAAGCATATGATGAGGAGGAAAGATCGTCCAAAGGTTTAATTGTATTACCCATTCAAATGGGACCCATGATGAAGCATATAACATGTCAAGTATTAGAAAGAGAATTGACATACAACATACTCTTAGGACAACCCTGGATTCGTGAAATGTAGGTCGTGCCTTCTACATACCATAAATGCTTGAAGTTTCCAGTAAATGGACAAGAGGTGACTATAGTTGCTGATTAGAATCATCCACAACATTGTGACACATTAAGAATATCTCAAGACACCTTTGTCCCTCACAACAGGGAAGCTTCAAGTTCATCATCATCCAAGAACAAACAAAGTCCAAGCATCACTACCAAGTGGGTACAAAAGAAAGGTAAAGAAAAGGAAACAAGTCATGTTGAAACAAACAATCTGGATACACAAAATTCTCTATCAAACAAATTTCAAAAGCAAGTTCAGTTGACAAATAAAGGAATGGGATAGTACTCAATGGAGCAATCGCTTAAATTATCACAGTTAATGCCATCTCCTAGGAAATATGGTCAACCATCAATGATCAAACCTCCAACATCTTTACCTAGCACAATTCTTCAAGAAACATTTGTAAAATATGGAACCATAGCAGAAGAAACATACAATAAAGCAATCCTGGATTGGCTTTACAAGGATGAAGAAACATCAACATCAGAGATCGATATCAAAAATGTTAGCATCAACACAGACAAGTATGGAAAAGGAAAGGCTATTTTTGAAAAGATGGGTTATGAAGGACAAGGACCTGTGGGATTAAGAAAAGAGGGAATCTCAAAACCTATCACACCTCTCACTCTCCACACAAAAGAAAAACCAGGACTAGGATATTCTGAAGAAGAGAAGCAAGAGCTAACAAAGACATCTATGGAAAATATCCTTCACTTTAGAGATGGTTCTGAAATAGACTCAAATGAGTATGAGTGGGAATTACCTTGTGATCTACTTTTCATTGATATTCCAGTCGATGTAATTCAAAAATATACACCTACACGTGAGGAGGGCCAAGGCTCTGGGTCTAGACCATTCGTTGTGGGATCACTAAATATCGATGACTCTAGTGAGGACGAACATAATTTGATTGAACTAGATGATTTCGAAGAGGGTACCATCATGGATCTTGATATCCCAAATGACAATTATGACAATATTGCTATCCTCACCCTTACCTCCATTGACTTAAATCAATCCGATGATACCATGCCATTAATCCATCTGGAACTTATTGATTGGGAGCCTATCAAACCTTTAACTGTACCAAAATTTGCAAATGATGATGCCATCGTGCATTTCCTATGTCATACCGAACCTGATACAAATGCTATCTATAATACTCATAACAATACGACTTAGCAGGAGGGTGTCAAATCTTCCAGTTGCAAAATTGACAACAGGGAAAATAGATCTAATGGTGAAAACCATTCTATGGCAGCATTAGATCTGGAAAAAGTAAAAATAAAGAACACATCCAATGGTGAAAACCTTTCCGAGGCACTGAATGATGGAATATTTGACACTCTCCCAGAACACTATCATGAGCGATCATCAGTTCTGGTCGAACCTACACAATCGGTGGATATTGGCACAAAAGAGAAGACAAAGGTTCTACACCTAGCAGAATCAATGACTGATCAAGAGAGATCGGACTTTATCAATTTCTTTAAAGCAAGAAGCATCAACTTCTCTTGGTCATATTTCGATATGTCAGGCTTAGATCCAAATCTGCATATGCATCATTTTTCTTTGCCAACAGGAATCAAGCTTGTTAAGCAAAAATGAAGAAAAATGCATCCTCACATCACATTGATGGTAAAGTCAGAATTAAATAAATTATTGGATGCTAAATTCATGAGGTCTATAGACTATGCTGAGTGGATATCGAACATAGTACCTGTTTCGAAGCCAAACAACAACATCAGAATCTGCACAGATTTCAGGGACCTCAATAAAGCATGCCCGAAGGATGATTTTCCACTGCCAAACATAGACATCATTGTGGACTTGACGGCAAGGCATGCCATGTTATCAACCATGGACGACTTCTCTGGGTACAATCAAATAAGAATAGCTCCAGAAGATCAAGAAAAGACGGCTTTTACATGTCCATGGGGAACCTTCTGCTGGAACGTCATGCCATTTGGTCTAAAGAATGCAGGAGCCACTTATCAAAGAGCAATGACTACAATCTTCCATAATATGATGCACAATTTCATGGAGGATTATGTGGATGACATCTTGGCAAAATCTACTACAAGGGAAGGATATCTCCATATCCTAGACAAAATCTTCACACAGATGGAGAAATTCAATGTTAGGTTAAACCCTAAGAAGTGTGTCTTCAGGGTTACATCAACAAAACTACTAGGATACATTTTTTCGGAAAAGGGCATTGAGGTGGATCTGGAAAAATTCAAAGCAATTATGGAAATTCTGCCTCCTAAGAATATCAGTCAGCTCAAATCACTACAAGGATGGCTTCAATCAATCAGAAGATTCATCTCCCAATTGGCAGACAAAAGTCATCCTTTTAACCATCTATTGCATAAAAATATAGTTTTCAGGTGGGATGAAGGGTGTGAAACAACATTCAATCAAATCAAGCAATATCTGATGTCACCACCCATTCTAATGCCACCAATAGAAGGAAGGCCTCTCATTTTGTACATTGCCACGACAAATATCTCTTTGGGGGCACTATTAGCACAAGAGGACTATGAAGGGAAAGAGCGCGCCATCTACTACATCAGTAGAACTTTAAATGGTTATGAAATAAACTATACATTCATAGAAAAGTCATGCTTAGCAGTGGTGTTTGCTACTCAATAGCTAAGACACTACATGCTGACTCATACAATCAGATTAATTGCAAAGATCGACCCTTTGAAGTATCTACTAAGTAAAGCTGCCTTAACAGGTAGATTGGCAAAATGGGTTAAGCTCCTAAGTGAATTCGACATTCAATATGTCGAGAGAAAGGAAATCAAGGGACAAGCAATCACTGAACAGCTAGCTAAACCTCCTCTACTAGATGATCGCCCAATGACAATGGAATTTCCAGATGCAGATATTATGACAGTAATGCCCCAACAATGGATACTATATTTTGATGGATCGTATACACAACGAGGATCAGGAGTAGGGATCTTGTTCATTTCTCCCCAAGGACACACAATTCTAAAGTCATATAGACTCATGTTTCAATGTACAAACAATGTGGCAGAATATGAAGCATTGATTATTGGGGTCAAGATAGCAATTCAATGGAAAATCACGGATTTATAGGTATATGGGGACTCTCAACTGGTTATTTATCAAGTCAATGATGAGTATCAGACAAAGGATGAAAAATTGATGCTCTACAAGCAGCAAATAGATAATCTGAAAGAGTCCTTTATCAGTATCAAGTTTGATCAGATTCTAAGGGCGAAGAACAAAGCTGCAGACGTTATGGCTACAATTGCTTCATTACTACAATTGCCTGAGAAGCGTGTTTGTTATGAGTTTATGGTAGAACAAGTATCATGTCTTTCCCATTATCAATCAGAATCCGCTACCATATGCCATCTAGAAGCCATTGAAACCTCCATATACGAAAAAACTTATGCTTACCTAAAAGATGATATTCTTCCTCCCGATCTTTCCAGGAACCAAAAACGAAATTTTATCCGCAAATCCGCCCGACACACCTTAATCATAGATGTCCTTTATCATCGAGGTCTTGATGGTACCCTACTCTGATGTCTATAACGCAACGAATCTGAAACGGCCCTACGAGAAGTTCACGAGGGTATTTGTGGTACTCACTCGAGTGGAATAACTCTAGCAAAGAAACTCCTCCATTTCGGATATTATTGGCCATGCATGGAGAAAGAATCATATCAATTTGTGAAGAAATGTTAAAAATGTTAGGTTCACAACAATCTAGTTCATGCACTAGCACAGGAACTGCATCCCTTTACATCAACATGGCCTTTTTGTCAATGGGGCCTAGATCTGGTAGGAAAATAAATCCATCTTCATCTAATGGACACAAGTTCATTATTACAGCTATAGAGTATTTTAGGAAATGGATAGAGGCAGTACCTCTTACTACCATCACTGGGAAGCATATTTCCTCTTTCATCTTGAACTACATAATATGTCAATATGGAATCCCTCAATCCATTGTCACTGATAATGGACGACCTTTCAAGAATAAAGATGTCCAAGAGCTATGTGATAAATTCCACATCCAACATCGTTTTTCAACACCGTACTATCCTCAAGGGAACGACCAAGCCGAGGCCTCAAATAAAACCATACTCAAAATTCTCAAAAAGACAGTTAACGATGTTGGACGTGATTGGCATGTTCAACTCAACCCTGCACTATGGGCCTACAGAACAAGCATCAGAACACCAACGAGAGCTACACCATTTGCTTTGGTATATGGATCAGAAGCCATATTGCCCATTGAAGTTGAAATTCCATCCCTTTGTGTATCACTCAAAGGCATCATTTCAGATGAAGACTATAGGGTATCTAGATTGCAGGAACTGGAATTGCTAGACGAGTGTCGTCAACAAGCTGTTAATCATCTAACGGCTTATCAACAGAGGATGTCAAGGAATTACAATCACAGGGTAAAACCGTGGGTCTTTCAGGTTGGTGACTTGGTACTAAAGGAGAACCCTAGGAATCAACAGGACAGGGAGAAGAAAGGAAAATTTGAGCCTAACTGGCTTGGTCCCTTTGTCGTCATATCGGTGTATGGATCAGGAGCATATCAACTATCAACGTTAGAAGGGGATTTGTTTGATGAACCTATCAACAGTATTCATCTTAGAAAATTATATGCTTGAACCTCCTAGTGCACGGGACAAACTTTTGAAAATTGTTTCTTTGGTGAAAACCTGGCAAACAGGCATCTTGGCAAACACAAAAATACAAAAAAAATAGAAGATAAAAAAAAAAAAGAGAAAGAAAAATAAAAAAATGAGAAAAATACAAAAACACAAAGGGTGTAGTCAAAGCATATGGTAAAAACCTGGAAATAGGCATCGTATGTTATTCTAAGATCAGCTTTCCCATCTATTATGAATATGCCAGGATCATTCGTCTGAAAGTCAGTATCAATTCATATCATATCATTCGTCTAGTCATCATTACATCCATTATCAAAATCATGTCACAGGGTCAACATATCACTCCATAGCTTGGGGGCAACATCTGTATATCATTAGGGGCAATACAAACGTATTGATTTCACCAAAGGGCAACACAACAGTATGGCAGGAAAACCAAAAAACAATAGATCAAAGCACAATATCAATCATCGTCAGAAGGCATCAATCATCCATATCGTATCGAAAATCCAAAAACATGTCAAAAAGGTAAGTCTGAAAAAGCAACATTCAAAAACATAGGTTTGTGTCAGTCGAACTAAGTGGTCTCTGCATGTGTAATGTAGGCAAGGCTAATCTTAAATCAGCCCCCGAGACCCCTAAGATAGGTTACTAGGTTAGTGTTGATGTGCTTTTTATGACAGCGCCAGCACAAAATAAAGTTGTCCAACGGTCACTCTATTCTCTCTTGATCAAAGTGTCCCACATGCTAAGATTTCTTGAAAGTTCATGTGTTCGACTCCAAGGTTCCTTTTATCGCGAATAGACTCAGTTGGTTGATGTGTTTTGCTGGTTATTTCAAGGGGACTTACGTAGTTGTTCGACTTTGTGAAGCAATTAGGACATGAATGATTTGGCAATATTGTTCTGGTATCTAGACTGACTCGGAAAATGCAGAATTTAAAGGGGATAGGGATAGGGATTCTACAAATCTAGTTCTAAAGGGTGGAGGACGAGGATCGACTTAAACAATCTTCAAACCAAACTTTGCTTTGTCTCCTTTCGAAGAACTCCAACAAAGCAGGTGCAATCTTCAAAGGATGAGAAAAGTGTTCAAACTATGACGCAACATGTTCATACCGCCAATACGACGCATACAAACATATGAACCATAATCGAAGTTAAGTGCTGATACTCCAGTTGACCATGCAAGGCGAAATCACCATCAGTAAGCCCGCTAGTGGTATGGATGAAAGAAGATATGCTCAAATCACAATGCCACACTCCACAATTAACAACTACTTGCATGAAATAAAAATCTACTTTACTCTATCTACCTTGAATTGGGAAAGACGAAATGGCCTTGCTAGCTACTCATAACAAAGAAGAAATCACCAAGCAATGAAACTCTTTATATTATGAAAAGTGTTCACAACAACCTTTTACAAAACTTTCAAAGGAAAGTTTTCTTCCCTCCTCAAGCTAAAACTAAATTCTAAGCTAAATGCTATTTGCCTTCTACTCTCTAGCTTTGATCCAATTCCAATTCTAATCTCTATCTGACTGATTTACAAATGAGGGGGGATGCCCCTTTTATAATAAGTCCAATTCAGTGGACGGTTTAGATCAAATTACAATGAAGGGCTCAGATCGAGCCACCTATGCCTTGATTAGGGTTTTTGCCATAAAAACCGCCACAGAGAGGAGTGGGCAATGAATGCACAGAATATTCTCCACTCCCCTGCAGGAATCATAATGAGTAATTAATGCCCACTATCACCATCAAGAAGATCCTCGTCAAGCAGCGCATTCCCACTGGCCTTCTCCCGGATAGCAAACTCGATCAACTGGGCCAATACTGCTTCAACCTCCTATGGAGAGATCGGTGGAATATGGTTGAGCTGTAACTCCAAGACTGCTACCGTCTGTCCGTATCTGGTGTAAGATTTCCTCCATGTCACTAAGGCGTCCTGGGTATGCTGAATTATACTAGAGAATGTGGAGACATTCTCAAAGTCATCCAGGACAAGTGACCTCGCAGCTGAGAAGAATGGAGGCAGTCTACTTTTCAAGCCATCAGCAGTTATCTCCTCTGGGACCAACTTTCTAGCAAATATGGCTTCTAATGTATTGAGGACTCCCCCCAAGATGTTGCCCATTGCTTTCCTCACTTTAGCTGAATCTGCCCTTGCTGCGTCGTGAAATCCACGGCCTGTGACCACCGAGGAGTACCAACTGGTGAAATCATACCTATCACCTCTCTGAATTACACCTCCATCCACCAAGGTTTCTAGAGGTATATGCATCAAAGCCCCCAAACGAAGTACAGTCTTCGTTTGATAGATGCGAGTATCACCCCAGGCCTGATCTACTATATCCATCCGTGCCAAAATACTTGAGGCCTGTCGATAAGCATCGGCGAGGTCCTCCATGAATTTCCCTGTCTCAGTATGAACACGGCTAACCCACTTGTCTGCCTCCGTTTCCATTTTCTTCAAATCCTCTAAGGCAACAACTAACTCCTTCGGAAGCTCTGATGGACGTTCTACTGCTGGGTTTGCTGGTTCACTTGGATGTGCTAGATTTTGTACGTATCCTATCAAGGTTTTGTACTCCTTCTTCAATTTCTTATACTTCCCCTCCATGCGGAGCAACTGATCCTTCAATGCCTGATAGGAGTTATCGAACTCCTCGATAACTTGGGCTCCCGTAGGACGACCCAACTCTACTGTGGTGATCACATAATTTTCAGGCCTCTCCTCGGTTCGATCACAATCTTCCCTCGGAATAGCCACCTGAAGCGTGCGAGAGCCTGACTCGTCGGTCGAGATCTTTGAAAACTTTCGGGCCCTTTTCTTCTCTGGTGGCGCACTGATCCTCCTGAGGAACTCTTCCATCTCAATGGCTGGATCCGTGTCATCCTCGGGTTCTCTCCTCATTCTGTCGGAAAGCCAATCAGGCACTGTCTGCTGTGGATTACAAATGACAAGGGGCTGTTCTTCTGTTGCCTCCATCTCGTGCACTTCCTCTCTTCTTGCACTGGTTTGCTCAGGCTCATCCTCCTCTATAAGCTGGGTATCTCCCGACCCTTGGGTCCCCTGTTCTGTGTTTTCTTCTTCTTCCAAAGCCGTGTCCAACATCTGCTGAAAATGGGTGTCGGCCATTGTTTCCTCTTCCTCCTCCTGTTGGCCGCCCCTGGATAGACTGACACTAGCCGATTCCCGGGCATTGGGCTGATCTACCTCCTCAAGTCCCCGCTCTTCCTCTAATCCTGCCCTCTGATCGGAAAATAATGAAACCACTCTCAAACTCGAAGACTGAGTTTGTGAGTGCACGGGTGATGCTTGTTCTATCCTCAACGGTATCGGTTGGGTTGGCACTTCCACTTGTGCCCTCGATGTCTGAGCAATTTGTTTCCCCCTTTTTACCGATAACGGCCTTGGGTCACCCATCAAGCTATAAGTAAGGGCGATCGACTTGCTCTTGAGTCTGCATACATGTCTATCGACCCAAGTCCTGGTAAAAGTCATCACCGGGATAGAAAGAGTGTCCAAGTCCATGATCTCTGGCTCGGACCAATCAGGTGGTGGGACAGGAGTATCCCTAACTGACCCATAGTCGGGTTGCATGACGTTGACATCCTCCTCCACCTGGTCGGGAACTGGAATAATCTCACATTCTCTAATCAACTTGAGAGGAAGTCTGGAAAACATCCTTCTTCTTATCTCAGCCTCATCCACTGCATTTGCCCAAAAGTCCTCCAGATGAGCTCTGTGCCGGTATTCAACGTTCTGTATCATCCGGATGTTCCTGTAAGGATCGAAATCCTGCCTGCCTGTGTGATATGACAAATGATAAGATTGCAGCTCGTCCTCTGCCTCTCGGGCTGCCTGCAAAGAGGGACACACCTCAATGGAATTTCCCATGGTGATAGGGAAATCAAGTCCACCCTTCTTTTTCCTTTTCTGAATCTTATCGTAGGCAATCAATTGCCTAGATATCTCAAGCATTACTATGTGATCAGTGGGGTATCGTGGTAACCGATACGGATACGAAGTGAACCCTTGCAGCCTAATATATGTGAATTTCGGGAATTGGATGAGCCAATACCCATATTCCTCAATCAATGTTTGTGCTTCTTTAGATATTCTCTGCTGCGTCCTCTGCTGAAGTGTCCTCGCAATGTGCATTGTGAATGCATCATTTGCCCGTTTATAGTTGGCAATGTTAGCTAAATGTAGCTGTGTGCAGGCTTCATGGATTTTGAATTGACCAGGGGCACAGCCGATTGGCTCCTTGTACGAAATCCCTCTGTACTTAGTCATTCTGGCCAACATGTAAATTACATATGAGCTCATGTAGAAAGTCTTCGTCACCTTCAGGCTCCTGAATTGCTCATCGATGTGGTTGCTAATCATCCTAGCCCAATCGACACACTCCTTTCCCTCCAAGATGATCTCGATGAAGTAGAACATCCAAGGCTCGAAAATGTAAGCCTGTGCACTCCCATTCACCCGGCTCAACATCATTATCAAATCACAGTATTCTTGTTTCACGTCCTCGGCAATTATCTGCTTTGGGAGCTTAGTGCGGGGTGGCCTCGGCTTCTGCATCCAAACTCTGTTGATGACTGCAGTGACCCTTTCGAAAGAGGAAGAGTACATCTTATCTGCCCTTTTGTTTGTCCTGTATAACATCTCCTCAGCAGTTGGAATCCCAAATGCCTCTCCGATGGCATCCGGTGTGAAGTTGGCGAGCAGTTTACCATCCGGAGAGACAATCGTCCTACGTTCTGGCTTGTAGTGATTGGTGCACTCCATAATTAGCTCCGGACACTGAATTGCTGGCGGAAAACTAGCAGCTGCGTAGATCCCACTCTTCATTATATTATGTGCCGTGACTGATGGTTCATGGCCCCCTAGCCCGAACATCCTCGATTTGAGTGCATTTAGATTAAATGAACCAAGGTTGGTGTCATTTAATCCCGCCAACTTTGAAACTATTGCTGACTTTGGGAGAAATGGCTTAGCGAGCCTTTTAATCATTGCCTGCCGGGATGAGCTAGCCTTGCCTGCTTCAGTGTTTGCAGCTCTGCCTGCGGCTCTGCTTGTTCCTGCAACATCCTTTGCTCCGGCCATCTGCAAAATAAAATAGAATAGCAATAAGCTAGGCTGCAGATTTTTTAAATAAAATGAAGTAACCTCCGAGACGGCTGCGAACGTGGAGTTAGCTTTTTGAAAATAAAAACTCTCAGCATAAATTACTAACTCCAAACCTCGTACTGTATAAAAAACTTCAAGCTTATAAAGAAGCTTTCAACGACTGCACTTCCGACTGGCGAAGAAAATTGCAGCCAACTACCAACTTTCAGCAATGTGGATACTTTCTCAGCACAAAATGAATTTCTACAACTCAACACTCTGCAGCAACTTCAACAAATAAACCTTCCAGCAACTCCGGAAAACAACTTCAACCTTCAACTTCGAAATTGCAGCAACACACTTTCAGCTTTTCGAAAGAAAGAGTCTCGGCAAATGAAAATTTCTCCAGCACTTCGCACTTTCAGCAACTCAACACTCCGAGATAAAATAAACTCTCAAAGAATTTCTCTCCTCAACCACTTCGAAAATATTTCAATCTCTCAAGAACTTCTTCAGCAACTTCAACTTCGAAACAATGTGAGGAGAAATGAGAGAAGAGATTGTTTAAATAACTCTTCTCGGAGAATCCTGCTAAGTAGTGCTGGGGCTATTTTTAGCGCCTTCATCAATTTTCCACTCTCTTCGTTCGGAATCTTCTAATTCAAGCGCAGTAGTGGGCTAGTCGTCAGCCGGTCATTATGGCAGTTGCCATTAATAATGATTCCTTCCTTGTAAAAATTTGAATCCTTCCTCTTAGTCTGCCAGTTAACTCTTGGCGATTTAAACAACTCGCGAGAAAAAAAAAATCACTTGACTTGATTTAAAATTCCATTTTAAAATCTCGCAGTGTTTAAATAAATTCAACTCGAAAAAAATCGTGGGAGTTGTAAATTTATTTCCAACTTTTAAAATGTCTGTCATTTAAATCCTTGATTTCATAAAATTTGCCTTGGACATTTTAAATTCTCTCATTAAAATGTCAACTCCGGGTGATTAAAAATTATTTGCATGCTCAAAATAATTCATCCTCTGAGATTTAACTTCCGTCAGGAAAATAATCTAGGCAAAATGAATTTCCTCTGAAAATATTAAAATTTCCCTTAGGAAATTAATTTTCAAACTCTGTTAACTCATGGGTGCATTTTAAGCGGGTTCATTTGATTTTCACTTGACCCATGGAAAATATTCATCAATATCAAATCTTCCCCTTGAAAGAAAAAATTCGTCATCCTTCAACTGCCTTTGGAAAATTTTAAAACTCATCAAATCATCCTTCCATGCCAAGGGCGTATTTTTCCCTAGTGAAATGCTATCTCACTTAGAAAAAAATTCTAACATTTTCTCTCTTGGCGTATTTCCCTTGGTATAATTTTTCTCTGATAAAAAAATCTCCATGCCTTAGGAATTAAAATTTAAATCCCTCTCATTTCTTGGGCGTATTTCTTTCTTATTCAAATTTAAATTTCCAGGCCTTAGGAATTTTTAATTTCATCAACCCCTTCAAGGGCGCATTCTTACCTTGGCACTTTCGTTTTCAACACTTAGAAACTTTTTCTAAGTCCTCACTTTCAACTTGGGCGCATTTTAGATGTTGAACTTTCGATTTTTCCTTAGGCATTTTTCAACCCCCTTGACCCCTTGGGCGCATTTCCTTGCTGGAGCTGGGCGCATTTTGCAGCTTGAACTTTCATTTTAAAGTGGGCGCATTTTGAAGGTGTGACTTCCATCTTGTTGCCTTAGAATATTTCAAGGCTCTATTTCCTCTTTATCTCCCTGGGCGCATTTTAGATGGCCCCCTTTCATTTTCTTTTTGCCTTAGAAACTTTTGAAGTCACTTGCTTGTCTTGAGGGCGCATTTTAGGTGTCATGCTTCATTCTCATGCCTTAGAAATATTTTGGCCTCTGCTTCAAGTTGGGCGCATTTGGCACCCTCAACTTTTATTTTCCATGCCTTAGCATTATTTTCTCCAGCAACCTCTTTACACTTGAGGTGGGCGCACTTTGAAGGGTCTACTTTTATTTTACACGCCTTAGTTTATTTTTGAAGTCTCCACCTCTCCTTGGGCGCAAATGAGACCCCATGCTTTTGTTTTACTAGGTGGGCACATTTTCATACATGAACTTTGATTTTACGCCTTAGAAAATTTTAAGACCTCCTCACCTTGAGGGCGCATTTCACCCTTGCAAGTTCTATTTCCTTCTACCTTAGGCGATTTTGCCATCTCTTGGGCGCATTTGATGGCATGAGCTCCCATTTGAGGGCGCATTTTCATGGGTGAACTTTCAACTTTTCCTTAGGCGTTTCAATGCCTTCATCACTTTCTTCAAGGTGAGGGCGCATTTAGGGGGGTTAGCTCTCAACTTAACACTTAGGAAAATTTTTGATACCCCTTGAGCTTATGGGCGCATTTTGCCCCTCAAGCTTTTGTTTTCACCACTTAGGAAATTTTGACTTGGCCTCACAACCTTGGGCGCATTTTCGTATGCCCACTTTTGTTTTTGCCTTAGAAAATTTTGATGCTATCAATCTGTGAGGTGGGTGCATTTTGAAGGGGATACTCTCATTTTCCCACACTTAGAATATTTTCCATGCCTCTGCCTGTCTTTGTTTATGCATTCTATTTTTAGCAAGTTGTGCTATTTTTAGCAAGTCCCTTGATTTTCAACCTCTAAGGCTCCGTTTAGCCCGAAAATTTCACCATATGATATTCTCTGCCTGGTGAACCCGTTTTGCCAGTCCTCTGCCCTGACCTGCTATTTATAGCCACCTGCTATTTATAGTAAGTTTTGACTTTCTGACTTCAGTAGCTCCGTTTTGCCTGAAAGTTGCAACGCTTGATCTTGATAGCTTGAGTGTCACTCTGATGCCAACCTCGGGTGCAGACCTGCTATTTATAGCCGTGCCCTGACTTACTAAAAATAGTAAGTTCTCCGATTTCGCTCAAATTTTGCCAGCAGGTACCTTGAAGTGTGCTGATTGGTGGGTGCTTCGTTTCGGCTATTTTTGGATTTTACCCCCTATAAAAGTGGAAACCCTAATTTGACTTATGTATCCCGAACGGTCTCCGTTTGTCCTCGTTCCTTCTGCATGTCGTTCTTCTGCTGAACTGGAGTGTTGGGCGGCTGCCAGAGTGTACCGCTAAAAATAGAAACTGCCTGAAAAGTGACTCATCCACTGCCGGATGGTTTTGCATGTCATATTGCCCGCGGGATCTCAAAAAACCCAGAAAAACCCAGAAAACTGGTCTGCATGCATGCACTGGCTAAAAATAGTAAGTCCTTAAACTTTGATCTTCTCCGCTTGCAGTCACACCGTTGCGAAGCTCTCGAAAAACCCATAAAGAAAAACCCGACATGCGTTGAAAAACACTGCATGCGAACCCTAAAAATAGCCTCCGAAGGCTGAACTCTGAAAGTGGTCGTCTCGGTTTGCATGTTACATCACTGCGAAGGGTTTTGGAAAACCCAGAAGGATTCTCCAGACATGCATCTGAAAAGCTCATGTGGAAACCTTGAAAATGGCTCTTGAAGCCTGAACTGCCAAAAATAGCAAGTCGTCTGATCTGGCTCAAAATTTACGTGTAGGCAGCTTGATGTTACCCGGATGCAGTGGAACTGACAGAATTCCAAAATCTCAATAAAATAGTCCCAAATTGAATACTTACTAAAAATAGTAAGTTGCCGGAATACAGTGAAAATTTAGGGGGACTCTGCTGGAAGTCTTCTGACTGCTGCACTAAGCTTAGATTTCAATTTTATGACTCGGTTTGACCTTAAATAAGCCTGAAGGATGAAAACCCTAATTACACAGACTTAACCAATATTTCAACCTGGGTCAAACAACGGGACATCCCCGGAAGGACCAGAGACCAGAGAGAGAGCGAACCAAAGCCAAAAGACCAGAATGGAGCAAAATTTAGGGGGTCCCCATCTTGATGGGGTGATGTGTGAAAAAGGTCACAACAGTTAGGTCTTTAGTCAAAATCTCAAAAATCCAAAAAACATGTCAAAATCAAGATGGATGATCTAAAATCTAAATAATGAATGGAACACTCTAAGTAAACAATGGATAAATTGTACTTTTGATTATCATTTCTTTGGAGTACCTCAATGATGTATTGAACTAGAGGAACAAGGAAAAAGAATGATATTTTTATTGTTTGCTGTCTGTACGTTAATCATATAAATGTGTAAATTGTCGGGGGATGTGCTATGCAAATTATATCACTGATGACATTCAGAATTCACACATTGAAATGATTAATCACTGCTTGTTTACGCAATGAATGCTCAGGTCATCTCAATTTAAATTATACCTCGATGCTTGTGTTCGATTGCAATATCAAAAATCATGAAAGTAGTACTCAAGTCGTCATTGGATTAACACAACCATTGACGCTTGTATTCACTTTCAACATTCAATAAAGCTCTATGATGATACCAAGCACAAAAAGACTGTTAAAATGACATCTGTTTTGCATATCATTGCATGACGAAATTAGATTGCATTCATCATCATTCACTATCTACAGAGTATTTGTTGCATAAAGGATTCCAATCAATGATTATCTAATCTACAAATAAGACTGAGTATACTTGACATAAAATCCAAAATCATCATCATTTACTATATAGTTACAAATCATCATCACATCATTAAAATTTTCATCATTTCATCATCCATACACATTTTTGCATCATAATAGACATACATTTATCAAATACATTTGTGCATTTACATCATCACTTTCATTACATCTTTTATCATCTACATCATAAAACATCATTACATCATCATTATTATTATGTTATTGATACAGTCATGTATCCATACATTTAATAAATAAAATCACATCATTACACCCATCAAAGATCATCCATCATAAGATCATTCCATAAAATAAAAAGCATTTATCCATTCATCCATACATATTATCACATTTTGATCACATCATATATCCATATATCATATATTCCACACATGCATTTATCATTGCATCATTGCATTAAAATAAATAATCATTCATATACATCATCACATTTAGAATTAAATCATCACAAAATCATATAATGAAAGCATCCATCACATAGAAATCATAAAGCCATCGTCATATCACATCAACTACATCTCATATATATATCACAAATGTCAAGTATACAATGAAGTCTGGTCTACAAAATACATCATCATATAATGAGCTACATCATAAATACATCATAGAGGATTACAATGGCATCTACGACCTGCTATTGCCAGAGTGAGCAGGCCTAACAAGACCTGTACCACCACCACCCCCAGAAGGACCCGGATCTTTGGATCTTTGCGTGGAGGCTGTGTCACCCCCTCACTAACTATCCATGTGTGAGTCTGCCCAGATCTCAACGGAGCATAACTGACTCAGCGCTTGGCAAGCACTGCATCATGATACTGGCCTCTGTAGAACTCGGCCTCTCGGCCAACCTGTAGAACCTTTCTCATATAATCACCTATGGAGGTGCCATCGACCAATCTTTGGAGAGTCTCAGCTGTCTCCTGTGCCCTCTCGGCAATCTGTCGAGCACTGTCTCGCTTTGTTGTCAGGGTATCAACCTGCATCTGCATGGCGGCTAACTGACCCTGTACCTTTGCTAAGGCCTGTGTGTGAGCGTGTGCCTATGCCTTCATCTGGGTCTGAGTCTGCACAAGCATACCCTGAGCCTGTACCAATTGCCCCTGCAAAGTCTGAACCTGTGCCTGGAGCCCAGCTATCTGTCTTTGCTGCCCGACTGCTGACACTATCACTGCCTGCCTCTTACGAGCCCTACTAGAAGAAGGAGCACTGCTGATGCCTGACCTTGCCACTCTGCCTCCTCCACCGCCGCCGTCACTATCGTCACTGCTGCTGTCAGAGCTCCCACTGATCTCCGAGCCACTATTGGATGAAGAATCATCTCCACCCCTACTATCTACAGAACCCTCTCCCACATCCTGCTCTATAGGTAAAGGTGCCGACTCATCGGGGATAGTAATGTGAGGATGGGGGACCAAAGCCAGAAATGTTGCGTAATCCTCTGTCACAACTGCCTCTGAAATGTCTCTCCGCATGTCCCAAGGAGATGGCTGTAATGTCCTATATCCCTCTACAATAACGTCATAGGACAGTGTGGGACCCCAATCAAGAATATCCATCCGTCGCCATGCATAATGGGCTACTCCCTATGGCATGCATTGAACAATGCCATACTATCTGTATACCCGACAAAGCAAGAATCTCTCTAGTACGAATGGAGTCCGACCAATGAGGTACATAGAATCACAAAGATATCCCAATACTACACCATCCTCATCCCACTCCTCGCAGTCAAGGTATGGACGTCAGATAACTATCTCAGTGTCATCAAACACTCATCTCCAGTACTCTAACTTGCCCATTCGGGCCTGTGTAAACCAACCGCTATATCTAAAAACATACGGTCTACCGCTGGTTTGTCTGCAATTGGAAATGACTGACAAATAGCGAAATTCTCCCAAGCCCACACCTATGGCAGGGTCATCCCTGCTGATAAACTATGTGCACCTAGGTACACAACTGAGTGTAGATCATGATAAAGATGCACTAGCATGCACATCCCCCATGCATATCTGGTACCATGTACCATCATGCTCTCAAGAGTCCGTCCCCAGCCAGCGAGGAATCCCTTTGACCTACGATCAGGGCAAAGGAAACCTCCAATGAATCCTGCTAACACTATTGGTAGTGTCGCATAAGAATCCGCGATCCTCCGCCATCAAACACTCGGACCCTCTATGTCCTAATCTTGAAAAACTCTGCAGAGAGCATCTCTATTGTTGGTCCCATGAGAATCATAAGTAACAATCTCCCCCATGAATGGAATGCGCAATATACGCTACACATCCTCTGGTGTGACTGTCATCTTGCCAGTGGGTAGGTGAAAGGTGTTGTGGTCACTATGCCACCTCTCAGCCAATGCGGTCAACAAACCCTAATTAATCCTAATCTGGGGCATATCAAGTAAGCTCGTAAGGCCACAATGGCCTATCACCTGAAGCTCATCTGGTGTTAGATGAGGTATCAAATCTGTAATCTGAGGAAACCTCTCTCACATCTGGAGAGTACCCAAATCCTCCTATTATCATAACAAAAAATCTACAATCAGTGAACTATGTCAAGAAATCAAAAGTCGTTCTATTATCATGTCTATTTCAAAAGCTTTGGTATGAATTTTCGATCAAAATTCATAGGTGAACATCCAACCTCACCTATCATGAGGTTCATCAAAACATTATCTAGATCTCGCTATCATGAGATTTATCAGATATTGAATCAAACCTCACCTATCATGAGGTTCATCGAAACATTATCTAGATTTCGCCTATCATGAGATTTATCAGGTATTGAATCATTTCCTCGCCTATCATGAGGATCATCAAGAAATAGGATTTCTTCTCGCCTATTATGAGAGA
Source organism: Sequoiadendron giganteum (assembly GCA_007115665.2). Taxonomy (NCBI): domain Eukaryota; kingdom Viridiplantae; phylum Streptophyta; class Pinopsida; order Cupressales; family Cupressaceae; genus Sequoiadendron; species Sequoiadendron giganteum. Next base: position 134,057,475 of record CM021107.1, read on the forward strand.
TAGTCTTATTTACATCAATCCAAATCCATCATCAGGAATTTGGATTATCAATCATACCAATCAGAAGAATGGACATGATCGGAATTGACGAAATCAAGGTTCACTAAGTCAAAATCTTCAATTCTGACCAGAAGTGCTAAAACAGGCTTCCAAAGCGCTAAATCCCAAAAGTGTTACTTTATCAGCTAAAAGTGCTAAATCAAGGACCCAAAGTGCTAAAACCATGAAAGTGCTATTTCAGCACTCTGAAGCGCTAAAAGAGGCTTCTGAAGTGCTAAAAGTCCCGAAGCGTTGCTTTTTCGCATCAAAGTGCTAAAACAGGCCATCAAAGTGCCGCTTTACCAGAAGCACTAGAACGGACCTTGAAAGCGCTAATCCACCGACTTAAATCGCTAAAAGTCTCAAAGCGCTAAAATCTGGCTTCAAAGCGCTAATTCTTGACTCCTAAGCACTAAATCACTGAAAGTGCTACTTTATCGACTGAAGGCGCTAGAGTTTTAAACGCAAGCGCTAAAACTCAAAGCGCTAGACTACCTACTGGAAGCGTTACATCGGAATGTAAGCGCTACAGCGCAGCTTGAAAGCGCTGAAACAAACCTAGACACGTCTAGACGCTAAAAAGCATAAAAAATAGAAATGCACGAATTATGAGGAGGTCGAGGGGTACATATCGGAGGTCCATACGCAGGCGGCCATCGGTGATGTCGAACACGCTCAAATCGGTGAGTGTGGTAGGGGATAGACATCTTGCTCCAGCTGGCAAAAAATCTATCACTATGAATTTTTGGACTCAAAAAACAAACATGACTTTGAAAATGACCTTTTAGCACTACTTATAACTTTTAAAAGGTATTTTTGGTGGATTTTATTAAATTTTGATTAATTTTATCCATGAAATTAATTAAAACTCATCTGAGGACTCTATTTCTTCATCATTTTGTCGGGAGATAAATTATTTTATTATCGAAACATCAGGAAAACATCAGAAAATCATCAAATTTTTGAAATATTCTAAAAATCATCACATCATTAATTTATCTCCCGAGGGGGCATATTATCATTAAATCATCTGAAAATCAATGTCTGGGGCATACATAATTATTTTTTTATACCATCGATCCTGACAGTAGCAGAAAAATTTTCTTCGAAGCAACACGTAATTGGTCTGGAGCATCCTATTAATTAAATACGATTTATTTAATTAATTATCCTAATTTCCTCTACTATTGAATAAATAAAAATATTTATTTAAATAGTTCACATTCACATCTCATTTAAATTCTTCTAATATTTATCTTAATTAAATAAACAAAATTAAATACTTTGTTCGATTTAATTATCACATCCCTATTTCAATCTATCACATCCATCTTAAATTAATTAAATAAAGATCAAAACACTTTATTTATTGATTGCCATATTCTTATGTCTAATTTAATAAACAACTATCCTATAGTTCGTTTTATTAAATTATTTATCTCCCTTTTCCTAATTTAAATAAATCAAAAATATTTGAATTAAAGCATAAAGAATATTCCAATCTACATTTCCTCAAAAATGAATTAGATTTCCTATGTCTAAATCATGTCTAAAATATGTCACAATTAATTGATTGGAACTTCATGGGAAGTTTTGAAAACAAATTGGAGATAAATTTGGAATTTGATTTCTCAATCCTCCTCCATCAATCTTTCCTCTTCTCTTGCCTGGTGTTTTCATGGGTAGAGACAATCTCAATCTCCTCCATCTCTCACTATTCAATTCTCCAGATTGAATCCAAGCCTCTCAAAGCTTTCCTTATGCATTTCTACAGCCAAGAAATCTATAAATAAAGCCTCATTGAACCAAGAAAAGGATCCAGATAATCAAGCTTTTGCACTCTTACTCTGCAGGAATCCAGACTTCAAACCTCAAGCATTCACACATCAAGCATCAAACAATCAAGTTTTCAACCATGGCTACCTCCTGTAGCTGCAATTATCTGTTTCATATCAATATCATGCTAGTTTAATTGATTTATCATTTAGCATTGGATTATCATTATTTCGTTCTTTGAATTGTCATTTTAACAGTCTTATTTGCTTAAATAATCTGAGAGCAATTTTGATTTAATAAATCTTTGAGGATAGAGAACAATATGATGCTTTCAATTGATTACTATTTTGAATTGATTCAATTTGTTTAATCATTGATATAATGTCTTATTAAGAAGTGTTTTAACTTTATTCACATATTCACACTTACAAGTGGCACATTCAGTGAAAAGTGCAAACAAGCTCAAAAAGGGCGCCCTAACCAAAAATTGGCTAAGTTACAAGGTTAAGTGCAATGGTGCACAAAATCAACGCCTTTGCACCAAGTCACAAAATCACTTAAGTGCAAGGGCACTGATTTTTTGGCGCCCTTGCACTTTTCATACTTAGAAATTTTTTAACAAGTGCAGGAGCACTCTTTTTTGGAGCTTTTGCACTTTTTCCAGTTTCGCGAAGTATGATCAGTGAAAGTTCATGCGAGCACTCGTTTCGAAGGTCTATGTGAGGCGAACATAGGGGGATGCTCAAATTGGCTGTCTGAGACTTTGGAACACATTTTGAGGTGGATAAAAAATCGCCTCGTTTTGCATGCTTGAACATCATGAGCCTAAGAAACAGACAAGTTTCGTAGGGGGGTTATTCGTGGAATCAGCGCTGCTAATTTCTATGATAACATATTGGATGTCATGTTTCCTCTATGTTGCTTCTTTTCAAATTCTATCTTCTTTAATTTTTGTGTAGTTTTATTTATTCAAACTCTCTTTGAATAGAAATTCTTGCACTATTCAAGAGGTGTAGCCTGTTTTCCTCCTCTTCCACTCAACCTTCTTCACACTTCTCAATCTGTCCTACATAGTCCCAATCACCCTTGCGTATACCTTTTTTCATCTCCCTCCATTTACCATGTTGCTCACTACCTTCTATCTATTGATGCAAATTAAATTTCCAATCAAATGGGCGCAACCTTCTACTTACATGCATTATGTATTATTTTCATTTGCAATTTAAATTTTTAAAATGTCTTAGCATAGGCACAACCCCTCTTGCTGATTTTTTCCATGAGAATCCTCTTCTTCCTGCACCCCCCTTCCCTGACAATTTTTCAATCTAAATTTTTTTATTGTCTTCCTACTAACCCTTCATTCTCAATGCCTCTTCATATGCCTTACCCTTAACATTTTAATTTCTCTCATATGCATTCATTTTCAATTTTAAATTCTAAAATGCCAACTTATAATAGCATGACCCTATGCATCCTCAAATATGCATTTCACATTTTTTAATTTTTAAATGTCTCTTTCTTGCCATCATATGCCCCCAATCTACAATTTATTTTAAATTTATTGTTTCTATTGTTGTTATTTCTTCTTCCAATGCTGACTCTCATTTAAAGTATCCTCTTCGATAGGCATTTCAATTCTCTTAAATTCTATTCTTTAGAGGTAGTGATTGTTTATTTTCCCCAACACATCCATTGGGTGCTAGAATAAATAATATATATATGAAGCCACAATCACTAATTGAATATTCAAACAACGAAGCTGCTGGTGAACTCGGAAAAATTGAAGATGCAACAATTTTGTTGATGCAGATTGTTCATTCCTCAGATGCTCTTGCATCAAATCCGTAGCTAATATGGAAATGGTGATTTGATTTAGGAGTTTGTGGATCAAAGCCACCTTTATGAGGAAATATATGTGAGAATTATTGTTGATTAGGTTATAGTTGATGGAATAGATTGTTCCTAGACAAGCACCATTCTTCAATAAACAATTGTTGATCTAGTACTCCTCTAGAATATTGTAATGTTGTATTCCACATGGAGCATAATTAGGGAAGCATTAGAGAGGATTGAAGTTTGGAATCCATTCTTGAATGTGAAGGGTGGAATCACCCACTTTCTATGGTGTGTTCTTTAGAACAAAATCCTTATTAGCACTCTTCCAAAATTCACCAAAAAAACCCTTTAGTAAGAATTTCATTGCACCTCAGGTGAGAATTGAATCCTCAATTTGGTTTTGTGTCCCTTTCCCACTTATCCTTCTTCCAATTAGTGCATATTCTAGTAAAAAAATTTCCATATACATGTCATCTAAGTGGACAATCACTCTTTGTTCATTCGTGCTAGAATTTGTATATTGCCGATTTTGGTACCAAGCATATTTAAATTATTAAATCAAAAGAAATAGATTATATTGCATTAATAGATTAAAATTATATGACATATAATGGGGCTCTTTGAAGAAGCAACCTCATTTGATCACTCTCAATATAATGAAGTTCTTTAGAATTGTATTTCTTGTATAATGAAGGTAAGGCGGGTTGGGTGTTGGGTTGGGTTGTGGGGATACTCCTCTTCTTTTGTGTGTGTCTCTCTGTTACCTTGCCCATGCACCTGTCGCTTTATTTCTTACTATTTTTATTTACGTTTTCTTTCAATCTATATTTACATACAGCCTCAGGGGACTAGTCTTGCCCCAATGTGACACCCCTTCCTAACACCAACTTGGCAAAATGTAAGACCAATGTAAGGTGGGTTGGGCATTGGGGTAGGTTGTGGGGATACCCGAGTCAACAAAAAGAAGAAAAAAATTCTACTTTTTTTATCGTCAGAATGTAAGACCTTTTATAGACTATTACATATATCCCTAGGGGACTAGCCTCGCCCCAGCGTGACACCACATCCTGATCCCAACTTGGAAAAATGTAAGACCAAAGTAAGGTAGGTTGGGTGTTGGGTTGGGTTGCAGAGATACCTCTCTTCTTTTTTGTGTGTCTATCTCTTACCTGTCCATGCACCTCTCCTTGTATTTCTTATTACTTTTATTTATGCTTTTTTTCAATCTAAATATACA
>CM021107.1:134062462-134082492 GCA_007115665.2 Sequoiadendron giganteum
GTCGTATCGGTAGATTCATCCTCCGCCATGACCTCACCAATCTCATCGTCATCCATGTCTCCTTCCCTTCCACCCGCTTCACCTGCTATTGCAATGCCTACTCTCACTCTCCCGAAATCCTTTGTTAAATACATGCAAAACGTGCCATCTGAACTTTCGAGGATGCTTGCAAATCCAATGGTGCAAGCTGCAATAGCTCAAGCAATGGTCAATGCCCCAGCTCTCCCTCCTACAGAACCACCTAGGATGGAGGCCACAATGTAAATCTCGGATGAGCTCGAGCAACGAGAACAAGAGGCAACCGCGAGACCGGAAGATGAAGAATTTGTATATCATGAGCATCCCATCTATGAGGATCGGGTGATCAATGAGGTGGCGTATGAATCTTCCAGTGAGGGTAGCGAGGATTGAGGAATGGACATTCTCCAAGAGACAGTTGATCCAGAGCTTGACGCAGAGTGGGACAAACAAACCATAACGGCAAAAATTGTTTGGGGAAAAAATCGGCAAACCAAAAGTTCAGGATTTTTTGAAAAAATCGGGAAAAAATCGGATTTGAAAAAAAAAATGTAAAAAATAGTAGAAAAAGAAACAAATGCTACTCTTTTTTGAAATTTAAGGTCATTTTCATAGCATAGAGATATAGAGAGTAGATAAAATAGAGATTTTAACCCATGAATTGTAGAAAGCTTGCATGTTGTTTATCAAGTTTAAGTTTGTTGAGTTTAAAGGCATCTATTTCTTGCTTAGGTTGTGAACTAAAGATCGTTTGGAGCACCTCATACAATAGAGTAGTGTATATGTGAGATATGGAATGAGTTTTGTAATGTAAAATCTTTGCAGAAATAACAACTGAAAAAAGTGGAAAAGGCTAGTGTATGAAGGAGTCATAAATGATACAAGTGACCGAAAGCTTTGAGAAGGCAATGACATGAATGAAATAAAGTGGAGGATGAAAAACTGTGATAAAATAAAGGATTGGCTAAGGGTTAAAATCTTAGGCAAATACTCTTTAAAGTTGTGCAAGTTTGAAATTAAAGACAATGCATTACCAATCCAAGAGAATGGTTAAAATCTTAGGTAGATACTCTTTAAAGTTGTGCAAGCTTGAAATTAGAGACAATGCATTACCAGTCCAAGAGAATGGTTAAAATCTTAGGCAAATAGTCTTTAAAGTTGTGCAAGCTTGCAATCAAAGAATGGAGTCTGAATTCAGGGTAATGCACTGTCTCTGATTTCAAGCTTGCAAAATGATGCCTTTGAATTACAGACATAATCTGCATGCTTGGCATAAAAATGGGTACGGGATTGAAATCTTTCAAGAGCTATTTTATAAGTTTTGAACATGAAGTGAAATTATTTTTAATATTCTCTATGTAAAGTAAAGTGCCTATAGGCTATGTAGGTTATAGATGTAGTATTAGACATTTACATACTTTCATTTCATTGTTGCAGTCATCATCAATGAGGAACCTCATCGTTTTTCATTTTGTAATAGTACAACCTTGGACATTTTTCAAGAGTTAGCTAAAAAACTAGACCAAAACATGACATCCCTGCAACCTGATAGGGGGAAGACTATAACTGATTTGACTTGACATTTAAATGATGATTAATCTATGACAAAAAGAGAGACAAAGTAGTATGATCATTGATTTTTGTATAGGTACCACAAAATTTTTTTTGGGGACCTTGGGACAAACTTGGGCCATATGAGGACTTCAAAATCTCTGGGAAAAATTCTATCAATGTTTTATCTAAGGGCAATAGAGTCAAACCTATCACCTAACATCTAAACATACAATGAAATTAAAATGATACAATAAAGTTATTTACAATTTGGACTGATTTGGTGTAGACTGCTCATTCTTTTTGCAAGTTTCATATGTAAAATTTTGACTAACTTGGTCATCAAAGTTAGCTTCTCAAGTTTTCTTGGCATGCAGGTGGTAAATGCTATAACCATTTATAAGGTCACCTTACACAGGCATGACTAGTGAAAATGGTTGGAATTGCTTATTTTGATTAATGAAGAATCCCTTGCTTTATTTTACTGTGGTTTACTTTATTTTAGGGCGTATTCACAACACTGCAAGCTTAAAGTTCAAAGCAGAAAGGAACCTGTTCACGCGTGTATGTAGGGCAGACTGTAGAGTCGACGATGGTCACCCTTAACTTATCACAACCCTGATTTATAGTAGAAAACACACCAAATTTAGAGTTTTAACGCGTGAGTTGTTAGTGCAATTTATGGCCATTTTTCAAGATTTTAATGTGAAAAAAATCGCAATTTTCAATGATTTTTGGCTAGTCAATGGTCTGCAAAAAATCCTGAAAAAATCGGCAAGCCTGAGGATTTTTTCAGGATTTTTGCTTCTTTGGGACAAACAACTCAAGGAGATTGAGGATAAAGAGGCTAGAGAACAGCTTACAGTTGAAGAAAGAGTTGTTGTTCTAGGGACTGAAGGAAGTAGGTCTCCTACGGAAAGGCATAATCAAACCCCAGAGCGTGAGGAAGAAGCATCCCTCCATGAGGATGAACAAGAAGACAAGCCCGAGGGAAGTGAGCGCGAAGAAGAAGAAGAAAGGGGTACTGAGAAGGAAGACCACCCTAGAGAGCAGTTGCTCACCAAGTCTCCCAGCAAGCGCATTTCTCTCGTACAAGATTCTGATGAAGAGAAGGAGGATGCGGGGGCTGAGCAGGAGACCGTTAATGTCAAAGCCATTGAGCTTAGGGTGGAGGACAGCAAAGGTCAACAGGAATCACCCAAGGCAAGGCCTTAGATGCCCGACTAGCTACAGAAGCAACTTGAAAAGAGAACTCCCGCCCTAAAGGATCCAAAAGCAAGGCTGGAGGCAAATACTAGCTAGAGTTCAAATTACGACAAGGAAGGAGAAGAAGCCAAAGGTCAGGTCTAAGATAACGATGGATGCCTCTAGATCCAGGGCAGTGCAAATAGCTACGCCGGTGGTTGGAGAACAAGGAGTAAGTTATAACGTCTCCACCATCGACTTGGGAGTAGCCACACGGGAACAAAAGGTTGACCACCTCCGGGAATCGGTCACCACAGTGGTGCACCTTATCCAACAGGATAAGATTTCAAAGGAAGAGCTTAAGGCACAGGTGGCTGATTTGACAGCCTACATCCAGCAATGGTCATCTCCAGATGAACAGCCCACCACATCATCAGCCCCACCGCAGTTGTTGTCCCAGGAACAGATCCACAAGTTGGAGAGAAGAAGAAACTTGGATAAGACCACGGAAACTTGGTTGCGTCTTGGACATCGAGAACACGGGCATCAACTTGGTTGTCCAAGCAGCAAACAGGTTCCTGGAGGTACAAAGATCTCTTGAAGGCACAAGGCAAGTCTGTGAGGAGTTTCCAAAGAAGTACAGGGCTGCCTATCCAAAGATTGAGGCTATCCTTACACTGTTGAGCGAAGTTTGGGAAAAGGACCTCGCCTTCAAGGACAATGACCACTGGCTGATGGACGTATGGAAGCGTGATTTTGATCACCAAAAGGGGAGGCTAGAACAGATCCTGGAAAGAATAATTCCGGATATAGAATGGGCCAAAGAGGCCAGAGGAGATAGTATCAGATATCTCAAGCTAATGACAGGGTACGAAATGCCTGTCGATAAGATCAACCCGGAAAGCATAAAGCCTCACTTCCGAGGGAGGATGGAGAAGGAAATGACAACCGAGATTACCACGGACTTCATGAGCTTTGCTGCTCGAGCTTTCACCCAGTCCGAGCTTTTCAGGGACAACGCTGCCAAATATGATGAGGACTGGGAAAAGCTCGTTAACAACTCCAAGGAGTGGAGTTATCAGGTATTAAGGTCCGATATCATTGAGGTCGACAAGGTCCAGTCGATAATCTTGAGATTCATAGAATATGCAACTTTGAAGAAGCAGGAAGGTAATCCTGTTATTGATGAAGAGCTTCTGAAAGAGTAGCTGCAGCAAAGAGCAATCAGCAAAAGACAAAACTGCTATAGTGTTGCCACTAGAAGACAAAATAGGAAAAGGACAAAAGATGTTTTTAAAATGTAATATATCTGGGGGTAGGTGAAACCCTGATGTAAAGTGCATCTTGGCCACACAATAGAATTGAATCTTGGCCATTCATTTTGCTTTTTGAAAACTATAAATAGAGGTCCCCTCCTCTCATTTTAAGAGAGTTGAGTTGTTGTAAAGGCATGCTGCAAAAATTGCAATAGAAAATACAGTGATTTATTGGTGTATTTTGGATTTCTTCACATGTTTCATGATTCTTCTCCCATTAGTTAAAATTCTAGTTTAAGTTACTTTGTTGTTCTAGTGTCCTTTTACCTGTTCTTGGTAGATTTAGTGATGTTGTCTTTGGTTATTAAGTTTTCTGTTGTGTGTATGCTTTCCTTGTCCATACTTTTAGTCATTTGCTACTGGTAGGTGACTGTGCAAAGTTAGTCTGAACTATAGTTTCATAGCTGCTCTTTAAACTTTGTCTTTGTTCACATTTACATGGTGAATGAATGATGAATATCTGCAGTCCTTAGAAGATAGCATAGATTTCATGACATTGTGAGAATTCAGATTAAGTGAAATCCTATTTTAAGGAAACTGTCCACAGCAGGAACCTCCATGATCACTGTTCATTGGTAGTTGCAGTTCCAGGAATCTTCTCTCTTCCCTACCCCTTTTTTCTTTACTTTAAGAAATAACCTATGCTAAGGTTCATTGCACATTGTAAAGCCAAATCCAACGAAACAATGGAGTTCAAGACTGTTGTTTGAACCTGTAGTAAAGCGCATTAATTTCCTATTCAAAGAACTATGTTCGCAGACCCGATTCTCCTACAGCTTTAACTCACATAAGGCCGCCTTGTGATTTCAGCAAATCACATAAATCAGCTGATATATTCCAAACATCGTCATGACCTGACATCCGAGAGACCTTGGGATAGTGTTCTGCAATTTGATTGTGGAAGATTGTCTTTCAAGAGAGGTAATGCACCTACGCATTACCTGTGTTGTGAAGTGCATAAAAACACCATCAACAGACTTGTGGATTATTAGCCCACCACACTTCCACAATGCCAAGTCTAATACTAATCTAATAGAAAGTATACCTTAGATCAACATCACAATCAAATTTAAATATAAAATCCAAGTTCTTATTAAATAAGTAGGGTCTTGTAAATCCATTTATTTGCGCAGTGAATTCAAGCGATATTTAAAATTTTCACTTGCCGTAATCCCTCCCAAGGAATCAAAATGACTCAAAGCAGCTTGTTTGAACCAATAGGACATGATGATCTCAGGCTCATGTGTTAAGACACAATAACTGATTAAACTCCCGAGTCGAGCTTTTATGAGACCGGATGATGACAAGAGGAAAACAACCTTGGCATTCTATTGTTTGCATAAATTCATAAAAACCCCATGGCAGTAGACCAATTCGCGCAAGACAAGATATCATCACTTCCATCGCAACGGAAAACCCTAAAATCAAGTCCATTCTGAACCCAAACCAAAACCACTTGAGCAGACAACTCAAGGGAAGAAACACCAAAACCAAAAACCCAAAGGGCAACAAACCAAAACCAAAACCCAAAAAGGGAACAGGAACAAAACAACCTAATCTACTATGTACAAAGTAGGATCCAGGAGGGACCCTACACTTGGAAATAATGCTTGAGGAACTGCCCATTGACTGGCAATGGGATATCCTCTCCTGTTAGCGTTTTCAATCTGAATGCATTATCTCCCAGGATCTCAGAAACCTGATACGGGCCCAACCACAATTTGTCGAACTTGTCGTGATCACCTCTTCTTTCGTGGGCCTTATCCCAACATAAAACTAAATCTGAAATCCTGAAGGCCTTGACCTTGGCCTGCTTGTCGAACCATCTTTTCACGACTCCTTGGTGCTTAGCCAGATTTTCCAATGCCTCATCTCTTTTCTCCTCCAAGTGCATCAACTGAGACAACCTGACTTGAATTCGGTCTTCGCCTTCCAGATACTCCTGAATAAACTGAAGAGTAGGGATCCTTAATTGAACTGGGAAGACGGGGTCTTGCCCATACACCAAATGGTAGGGAGATGTACCCAAAGAATTCTTCGTTCTAGTCCGATCTGCCCACAAGGCAAACCTCAGTTGTGTGTGCCAATCCTTGGGGTTCTTATCCAACAGTTTCTTGATAGCATTCAGCAAATTCTTATTTGTGGACTCTGCAAGTCCATTTCCTTGGGGGTAGTAGTTGGATGAGAACTTCAGTGCAATCCCATACTCAAACGCCCAATTTGAAAACTTCAATGATGAAAAGGCGGGGCCGTTGTCGCACACCAAAGCGTGGGGGCATCCAAACCTTGTAACAATATTCTCTTCGAGGAACTTAATGACTACATCTGTGGTGGAAAGCTTGAGAGCTTGAGCCTCTGTCCATTTGGTGCAGTAGTCGGTGGCTGTCAGTATGTACCTGTGCTGTGCCGAGGACGGTGGGTTAATCATTCCAATAAAGTCCAACCCCCACTTGGCAAATGGTCTGACTTCAATCACTGGTTGCAAGGGCATAGCCGGATTCTTTTCTCTGTACGCAGCTGTCTGACAAATGTGACAAGCCTTCACATGCTCATAAGCATCCTTAAAAAGTGTGGGCCAATAATACCCAGCCCTTGAAATCTGATGAGCTGTGGCCAAACCACCTCCGTGACCTGTCCCGAATTTCTCGTGGAAATGTTCCATAAGCTGCTTAGCTTCTCTTTTTCCTACACATCTCAAATATATACCTTCGTGATTTCTTCTATAAAGCACTGATCCCTGCAGCATGAATCTCTGGCTCTTCATTCTTAAAGTCCTTCGTTGCACTGGATTCAAATGTGAGGGACACCTTTGGTTCAACAAATAGTAAACAGTGTCATCGTACCATTCCCCTGGGGACACCTCTTCCAGTATATATGTTTGTTGTACCAGCCCAGGTCCTGCCATTGCAATCGTTTGTGCCAATGCTTGTCCTCGGACTAACTTCATCGGCTGTATCTCTATGTCATATTCTTGCAAGCTGGCGACCCACTTGCCTCTTCTTTCTCCTAATTCATTTTGCATTAGTAATGTCTTTACTGTGGCATCTGGAACTATTGCATGTACTTTGCTCCTCAGGATGTAGTGCCTGAACTTCTTAGCTGCTTTTACTAGAGCATAAGCTTGCTTTTCTACATTGGCGTACCTTAATTCTGCTTCCTTCAATGGAGTACTCATGAAAGCAATTGGGTGTTCATCCTTTTCTTCTGCTCTCTGGGTCAAGACCGCTGCGCAAGTGTGTTCTGAAGCAAAGGAGTACAAGTAGAATGGTTTTGAATAATCCGGACTAACTAGCACCGGAGCATATACTATTGCTTGTTTGATTTCCTCGAACGCCTTCTTTGTGAGAGGGGTCCATTCTATCTTTGCATCCTTTTTCAGCATTTCATTTAGTGGTCTGACAATCTCGGCGAATCCAGTTATGAATTTTCTCACAAAATTAATCTTGCCAAAGAACGACCTCAACTCTTTCTGACTCCCTGGCATGCCGATCTTTGAAATTGCCTCAATGCGGTCTGGGTCAATTGATATGCCCTGTCTTGAGAGGACATGTCCTAACAATTTTCCTTCAGTGACTCCGAATACGCACTTCTTTGAATTGAGAGAAATACCAAATCTTCTGCATCTCTGGAAGATCTTTCTCAAGTCTTCAACATGATCCTCCCTCTTTTTGGAGAACACTGTCAAGTCATCCATGTATATAATAATGCATTTTCCAACTAAGTCTCTGAAAGCGATGTCCATAGCTCGTTGAAATGTGGCCCCGGCGTTGATTAGGCCGAAAGGCATTCTTCTGTAAGCGAATGTTCCCCACTTAGTGGTGAAAGCTGTTTTCAATCTATCTGCTTCTTCAACCATCACCTGGTTGTAACCTGAATAACCGTCCAAAAAGGACATCATCTGGGAACCATTTACAATCTGCAAAACCTCATCCAACGAGGGCAAGGGATAGTTATCCTTCTCGGATGCTCTGTTTAGGTTGCGGAAGTCAACACATAACCTTATCTCTCCGTTCTTCTTCCTGACGGGCACTAGATTGGCGACCCACGTTGAGTGCCTTATTGGGAAGATTATTCTGGCCGAAAGGAGCTTCCTTACCTCCTGATATATCAACGGTTCCAATAGCGGGTTCACCGGCCTTTGTCTTTGCCTGAATGGTTTATTTCCCGGCTTCAACGGGATCGTGTGCGTGATCAAGGTAGTGTCATATGTCTTTAAGTCTTCGTAGCCCCAGGCTACCACATCAGAGATCTCTCTCAATGCTTGCACTATTCCTTCTCTTTCTTTTGGGGTACACACTTTTCCCACAAATACATTCTTTACTTGCTCACTAGTTCCCAAGTTGATTGTCTCACATTCATTCCCTTGGGTGCTTTGATTCCGACTTAGTTTATCAGGGTCAAAGAGTCTTTCTAACTCCACCATGCCCCTAGGAATGACATTTGTCTTCAAATTTAAGATCCCTTCGCTGTCAAATTCCGCTTCTTCGGTTTCTTCTTCGTCTATAATCTGTGCTTCAAACACCCCTGAGTTAGTCAAGAATTCCAAAATCCGCTTATCATCATCAAACACCTGGAAATTCTTTATATTATCTGGAACTGAAGGTGTGGAGATCAATTCAACTGTGAACTTCTTTAGACCTTCCAACTCTAATGGCTCTAGTGAACTGGCCGCCTGCGCGAGAGAATTAGCCACTGGATTTTTAGCTCTGTATACTTGCTTGATATTGAATGCATCGAAGCTTTCGATCAAGTCCGAGACTCTGTTCCGGTACCGTCCCAATCTCTTGTCGTGGCAAGCATACTGTTTTCTTACTTGGCGGACCACTATGTTGGAATCTCCAATGGCATGTACAATTTTGGCACCTTTCTCTATAGCGAGGATCAACCCATGAATCAAAGATTCATACTCAGTAACGTTATTGGTGCAAGGGAACTGGAGCCTACAAGCACCTAGATATACCTCTCCCTTGGGGCTGATGAGTTCAAACCCTGCTCCATTCCCTTTGTTAGACTTTGATCCATCAAATCTCAGAGTCCACACTTGATCTTCTATATGAACGCTATGGGTATTGGGACCATTTTTCTCCACTGCAGGCTCAATCTTCTCACTTTCTACCCATTCCTTTGTCAGGGAGCTTTTCTTCTCATTTATTTCTTCTAGTTCTTCCACCAAAGAGACTTGTGGAACTCTCTTTGAAACTTCTTCGATGGCCGTTCTGCACATGGCGCATGTGAATTCTGGGTGGAATGCCTCATGGATCCTACACCAATTGGGCATTAACATACTGCTGATGGAAACATTCTTCCCTGATTCCATCTTTTGCTTGACATTCTTTAGCACAAAGTTTCTAAAATTTTCAAACATCCCCTCACCATCGCTTGAATCATCTTCAATCAATATTTCAGTAGAGGGAGACGTACCTTCCAAGTGTTTTTCTTGATTTACACTTTGCAACATGAGGACTTCCTGTTTGACGGGCTTGTACGAACCCAAATCAGTCTCTGCAAACAATACCTCATTGTTATCACCATATTTAGTGATCATCAACCGGAGCCGTGGTGTGCTTTCCACTCTTATTTGGTTAGGGATTCCCCTCCAAGGCAGCCACATGTGAGAAAAGTCGGTGGCGATATATCCGTTCAACTTTCGGCACCAGTCTCTACTAAGCAGCATGCTGTACCCATCTGGTATATCTACAACGGAAATATCAATACGGCCTTGGATTCTAGGATCCGCGGCTAGTTGCATGTGAATGTCGTTTAGTTCCCCAACAACAGGAACTTCAGTCTTATCTAATTGAGTCACCTTCTTGTTGGTGTGGAGCGGGATTAGGCCCAATCTTTCGCATACCTTCAAAGGCATGACGTTGCTTGAAGCTCCGGAATCAATCAAACAATTGTGTAACATTTTTCCGAATATTCTGACTGAAACCAAGAATGGGGCTGGTTCATCCTTTCCTTGATAAAACACTACTGGTTTTCTTCTTTCATCTTTATGGTCCGACTGGACTTGCTTGCCTTGAGTCACATTTCTCGCATTCTGTTTCTGCTTCACGGCATCATCAGCTTGAGAGCTTTTCTCAATCTCGGCCCTTCCAGGAGTGCCTGTAGAATTTAATACCATACCCTCAAAGTTCTGATCTTGTTGTGGTTCCTCCCAAGAATCGTAGGAGGTTTGTGGCACACTTTGCACCACATTTGTGTTCTGTGCAGGACGGGGCTGCGTGACAACCTGGGGGTGTCTTGGCATGTTAGGTGCCTCTTGCGAAGTGCTTCTTGTGGTGGGGATTTCAGTCAATGTGCCTAAGAGAGTCTCTCTTACTTCTTGGATCTTCATCAACTCATAGAGTGGTAAACTGACCTTTATCTTCTTAAATTCTTCCAGTACAAAGGAGCTCAGCTTTCTTATATCTTCTCTAGGAGGATTCTCCTTTTGTCCTCGGATTAACTGGTAAACTAGCTGTTGAGGCATCTGCGGTCCATTTGATCTTGTTTGTGTGGGACCCTGCTGTCTATATTCCGGGGAGTCCTTGGGTGCCATTGGCACGTTGCTCGCATTAGGATGCGGCGGTGTGGTAAAGTTGTTTGGTGGCGTTGACGAAGTTAATGGTTCCCTTTGAGGATAACCTCTTTGATACACTTTAGGGGGCCCACCATCAGTAGTCTGGAGAGCTTGCGCTTCCCTGATTCCTTCCACCAAGACACTGTTGTTAAGAGGCGGGAAACTATAGCCGTCTCTGCTTAGGGGCTCATCTGGTGATGCGTAAGTGACATGAGCCTCTGAAGGCGTTTGAGCCTCTGGCGTCCCCACGGGACCATTTGCCGAAGCTGGTGGAAACCTCTGATTAACCGACGGCGGTGTATAACTTTGGAATTCAGGTGGAAACTTGAAGTCTTCCAAGATCAGGGCTTGATCATACCGGGGTGTTGGAACTATTTCATACCCCGTGATTGGAGGATTCTCCACTGGTTCTGTATTTTTCACTTCTCCTCTGAAGATGTCAGCAGCGACTTGGAACTCGTGGCATTGTAACTCAGAGTGCTGACTAGTGTTGTGCAATCTACACCATCCTGACAAGGCGGCCTCCGCCAGGTATACTCTGTCTGCCGGACGGTTCTCAGGAGGCGGTGGGTTATCCAGTGGTGTAGGAACACCTCCATTGTTGGGTCCCGTATTCCAGGATCTCTTCTGGAATCCTTGATTGTTATTTCTATACCCATGATTGTTCTCCTGATTGTATCCTTGATGAGCATCATGGTGATGATTCGGAGGATTACTCTGATATCCTCGGTTAGCACCTTGGTGTGCTTGATTGTTCCTTTGCATGGCTTGAATCTGATTATTTTGATTTCTGAGGTATGTCACCTCAGTTGACAGCTTCTTTACTTGTTCCACCAGACCTTTTATTTCATCTTTTTCCTCTTGAGTCTGTGTCGATGGTAGGTGTTTTGCAGATAGACCGGCTGTGCGACTGACGCTTGAGATGAAGGCACTCCAGGGTGGAGAACCAACTGATTTGATGGCGCGGTTGCCTGGTAAGATGGTTGTGGAACTGGATTCAATGCTGGAGTTTGCTGATTCCAGGTTTGTATCTGACCGCTCGTAGAACTTAAGCCAGTGTATAGTGAGGGGCCAGTTGTATTTTGTCCCATGTTCTGGCTCACTTCAACTGCTTTAGCATAAGCTAAGTTCATATCGGCGGGAGCGGGGTGAGCTTCTCTCACAAACATTGCGGTTAAGGGGTCCAATGCGGCGTAGTAGCTTTCTCTAGCATCCGTGATAGTGTAAGGAGTTCGTAATCTTGTGAGGGCCTTCTGGAATCTATTGTTAAACACATGAATGGGCTCTTTTTCCTGCCTCCTTACTTCTACAAACTGTTTGAACAATTCTGCGGGAGTGATGGGAATACCAAACTTTCCGATGAAGGCCGTCTTCATCTGTTCCCATGTTCTGATTGAACCGACTGGCAAATGTATGAACCAATAATGGGCCTCTTCCCCCAAAGAATAGGGGAACAACCTGCAAGCTACATCTGCGTATGCAATCTGCCTATTGCGTAGGTGGTCTTCAAACATTTTGATGTGATCCTCAACAGTGCGGTTTACGTCGTGGACGTGGAACTTGGAGCAAAAACTCTCTGGATTCTTTGGCATGTCATGATAGTCGGCAAACTCCAGCGGAGATGGGTTGGTAACCAACCAGGTAGCACCATTTGCAACTGGCTGAGCCATTGCTTGCCTTCGCCGATATACAGCTGTTGGAGTCGTTCGTTGCTGCTGCTGAATTGCTATAAGTGTGGTATCTCGGGTGGGTCCTTGCTGGGCAAACCTTGAAATGCTAGGCGGAGTTCTGAATAAGCTCGAGACCTCTTCACCGCTTATTGCTTCTTCACTTGATTGAGCTTCTTCGTTTGATAAAATTTCTTCACTTGAGGGAACTTCCCCGTCTGATCGGGTACCTTTCTTCTTCCTTGTTCTAGTAGGTAGCTCTAGCTCTACAAGTTCCTTGGTTGAGCTGGGTGCAGACCTCAAAATTCTCTTCAACTTATCTGGCGAGAAAGAACTGATGCGATCCAGGATGAAGCTGCTTCTTTCACTGGCGAGGCACGGGAGCAAGTGGTTGTCTTTGATTCAATAAATCTCTCTCAATAGCAACTTGGATCTCGATAGCTTTTTCTTCTTCTTCTTGCAACACCAAGCTCGTCTGCATGTACTCAGCTGCACTTCTCTTTGTTCTCCACGCGAGGTTGTTCAATCCTGAAAGAATATCTTCTTGATCGTCGTTGAATCCCAAATTTGGCTGTAGCCGCGGAGATATCCCTCTATGAGGTAGCACCATCTTGGTACATTACACTTTTATAATTTCTTTGCTTCACTATAAAAGTAGAAAGCCCTCCTTCTAGCGCCAATTCTGTTGACGTGCTTTTTATGACAGCGCCAGCACAGAATAAAGTTGCCCAACGGTCACTCTATTCTCTCTTGATCAAAGTGTCCCACATGCTAAGATTGCTTGAAAGTTCATGTGTTCGACTCCAAGGTTCCTTTTATCACGAATAGACTCAGTTGGTTGATGTGTTTTTGCTGGTTATTTCAAGGGGACTTACGTAGTTGTTCAACTCCGTGAAGCAATTAGGACATGAATGATTTGGCAATATGGTTCTGGTATCTAGACTGACTCGGAAATGCAGAATTTAAAGGGGATAGGGATAGGGATTCTACAGATCTACTTCCAAAAGGGTGGAGGACGAGGATCGACATAAACAATCTTCAAACCAAACTTTGCTTTGTCTCCTTTCGAACAACTCCGACAAAGTTGGTGCAATCTTCAAAGGATGAGAAAAGTATTCAAACTATGACGCAACACGTTCATACCGTCAATATGACGCATACAAACATATGAACCATAATCGAAGTTAGTCGACCTCAGTTAGTCACTGGCGAACTCTTGGTCGTGATCGCTAATTGGTGACATGGACGAAAGACTTACTCAAATCTGGCATACACTCCTGACTAATAACTAGCAAATAAAATCCTATTTTACTCTATCTACCTTGAATTGGAAGAGCTGGCAGCCTTGCTAATACTCATAACAAAGAAATCACCAACAATGAAACTCTTTGTATTATGAAAAGTGAACAACCTTTTACAAAACTTTAGAAGTTTACCTGTCCTCTAAAGCTTCTAAAGCTAAATGCTATATGCCTTCTCTCTCTAGCTCGATTCAATATGATCTAATGCTATCTAATAGATTACAAATGAGGGGGGATGCCCCTTTTATAATAAGTCCAATTCAGTGGACGGTTCGGATCAAATTACAATGAAGGGCTCAGATCGAGCCACCTATGCCCTAATTAGGGTTTCTGCCCTAAAAACCGCCACAGAGAGGAGTGGGCAATGAATGCACAGAATATTCTCCACTCCCCTGCAGGAATCATAATGAGCAATTAATGCCCATTACCATCATCAAGAAGATCCTCATCAAGCAGCGCATTCCCACTGGCCTTCTCCCGGATAGCAAACTCGATCAATCGGGCCAATACTGCTTCAACCTCCTGTGTAGAGATCGGTGGAATATGGTTGAGTTGGAACTCCAAGACTGCTACCGTCTGTCCGTATCTGATGCAAGATTTTCTCCATGTCACCAAGGCGTCCTGGGTATGCTGAATTATACTAGAGAACGTGGAGACATTCTCAAAGTCATCCAGGACAAGTGACCTCGCAGCTGAGAAGAATGGAGGCAGTCTACTTTTCAAGCCATCAGCAATTATCTCCTCTGGGACCAACTTTCTAACAAATATGGCTTCTAATGTATTGAGGACTCCCCCCAAGATGTTGCCCATTGCTTTCCTCACTTTAGCTGAATCTGCCCTTGCCGCGTCGTGAAATCCACGGCCTGTGACCACCGAGGAGTACCAACTGGTGAAATCATAACTATCACCTCTCTGAATTACACCTCCATCCACTAAGGTTTCTAGAGGTATATGCATCAAAGCCCCTAAACGAAGTACAGTCTTCATTTGATAGATGCGAGTATCACCCCAGGCCTGATCTACTATATCCATCCGTGCCAAAATGCTTGAGGCCTGTCGATAAGCATCGGCGAGGTCCTCCATGAATTTCCGATACCGGTGTGAACCGACTGTTAACCCCACTTATGCGCCTGGTTCCATTTTCTTCAAATCCTCCCCAGGCAACAAGCCCGACTCATTAGGAGGCTCAGATGGACGTTCCTACTAGTCTGCTGGTTCACGGATGTGCTAGATTATATATCTATCAAGGTTTTGTGCTCCTTCTTCAATTTCTTATACTTCCCTGGAGTGTGAACAGCGATCCTTCAATGCGATAGGAGTTATCGAACTCTCGATAACTTGGGCTCACGGCGGGCGAGGCCAACTGTGGTGATCACGTAATTTTCAGGCCTCTCCTCGGTTCGATCACAATCTTCCCTCGGAATAGCCACCTGAAGCGTGCGAGAGCCTGACTCGTCAGTCGAGATCTTTGAAAACTTTCGGGCCCTTTTCTTCTCTGGTGGCGCATTGATCCTCCTGAGGAACTCTTCCATCTCAATGGCTGGATCCGTATCATCCTCGGGTTCTCTCCTCATTCTATCGGAAAGCCAATCAGGTACTATCTGCTGTGGATTACAAATGACAAGGGGCTGCTCTTCTGTTGCCTCCATCTCGTGCACTTCCTCTCTTCTTGCACTGGTTTGCTCAGGCTCATCCTCCTCTAAAAGCTGGGTATCTCCCGACCCTTGGGTCCCCTGTTCTGTGTTTTCTTCTTCTTC
The DNA here is from genome assembly GCA_007115665.2 of Sequoiadendron giganteum. Lineage (NCBI taxonomy): Eukaryota > Viridiplantae > Streptophyta > Pinopsida > Cupressales > Cupressaceae > Sequoiadendron > Sequoiadendron giganteum. Next base: position 134,077,820 of record CM021107.1, read on the forward strand.
CAAAGCCGTGTCCAACATCCGCTGAAAATGGGTGTCGGCCATTGTTTCCTCTTCCTCCTCTTGTTGGCCACCCCTGGATAGACTGACACTAGCTGATTCCCGGGCGTTGGGCTGATCTACCTCCTCAAGTCCCCGCTCTTCCTCTAATCCTGCCCTCTGATCGGCAAATAATGAAACCACTCCTAAACTCGAAGATTGAGTTTGTGAGTGCACGGGTGATGCTTGTTCTATCCTCAACGGTATCGGCTGGGTTGGCACTTCCACTTGTGCCCTCGATGTCTGAGCAATTTGTTTCCCTCTTTTTACCGATAACGGCCTTGGGTCACCCATCAAGCTGTAAGTAAGGGCGATCGACTTGCTCTTAAGTCTGCATACATGTCTGTCGACCCAAGTCCGGGTAAAAGTCATCATCGGGATAGAAAGAGTGTCCAAGTCCATGATCTCTGGCTCGGACCAATCAGGTGGTGGGACAGGAGTATCCCTAACCGACCCATAGTCGGGTTGCATGACGTTGACATCCTCCTCCACCTGGTCGGGAACTGGAATAATCTCACATTCTCTAATCAACTTGAGAGGAAGTCTGGAAAACATCCTTCTTCTTATCTCAGCCTCATCTACTGCATTTGCCCAAAAGTCCTCGAGATGAGCTCTGTGCCGGTATTCAACGTTCTGTATCATTCGGATGTTCCTGTAAGGATCGAAATCCTGCCTACCTGTGTGATATGACAAATGATAAGATTGCAGCTCGTCCTCTGCCTCTCGGGCTGCCTGCAAAGAGGGACACACCTCGATGGAATTTCCCATGGTGATAGGGAAATCAAGTCCACCCTTCTTTTTCCTTTTCTGAATCTTATCGTAGGCAATCAATTGCCTAGATATCTCAAGCATTACTATGTGATCAGTGGGGTATCGTGGTAACCGATACGGATACGAAGTGAACCCCTGCAGCCTAATATATGTGAATTTCGGGAATTGGATGAGCCAATACCCATATTCCTCAATCAATGTCTGTGCTTCTTTAGATATTCTCTGCTGCGTCCTTTGCTGAAGTGTCTTTGCAATGTGCATTGTGAATGCATCATTTGCCCATTTATAGTTGGTAATATTAGCTAAATGTAGCTGTGTGCAGGCTTCATGGATTTTGAATTGACCAGGGGCACAGCCGATTGGCTCCTTGTACGAAATCCCTCTGTACTTAGTCATTCTGGCCAACATGTAAATTACATATGAGCTCATGTAGAAAGTCTTGGTCACCTTCAAGCTCCTGAATTGCTCATCGATGTGGTTGCTAATCATCCTATTGTCTGACACCTCCTTTCCTCAAAGATGATCTCGATGAGAAGTAAGAACATCAAACCGAAAATATGGTACATTGCCTCCCGTTCCACCGGAAGCTCGACATCATTATCCAATCCCGGTATTCTTGGTACGTCCTCGGCAATTATGCCTTGCTTTGGGAGCTTGAGTCGCGGGGTGGCCTCTCGACCGCATCAAACTACGTTGATGGCTACGGTGACTCTTCCGAAGAAGGAAAGTACATCTTAATACGCCCCTCTTATTTGTTACGTATATCTCCTCGGCGGTTGAATCCCAATGCCTCTCCGTCGATAACATCGGCGTGGTTGGCGACAATTTACCATCGGGAGAGACAATGAATCACGTTAAACGTAGTGATTGGCGCGCCATAATTAACTCGGAACCGAATTCTTTGGCGAGGAAAAACTAAATTTGCGTAAATTCCACTCTTCATTATATTATGTGCCGTGACTGATGGTTGATGGCCCCCTAGCCCGAACATCCTCGATTTGAGTGCATTTAGATTAAATGAACCAAGGTTGGTGTCATTTAATCCTGCCAACTTTGAAACTATTGCAGACTTTGGGAGAAATGGCTTAGCGAGCCTCTTAATCATTGCCTGCCGGGATGAGCCAGCCTTGCTTGCTTCAGTGTTTGCAGCCCTGCCTGCGGCTCTGCTTGTTCCTGCAACATCTTTTGCGCCAGCCATCTGTAAAAAATAAAATAGAAGAATAAGCTAGACTGTAGATTTTGAATAAAATTAAACAATTCCCGAGATGGCTGCGAATACGGAGTTAGCTTTGAAAATAAAATTTCTCAGCATAAATTTCTAACTCCAAACCTCAAACTATATAAAAATCTCTGAGTTTAGAGACAACTCTCAGCAACTGCACTTCTGACTGGTGAAGAAAAAACGCAGCAAGCTAATAACTTTCAGCAATGTGGCTAATTTCTCCAGCACAAATAGTTCGAACCTTGACTTCACTTTGTCAACTTCAGCAGTTAGAGGAATAAAGAGTTGCCAGCAATATGAAATTTCAACTTCCTCAACTTCTCAACGTTTAAACTTCGCAGCAACTCCACTTTCAGCTCTTTGAGAATTAAATTCTCTAGCAACTCCGGAAAATAACTTCAACCTTCAACTTCGAAGTTGCAGCAACACACTTTCAGCTCTTCGAAAGAAAGAGTCTCGACAAATGAAAATTTCTCCAGCACTTCGTACTTTCAGCAACTCAACACTCCGAAATAAAATAAACTCTCACAGAATTTCTCTCCTCAACCACTTGGAAAATATTTCAATCTCTCAAGAACTTCTTCAGCAACTTCAACTTCGAAACAATGTGAGGAGAAATGAGAGAAGAGATTGTTTAAATAACTTTTCTCGGAGAATCCTGCTAAGTAGTGCTGGGGCTATTTTAGCACCTTCATCAATTTTCCACTTTCTTCGTTCGGAATCTTCTAATTCAAGCACAGTAGTGGGCTAGTCGTCAGCCGGTCATTATGGCAGTTGCTATTAATAATGATTCCTTCTTCTTCAAATTTCGAATTTTCCTCTTAGTCTGCCAGTTAACTCTTGGCGATTTAAACAACTCGTGAGAAAAACAATCACTTGACTTGATTTAAAATTCCATTTTAAAATCTCGCAGTGTTTAAATAAATTCAACTCGAAAAAATTCGTGGGAGTTGTAAATATATTTCCAACTTTTAAAATGTCTGTCATTTAAATCCTCGATTTCATAAAATTTGCCTTAGACATTTTAAATTCTCTCATTAAAATGTTCAACTCCGGGCGATTAAAAATTATTTGCGTGCTCGAAATAATTCATCCTCTGAGATTTAACTTCCGTCAGGAAAATAATCTAGGCAAAACGAATTTCCTCTGAAAATATTAAAATTTCCCTTAGGAAATTAATTTTCAAACTCTGTTAACTCATGGGTGCATTTTAAGCGGGTTCATTTGATTTTCACTTGACCCATGGAAAATATTCATCGATATCAAATCTTCCCCTTGAAAAAAAATTCGTCAACTTTCAACTGCCTTTGGAGAATTTTAAAACTCATCAAATCATCCTTCCATGCCAAGGGCGTATTTTTCCCTAGTGAAGTGTTATCTCACTTAGAAAAAATTTTCTAACATATTTTTTCTCTACCATAGGCGTATATTTTTGATGAAATATTTATTTCATTTAAAAAAATTCCTCACTTTACACCTCTGGCGCACTTGATCCCTTGGCATTTATTTTTTGCGACTTAGAAATTTTCTCCAGTCATCTCACATCTTGGGCGCATTTCACTCAGTGATGTTTTATTTTGCTAGCTTTTACCCTTGCCACGCCTTAGAAACATTTTCAATCAAGGGCGTATTTAGCATGAGCCACTTTCATTCTCCACACTTAGAAAAAATTTCTCCAGCAACCTTGGGCGCATATGGGGTCTTGAGCTTTCATTTTCTTGACTTAGAAATTTCTCCACGTCTTAGCCACTTTATCTTGCCTTGGGCGCATATGGGTGTGTCTGGTTTTATTTTCACCACTTAGAATTTCTTCAAGCCATGTATCTTCTTGAGGGCGCATTTTGACCTCTCTACTTTCATTTTATGCCTTAGAAGAATTTCGGCCTCCACCATCCTTCTTCATCATGGGCGCATTTGCTAGGCCAAGCTTCCATTTTGACCTTAGGCGTTTTGAGAGAGTCATCAAGGAGGGCGCATTTACATGGGTCTACTTTCATTCTTTTGCCTTAGACGTTTTGAGTCTTCAATCCTTGAGGTGAGGGCGCAAATCACTAGGTGAGCTTTCACTTTCCACGCCTTAGAACTTTTTCAAGGCATCACTACCCTTGGGCGCAAATGAGGTGTTGCACTTTCAATTTCATACTTAGCCGCTTTTCACCTATCCTCTTCTTCCTTGGGCGCAAATGAGACCCCATGCTTCTGCTTTGCTAGGTGGGCGCATTTACACATGTGAGCTTTCATTTTCACCATGGGCGCATTTGGAAGGGGCTACTTTGATTTTATGACTTAGAAACTTTTTAGGCTTCCATCAAGGTGGGCGCATTTTGAGGTATGAGCTTTGATTTTGATGCCTTAGGCGTTTTTACCAAGCATCATTTTCTCCAAGGTGAGGGCGCATTCTCATGGGTGTGCTTTTGTTTTATGACTTAGAAACTTTTCATGCCTCTGCCTGCCTTTGTTTACGCATTCTATTTTTAGCAAGTTGTGCTATTTTTAGCAAATCCCTTGATTTTCAACCTCTAAGGCTCCGTTTTGCCTGAAAATTTCATCAGGTGATATTCTCTGCCTGGTGAACCTGTTCTGCCAGTCCTCTGCCCTGACATGCTATTTATAGCCACCTGCTATTTATAGTAAGTTCCTACTT
>CM021107.1:134724770-134753940 GCA_007115665.2 Sequoiadendron giganteum
GTGGGTTGGGCATTGGGCTGGGTTGTAGCAACACCCTCGAGTCAAAAAAATCCATACCTTTTTATTGTAAGAATGTAAGACCCTTTACAGATTATTCCATATATCCCCAGAGGACTAGTCTCATCACAGCGTGACACCCCTTCTCGACCCCAACTTGGCAAAATGTAAGACCAAGGTAAGGCGGTTTGGGTGTTGGGTTGGGTTGCAGGGATACCTCTCTTCTTTTGTTTGTCTCTCTGATACCTTGCCCATGCACTTCTCACTTTATTTCTTACTATTTTTATTTATGTTTTTTTTCAATGTATATTTGAATACATCCTTAGGGGACTAGTCTCACCCTAACATGACACCCCTTTTTAAACCCAACTTGGTAGAAGAATGTAAGACCAAGGTAAGGTGGGTTGGGCATTGGGCTAGGTTGTGGGGATACACGAGTAAAAAAAAAGAAGAAAAAAAGGAAATCTATAATTTTTTTATCATTAGAATGTAAGACCTTTTACAAACTATTATATATATTCCTAGGGGACTAGCCTCACCCCAATGTGACACCACATCCTGAATCCAATTTGTAAAAATATAAGACCAAGGTAAGGCGGGTTAGGTGTTGGGTTGGGTTGCGTGGATACCTCTCTTCTTTTGTGTGTCTCTCTCTTACCTACCCATGCATCTATCGTTTTATTTTTTATTACTTTTATTTATGTTTTTCTTTCAATCTATATACATACATCATTAGAGGACTAGTCTCGTCTCAATGTGACACCCTTTCTTGACCCCAACTTGGAATAATGTAAGACCAAGGTAAGGTGGGTTGGGCGTTGGGTTGGGTTGTGGGGATACCCCCAAGTCAAAGAAAAAGAAGAAAAAAAGTCCATACCTTTTTATTGTCAGAACATAAGACCTATTATAGACTATTGCATATATCTCCAAGGGACTAGTCTCGCCCCAACGTGACACCCCTTCTCGACTACAACTTGGCAAAACATAAGACCAAGGTAAGGCGAGTAGGGTATTGGGTTGGGTTACAGGGATACCCCTCTTCTTTTGTGTGTGTCTCTTTCTTACCTTGTCGATACACCTCTCGCTTTATTTTTTATTACTTTTATTTATGTTTTCTTTCAATCTATATTTAAATACATCCTTAAAGGACTATTCTTGACCTAGCATGACACTCCTTCCTAACCCCAACTTGGCAGAATGTAAGACCAAAGTAAGGTGGGTTGGGCGTTGGGCTAGGTTGTGGGGATACTCTTGAGTCAGAAAAAAAGAAAAAGTTCATACCCTTTTATTGTAAGAATATAAGACACTTTACAGTCTATTGCATATATCCCCAAGGGACTAGCTTTGCCCCAACATGACACCCCTTCCCGACCCCAACTTGGCAAAATGTAAGACCAAGGTAAGGCAAGTTGGGTGTTGGGTTGGGTTACAAAGATACCCATCTTCTTTTGTGTGTGTCTCTCTCTCACCCTGTCCATGCACCTCTTAGTTTATTTTTAATACTTTTTATTTATGCTCTTTTTCAATCTATATTTACATACATTTTTAGGGGACTAGTCTTTCCCTAGTGTGACACCCCTTCCTGACCCCAACTTGGAAGAATGTAAGACCAAGGTAAGGTAGGTTGGGTGTTAGGCTAGGTTGTGGTGATACCCCTGAGTCAAAAAAAGAAGAAAAAAAAGTCCATACCATTTTATCATCAGAATGGAAGACCCTTTACAAACTATTGCATATATCCCTAGAGGACTAGCCTTGCCCCAGCATGACACCCCTTTCTGACCCCAACTTGGAAAAATATAAGACCAAGATAACGCAGGTTGGGTGTTGGGTTGGGTTGCGGGGATACCCCTATTCTTTTGTGTGACTCTCTCTCACCCTACCTATGCACTTCTCACTTTATTTCTTATTACTTTTATTTATGTTTTTTTCAATCTATATTTACACACATCCTTAGGGTATTAGTCTCACTTTAGCGTGACACCCCTTCTTAACCCCAACTTGGCAGAATGTAAGACCAAGGTAAGGTGGGTTGGACGTTGGGATGGGTTGTGGGGATACCTCTGAGTCAAAGAAAAGAAGAAGAAAAAAGTCCATACATTTTTATCGTCAAAATGTAAGACCCTTTACAAACTATTGCATGTATTTTTAGGGGACTAGCCTTGCCCAAGCATGACACCCCTTCCTGACCCCAACTTGGCAAAATGTAAGACCAAGGTAAGACAGGTTGGGTGTTGGGTTGGGTTGGGTTGTGGGGATACCCCTCTTCTTTTGTGTGTGTCTCTCTTACCTTGTCCATGCACCTCTCACTTTATTTCTTATTACTTTTATTTATGTTTTTTTTTCAAACTATATTTACATACATCCTTAGGGGACTAGTCTCATCCCAATGTGACCCCTTTCTGACCCTTACTTGGTAGAATGTATGACCAAGGTAAGGTGGGTTAAGCGTTGCACTGGATTGTGGGGATACCTCTGACTCAAAAAAAATAATATACCTTTTTTTATTATCAGAATGTAAGACCTTTTACAGATTACTGCATATGTCTCTAGGGGACTAGTCTTGCCCCAGCGTGACACCCCTTTCTGACCCCAACATGAAAACATGTAAGACCAAGGTAAGGTGGGTTGGGTGTTGGATTGGATTGCAGAGATACCCCTCTACTTTTGTGTGTGTCTCTCTATTACTTACCATGTACCTCTCGCTTTATTTTTTATTACTTTTATTTATGTTTTTTTTCAATCTATATTTACATACATCATGAGGGGACTAGTCTCGCCCCAATGTGACACCACTTTCTGACTCCAACTTGGTAGAATGTAAGACCAAGGTGGGTTGGACGTTGGATTGGGTTGTGGGGATACCCCTAAGTCAAATAAAAAGAAGAAAAAAAAGTCCATACTTTTTTATTGTCAGAATGTAAGACCCTTTACAAAATATTGCATATATCTCCAAGGGACTAGCCTCGCCCTAGCATGACACCCCTTCTCGACCCCAACTTGGCAAAATGTAAGACCAATGTAAGGCAGGTTGGATGTTGAGTTGGGTTGTAGGGATACCCCTTTATTTTGTCTGTGTCTCTCTCTTACCTTGTCCATGCACCTCTCACTTTATTTTTTATTATTTTTATTTATGTTTTCTTTCAATCTATATTTACATACATCCTTAGGGGACTAGTCTCGCCCCAATGTGACACCTCTTTTTGACCTCAACTTGGCAGAATGTAAGGTCAAAGTAAGGTGGTTTGGACGTTGGACTAGGTTGTTGGGATACCTTTGAGTCAAAAAAAAAGTCCACACCTTTTTATTGTTAGAATATGTAAGATTTTGTATAGACTATTGCATATGTCCCTAGGGGACTAGCCTCACCCCAAGGTGACATCCTTTCCTGACCCCAACTTGGAAAAATGTAAGACCAAGGTAAGGTGGATTGGGTGTTGGGTTGTGTAGCGGGATACCCCTCTTATTTTGTGTCTCTTTCTTACCCTACCCATGCACCTTTTGCTTTATTTCTTATTACTTTTATTTATGTTTTTCTTTCAATCTATATTTACATACATTCTTATGGGATTAGTCTTGTCATAGCGTGACACCCCTTCCTAACCCCAACTTGGCAGAATGTAAGACCAAGGTAAGGTGGGTCGGGCATTGGGCTGGGTTGTGCAGATACCCCTGAGTCAAAAAAAAGAAGAAAAATAAGTCCATACATTTTTATTGTCAGAATGTAAGACCATTTACAGAATATTGCATATATTCCCAGGGGACTAGCCTCACCCCAACGTGACACGTCTTCCCAACCCCAACTTGGAAAAATGTAAGACCAAGGTAAGGCGGGTTGGGTGTTAGGTTGGGTTGCAGCGATACCCCTCTTCTTTTGTGTGTCTCTCTTACCTTGCCCATGCACTTCTCGTTTTATTTCTTATTATTTTTATTTATGTTTTCTTTCAATCTATATTTATATACATTCTTAGGGGACTAGTCTCACCCCAACGTGACACCCCTTTGTTGACTCCAACTTGGTAGAATGTAAGACCAAGTTAAGGTGGGTTGGGCATTGGGCTAGGTTGTGGGGATACCCCTAAGTCAAAAAAATGAAGAAAAAAAAGTCCATACCTTTTTATCGTCAGAATGTAAAACCCTTTAAAGACTATTACATATATACCTAGGGGACTAGCCTTGCTTTAACATGACACTCTTTCTCAACCCTAACTTGGTGAAATGTAAGACCAAGGTCAAGCAGGTTGGGTGTTGGGTTGGATTGTGGGGATACCCCTCTCTTTTTTTGTGTGTCTCTCTCTTACTTGCCCATGCATCTCTCACTTTATTTCTTATTACTTTTATTTATGTTTTTTTTTCAATCTATATTTACGTACATTATTAGGGGACTAGTCTCACCCCAGTGTGACACCCCTTCCTAACCCCAACTTGATAGAATGTAATACCAATGTAAGGTGGGTTGGGCATTGGGTTGGGTTGTGGGAATACCCCTAAATCAAAGAAAAAAAAATCATAATTTTTTATTGTCATAATGTAAGACCTTTTACAAGTTATTGCATATGTCCCCAAAGGACTAGCCTCACCCTAGCATGACACCCCTTCTCAACTCCAACTTGAAAAAATGTAAGACCAAGGTAAGGCGGGTTAGGTTTCGGGTTGGGTTGTGGAGATACTTCCTTTGTGTGTGTGTGTGTGTCTTACCTGCCCATGCACCTCTTGCTTTATTTCTTATTACTTTTATTTATGTTTTTTTTCAATCTATATTTATGTACATCATTAGGGGACTAGTCTCACCCCACCGTGACACCCCTTCTTGACCCCAACTTGGTAGAATGTAAGACCAAGTTAAGGTGGGTTGGGCATTGGGCTAGGTTGTGGGGATACCCCTAAGTCAAAAACAAAGAAAAAAAAGTCCATACGTTTTTATTGTCAAAATGTAAGACCCTTTACAGATTATTGCATATATCCCCAAGGGACTAGCTTCACCCCAACGTGACACCCTTTCTCAACCCCAACTTGGAAAAAATGTAAGACCAAGGTAAGGCGGGTTGGGTGTTGGGTTGGGTTTCGGGGATACCCCTCTTCTTTTGTGTGTGTCTCTCTCTTACCCTACCCATGCACCTTTCGCTTTATTTCTTATTACTTTTATTTATGTTTTTTTTCAATCTATATTTTTTTCGATTTATTTTTAGTTTTGTCTCTCTTTTTTTCTTTTTAAAATTGTCTTTCTTTTTACCACCCTTTTATTTCTCTTCAAATCTATTTTTTAATTACCTTCACCATGTAATTTTTCGTGTTTACATGGTTCTCTCTCTTTCTTATTTAACATTCTATATTTTTAAGTTATGGGTATGCTCCCTATGGTCTTGGGCTTGACTTCGAGGTCTGAGTTTATTCGATGCATGTGGCTTGCAGTTTGTTGCTTACATCATAGGGGATTAGTTTCACCCTAGCACGACACCCTTTCCCAACCTCAACTTGGCAGAATGTAAGATCAAAAAATATTTACCCTATATTATGAACCCTTGAACCCATGCCTTGGGATGTATGCTTCTATATTGTGGAACCTACACCCCAAACTTGTGGATTATGGATGCACGAAAAAAAATGACACTATAACATCAATCCTAGACCCTATACCTTGAATATTTGACCCTTGACACTAGAGTATGTATATTGGATCATTGGGACCTAGTCATCGAATCGTAGACCCCAAACTTTGTATTCTTAACCCTTGATCCTTAACTTTGGACCCCAAGACCTCTAAATCACTTGAATCTTGTTAGCGGATCTCAAGCCTTGAAATTTGGTGTGTTCATGATGGTGTGACAAATGGACTTTGGACTCATGGACCATGGACCCTAAACCAACATATCATATACCATAAACCCTTGGATCCTAAACCCTCCATCTTGGACTCATGTATGATAGACTCTAGAGTAAGAATTTTTTCATGTAGCTTGGACCTTAAACATTGAAGCATTTTCCTTGAATCTTTGATACATTAGAACGCTCTTGGAATTTGGACCCCAAACCTTGGAATCTATTATCTCTCTCTCCATATATCTCACCTCATTTGATGACCAACTGCAATAATGTCTATTGTGTAAATTCAAAGACAATCCAACTCTATTGGCTTCTAGTAGAAATAAGGAACAATAAGTCCATATTACACTTGACTAACACAAAATCTCCAAGGCCAACCAATATTTCTAATAAGCTAAAACAATGAATCAATAAGGAGGGTCAAGCAGGTTGGTCACACCATATAGGGCGACCGATACCATCCAACCATATTACCCATGCTAGCATTCAAAAATAGATATTGAAGCTACAACATATGCTTCCTTCATTCATTCCAAATAGAAAACAAGATTTACATTGCAATATGATAAAGGAAAACAATAATTGCACATCAATATACTACTCCATACATCTACCACAAAAAAAAGCATTCGATCATAGCAACATAGAACTGCATTTTATTTATGCCAGGAATAACAAGCAATGAATACAAAGCAATCAGTTTAACAAGGGATTGGTTCCCCATCCTCCACCTTAATAAAAACATCAACTTAACTTCCAGTTGCCTCAGCAACACACTCACACTTGATTATTTTGAAATTCCAATACAGGTTCGCCTTGTTCATGGTCTTTTGTTAGCAGTTCATTTTCTTTTCCACAAAAAAACACATTGACCTCTTCCCTCACTCCAGAATCGACTTGTTTTTGCATTCTCAAATAGTTTATTCCTCTGGTAGCAACTACTCCAGAATGGGTTATAACTCCTTTCTCTTTTTCTCTTGATCGATGTAACTGCCACACATATCTCCACCACCAATGAAGGCTTGATATGTACCAAAACAAAACAACGATTCACTCCCATATAAGAAGTGCCACATCACAAGAAATAAGGAGACAAAATAAAAATAAAAAACCAAAACTTGAATAATGCAATGATGCCCTTGCATCAAGCTCCCTGAGGGAGTTGTTTGTGAGCATAACTCACAAAGGGGGTTGGGTAGTAGGACTACCCTTCCAGGTTCTCAACACTTGCAACATACCCCTTATGTTGAGAAATGACCACCCGTAACCATTATTTCTTTCTTGGCTTCCAGCATTTGGCCAGACCTCTATACATCAAACTCCTTATTACAATCTTCATGTTCTTCCCACTGGTTGTTCTCTAGGTAAAACTACCATTTCCACACCCCATCTCATCATCACTAATATAATTAGCCCACTCTTCAGCTAGCCTCTCATTGCCACACCTTTCCTCCCTTCAGTCATTCTTTCCCTAACATCCATTCCTATTCATTCATGTTTATCTTTTTCCTCAAATTCTTTCTGACACCTCCTTCTTACAAAGTTGATCAGCCTCCTCCAAATGGTTTATCACTTCCTACACAGGCATATGCATCTAGGTCAAGCTCCCAACAAAATATAATCAAGATGAAATTAAATCTAGCCTTGATAATTCGACCTTCGATAATTGGATTGATGCATATCGACAACCAATAATCCCCCAACTAAATGTAACCACCCTCATTTCATGTGCAACGATCGGGAGAAAAATTCACAAACTTGTTACCACATCGAACTCACCACCTATCACAAGGCTAACAATGTAAAACAAAAGAAAGAAAACCACAATCAAAATTTGCAAACCAAAATGACTCTATGCCCCTGCATCGAACTTCTCAGGAGACAAAATATGTACTCCTGCACATGAGAGCATCAATCAAAAATTATATCATTTTTTCTTCCGCGTCTTCCAACATTACTTCAAAACAACTACCATGTTTTCAAGTTGTTTTTGTTTGGTTGCCTTTTTCTTTTTGTATCTTCTCCTTCTTATGTCTTTTCATCTACAAGCCTCCACAACTCCATGTCACATTCCAATATATCATTGTCACTATTCAGTTCCACATCCTTATCATTTTCTTCTTTAAAATTCTTTCCTTCAACAATTTCCTTCCAAAATTCAAAAGTACCAGCATCAAAAGCAACTCGTTTACCTTCCACATTGTATGTACTCTCTTCCAAATTCTTCCAAGTTGCTACCTTGTTCTCCTTCTTTTTCCTTTCTTCAAGCTCCATTGTTGTGTCATCTTCATGGAGTGCTAATGCTTCTTCTTTCTTCTTGAGTTCTACATAAGTTCTCGCTTGTTGTATACCCTGTTGCAATGTCCTCTTGTCATCCTTTGTTGGCTTCCTCATGATTCTTTGTTTATTGGACTTTTCCTCTTCTTCACCATGTCTTACTTTACCACGTTCCTTTACTGTTATCCCATGCTTCACTACCCACATTTATTTTTCCATCTTCTTGGGTTGATGTCTTTCTATTTCTATCCTTGGCCTACATTCTTGTCTACTTGGAAAGTTTGTCATTTCTGCCATCCTTTATTTATGTTTTTTGTCACAAACTCTATCATAAGCTATCTAATTTCCTTCTTTAATGGGTTTCTTCTGCCAACTTGGCACTCCATATCCATGGTCTTCCTATTATCTTTTCTCTTTCTTAACTTGAATGTTTACATTCCTATTTTCACATATATGATCAAAATCAGCATTCATACTCACATTTACCTCTTCATTATCCTATTTTCCCCATTTGCTTCCATCCTTGGCATCATTGCTTGTCATATCTTCTTTTTTGTAGGTTTCCTTCCTTTCTTCAATAACCCTCTCTTCATCTTTAAGTACCTTACGATGTACCTCTGATGGAAACTAATTTCTTTGGTCTAATTATCATACCGCTGCACCTTGTTTCCTTTCTTTTTCATCTTTATCTTTGTCTACGAGTACTCTTCTTGCCCCTACTCTTATCATCTTCAAGGTCCTGTTTTCAACCTTCCTCTTACCTATATTCATATTCTCAAACATATCATTATCAAATAAATCAAGAGACCAAAATGTCTCCTTAAGTGCCTCCTTTATGGACACTTTCCTCTTTACTACCTTTTTCAAGTGCTGTTTTTTGCATTTCTCTTCTCCATTTTTTATTTCTTCAAGTCCTCTACAATGAGAACTTCCTTCATCACTTCCTGTACATGTTACTCACTTGATAACTCCAAATCTCTACATGTTTTCCTTACACTTTTGTCTTCTCTTGTCAAAGCATCCAACCTTTGTCGTTTTCCTTTCTCTACAATCAACTTTATCGACCACTTCAACCTCTTTGTCATGGTCCAATACCAATCACATTCATGGCTTCTTTCCTCAAGCCTAAATGCTTCACCAATAACTTACACCTCTCTAAATCTCTTTTGAACTCTACCATTTCTCTGTCAAACTCTAAATCTTGTTTCTTCACATTACCTTTCTTCTTGATGCTTTCCTTCTTAGTATGTTGTTGCATCTTTTAACCTTTCTTCTTTTTGTCTGCTTGTTACCTCACCTAGGGATTCTTTTTTCTTTTCCTTTGCCCAGTATTTTGGTACCCAAGTTCTTTTCATTAACCTATCATTTTGCAACACACATATCTATTCAAGCATCTATGAACATAACTAACTTATTCATCACATAATTTGCAACTCTAAACTTCCTCCTCCCAGACCTTTTAGACTCTCCCAGATATTTCCCACTCTGATACAAAATGTCACAACCCCCTTTTTAAAAACCTAAGTATTTGGGTTACTTGGTATTTATCAGATAAATAGTACTATTTAAAATGATCTTTTCAATAATCGAAACAATTAAAAATTCGTTGAAAAATGATAATTATTCAATTACTTATATTGTGTTATTTATGAAATTGCAAATACAAAAGAATGTATATATTTAAAAATAATGTTCCTCTTTTTTCAAAATGCTTTTTCCTAACTTATTTGTTGTTGACAACGTGTTAGATTCTCTCTTGCGGACTTGGAATAAATCATATGTAATAGGTCCCACTATTGGCATGTCTATATGCATTACTTTCCTCATTTTAAAATGAGGTAGATGTTTCTAAAACTTCTCTCCTTTTAGACTCAACAGCCATCTACCCACAATAAATTTCAAAACTAATAAAGATGCTACAGTCTGTACGTCATTAATGCAAATTTAGCTATAAATCTAATGCAACAGCCTATGGTTAGGAGTGCTTAGATTTGCTGAGTTCTCAGTGTCTTGTCTATTTTGTTGTGTCTCCTTTTACTTTCATCATTTCCTTAGAATTCTTCACTTGTTTTATTCGACTGCATCAACACGTCCTGCTGGAAGTTTTAAAGTCTTATTATAGAATAATTTTTTGTGCTTCTCTTGCCCTGGCTTTGCCTGTAAATCTCTTTTGGCTAATTTAATAAATCTGTTTGTGCATATCAAGCGACCATGGTATTATAATCACTTTTCTTCAAGTGTCATACAGTGTAGTCCACAAGTTTCCTTGGTCTGCACATATTCTATATACTCCTTAAATGTACCTAACCCCATCTCTTTAGTATGTCTTTGGAATTCAGTTTTACCAACTACCCATTTGTGTTGGATGGAAGTTCCCATAAAGCTTTCATTCAATCACATATTATGCATATCCTGCAATAATTGACCGTGTTTGTATAGTCTAATCTCCCGAAATGTGATAAGTCTTGTTGCAAGAAATAATGTTACAGTATTGCCATGTATGGTGTTGAGCCTTGAGAGAACTTAGTTGCGTAAAAAGGATTGAGAATAGAGCAATAGTGGCATAGGAAACATTAGGTGAAAGAAGTTTGCAGCGATCACTCGCTTTCCTCGTTACAAGGATCCACTGAAGCTTGTGGAGACTAGCAGAGGCTGTTGTGGAGAATGGGCTAATTGTTTTACATTGTATTGTAGAGCACTTAGGTATTAAGCTCACCTAGTTTTGGATTTCACTGATCATGTGTGGACATAACGTTTCTTAAATTATTTTGAAAATCCAGGGTAGAAGCTTGCTTATGCACTGACATTGTTGTTCTTGAATCTCTGACCTTGTACGTGAACCCCTGAATTTTCCTCTGCCGTAGTATTGTTGTTATAAAACTAAATCGTTTTAGATAGACTTATTCACTTTTATGAAAATTTAAAACTATACTTCATTAAAGAGGAATGTACATGCATTTAAAGTTCTTTCCTTAGTCTCTCCCGAATTGCTTTTCTCTAGTCTTTCTTTTTAAAAAAGATAGAAAGTAGATAAGTTAAAAGATTTTAGTCTTCTTTTAAAAGATAGAAAGATAGATGAGTAAAAGGATGCCTATGTTTTTTTTAAGCTTATTTAGCTTTTTAGAATATTTTAGGTAGGGGAAAAGATCCAATTGTCGTCCATGATCCAATGCCCATTCACTTCTTGTTCACTTGACCTTCTAATAACCGTTTACATTTTAGTCATTACATTTTTTTAATTATGCCAATAAAAATTTTCAAATTACATCAATATATGCTCACTACTGAATGTGTAGTTGACCAAAAAAAAACACATTGAAAACTATTGAAAACACCTTTTTAACTATTGAAAACACTTCAAATATTTGTGGGTTTTTATTGTTTGTCTAATGAATGGGTACTGGCGAAGTGGTAAAGATGTATGGGAAGAATGTTTTAAAACACCCTTTTTGAACACCTTTTGCTTTACGGGTTCCACAAGGTGCGTTATAAATACCCAGAAGCCAAATTTTCCTTTTTAAGGTCCTAACTCACTTATGAAGAAGCCCAAAAAAAAAATTGAAATCAGACCTATTTTGCACTCTGCACGAATGCGCGAAGTTGGCCCTGACGGCTACTGGTACGTTTCCCCTATGTTAAAATATTTAGAATGAAATAAGATTTTAGTTGATCTTTTTCTTGGAATATTTTGGATATGTTAAACATTTAGAAAGAAATAAAATCTAGTTGATTTATAAATTACATGCAATCAGATTTAGTTATTTTATTTTATTTAAAATAAATAGTTAAGTATTGAAAAATAAATAAAATAGTTTTCAAAGTAGTTCAAACTAAAGAAAATTATATAAATAAATAAAAGTGAAAAGTTAGGTGAATATATGTATATATATATAATATTTGGGTTAATTCTTGTGATAATAAAATATTAAATGTTAAATTAAATTTTCAATAATTTTATTCATCAAGTCTATTGTGAGTGGGAACATAATTTAAATTGTCTAATATAATAATAAAGACAATAGTGTGAATTACCAAGGAAGATCTAATTCTCAAGTAATACCAACTGAATTTTTCAAGTGATTGGTAACACGTAAAAGAAATTATGATATTAACATTATTACTAATACTATCAATTGATAATAGTATTGATAAATATAGATGATTTTAATATTATACGGTATTTGGAAGGATACTTAATAATAAGGAGATTCACATTTAGTTAAACCTTAAAACGTTACGATAAGTATTAAAACCTTGTTATCATAAGAAGATTGCTTGGTTTAGAAGTTCTACTTTTGGTACGCATATCAATGAGTATTTAATTAATATTTAGTAGAATTGGTTCATCTTCTAATTGTATTTAATAAGTTTTACAAGAGACTAAGAAGTAAGCAAGTAAAATGAAATTCTATTATTTCATGATTATATAAAAAATGGATTAGATTTATAATATATGGTTACTTTTGAAGTATTCATGAAGCACGTTTGCAATCTTATAGTTTGATTATCTTGGATAGGAATCATGACAAATTACTTCAAAAATATTGTATGATCATTATTATATATTATTCACAAATTAGGTATTAAAGATTGAACAAGAAAATAAATGTTTTAAATTCCACAATGTGTTGTATTCCATCATCTACAGTTATGTTCTACATACATTATGACTCTATAATTTTCTATAAATTTAAGTCATGGTAATTCGATGGAGAAGTCATTATGATTCGATTTACTTGCAAAAAGGGTAATTAGAGATTCAGTATTCAATTCACATGATGATCAAGAATTATGTTTAGTAATACTATGTAATTGTAATATTTCTTTTCAAAAAACTTGAACTAATGGTAACTTGGTCTAGATGTAGAAGGGGATGATAGTAACATATCATTAACCTTCATTAGTAAATACCGACGATACCCAATGGCCATTGCATGGAAGATTGAAAGAGGTGTGAGTTATATTTAAATTCTTCTTGGTAAGGAATATTTCGTTCTATAATCATTACATATGAATTTTTAGATTTTGGATTTCTAATATGGCTTAATAATTATTTGCAAAACTTAAACTATTGTTGAAATTATTAATCAATGGTAAGTTTGGTGACTTGATTTATATAGTCATCATATAATCTTTGCAAAGAATAGAGTTATTTCAATAGGTACTTATTTTGCCATATTATTTTTTTATCTTACCATTAAATTACTAATTATTTAATTAGTAAACAATAGTCAAAATTTGAGGCAATTAATATGTTTGTTAGAAGAAACATTCATTAGAAGAGTTTAATTTCCTTTTGGAATCAATGTGTTTCTCTTATCATCACATTCCTAGTAGCAAATAATTGTATCCTTATATGAAGCTTTTGTATCAACTAGAGCAACTAAAATTGTTTATTGAGTTAGTGAGTAACCTTGAGTTTCTTAAGGATCGTGAAATAATAATGGTGAGTCGAGGAATTTCAAGGAGTTCAAGTGACAGGGCATGGAATATCTTCTAGAGAACTGGCATCCAACTAGGTCATATTGGAAGGAAGGTAAATATGTAACATTATATTATGAAAATCAATTATCTTAGGAGAAGGAAAATATATTATGATTCATTAATATCGTAATTATAAACTTTCCAAGTCGGTTATTTTTATTCCTATCAAGTTAACATGTACTACTAGTAAAGTATAGTCATGAATGTTGAATATCACACATTATATATTGTTATTATCCAATAGCCTAAAAGGAGGTTACAAACCTTAGGGGAGTTCTTTCTATCTATTTTTCATTTCTTCTCTTGTTTTCTCATTTTCTCATATCATTTCTCTAGTTTTCTTGTTTAGAAAAAATATATCTCTAAGTTTTTCATTGACTCTCTACTGTCTATGTTATTTTTTTATTTTTTTTGATCTTTGTAATTTTTCTATTTCCTTATATGTCTCTATCTCTATTTCTACTTTTTAGATTTCATTTTTTTTATTTTTAATTATCTTATCTCATTCTCTTTATTTTCTTTCATTTGTTATCTCTTTAGTTATTTCTACTATTTCTTTCTCTAATTTTCTCCTTATTTCCATTTTTTCTCGTTCTTTCTATTTTATCTCTGTCTCTCTCCCTCTTACATATCTAATGTATTTGGCTCTTTCCTTCCCTTAGTGTTGTTTATTTTTGTTTCTATCACTTTTTTTGTAATTTTTGCTAGATTGACGAATTTAACTATTTTATTTTATTGTGCCTAACAGAAACTATAACCAGGCTTTTGAAGAAGCTAATTTCTCAGTTCAAACTCTTCAGATGGATTTAATCTAAAATTTGTATGTAAGGTAGTGAGCCTTCCCTTTTGAGCAGTGATCTCTAGGTAGTGTTCCTGAATGCATGTGAATTCCCTTTATTCTTTTCTCTTATACTTTTAATAGGGTATAAATTGTGGATTAACCTCCACCATGGTTTTTCCCCTAACAGGGTTTCCACGCAAAAATCTTACCAGTGTTATGTGTGTTTCTGATACGTTGTTGATTCATGCTTTCACTGTTATTTATCATATCTAAGATAAAAGGTTGATAAGGTTAAATAAATTTTAAATTATGTGACAACTGATTCAGCCCCCCTCTCAGTTGTCTATCCTTATTTTTCCAACAATTGGTATTAGAGCAGGTTCCTCTGAAGAAGTTTAACAGCTTGAGGTGATTCGAGATGGCATCATATAGGAAGGATAGTCCTAGATTCGATGGTACAAATTACTCTCTATGGAAGGTTAGAATGGAGTGACATTTGAAGTGCATTGTTGAACCTTTTTGGAAGATTACAAAGAACACATATACTATTCCTCGGAATTGTCCCTCTACTCCTGATGAGATCAAAGAAGCTGAAATTAATATCATGGCTATAGAAGCATTACTGAGTGCTTTGACAAATTCAGAGATGACAAATGTGATAGGTCTGAAAATAGCACATGAGATTTGGAAGAAGTTGGAGACACTGTATGAAGGAGATGCACAAGTGAAAGTTGCTAAGCTACAAAGTCTGAAAGGCAAGTGGGAAAACATGAAAATGAGTGAAGATGAAAACATTATTTCTTTAATGTAAAAGGTAAATGAACTAGTGATGGGTATTAGATGTGCCGATGGAACTTTGGAAGAAGATGATATTGTGGCTAAAGTGCTCAGATCAGTGCCTTCTTCTTACAAAATGAAAGCTCATGCTATGGAAGAGCTCATGACAGTAACAAATGTGACAAGAGACATGTTGATTGGTAAGCGTGTTGCCTTTGAGTTGAGTGAATTGGTGAATCTACTCCTAAAATAGAATATGCATTTAAAGTTATTTTATCCGAAAAAATCCAACAAAGATATGATCCGGGAGAAAGTTCAGGGAAGACATTCAAGTATGAAGATGAGATGAAACATATTGAGGATGAAGAAAGAGAGTTAGAAGAACTGGAAGCATTGATTACAGAAAGAGAAGCCAGAGGACAAGGTTAGTATAAAGGAAAATTACCTATTAAATATTTCTCATATAATAAGATAGGTCATTTAGCATCAAGGTGTCTTGAAAGAGTCTCTAAGTACAAACCTGACAAGTCTAGATTTCAAAAGAAATGTTATTATGTTGAAGAAGGTGTTATTGATGATGAATTTGATAAAGAAACTAGAAATGAAGATGGATGGGTATTCATTGCTATCAAGGAAAATGGTCTAGTGTCCACTGAATCTGTTAGTAATAATAATATTGAGAAAACTCTTGCAGCCAGAGTTGATGAAAATTATGAGTGGGTGATTGATAGCGGATGCTCATATCAAATGGCTAGTGACAAAAGCAATTTTATAAGCTTGGAGAAATATGATGGTGGTGTTGTAATATTTGGAGATAACAATGTTGGTGTGATTTGTGATAAAGGAACTATTTCTCTTGGTGGCAAATACAACATTGATGATGTCCTTTATGTTGAAGGATTGAAGCATAATCTATTGAGTGTTGGATAGATGGCCGACAAGGGATGCAATCTTTAGTTCAAAGATGGAAAATGCAGGATACTAGGAAATTCTAGAAATGTAATTGCTTCAGGTACAAAGATAAGAGGTAACATTTTTCACTTAAGTGTTGCTAGTGAGAGTTGTTTAATTGCTCAAGTTGATGTAAGTTGGTTATGGCATAGGAGGCTATGTTATGTGAATTTTGATAACATTATCAAAGTAAGCTCCACACAAGCAGTCAGAGATCTTCCTAAGCTAGTGAAGCCTACTAACACTATATGCAAGGAATGTCAGATGGGAAATCAGACTAAAATTTCTTTTCAGAGCAAACATCATCATTCTGATGGAATACTGGAGTTGGTACATACCGATCTATGTGGTCCCTCCAAAATTAGAAGTCTACAAGGAGAAAGGTACTTTATGTTGCTTATTGATGATTACTCTAGGATGATATGTGTTTCTTTCTTGAGAGAAAAACATGAAGCATTAGAAAATTTCGAAAGTTTCAAAGCTATGACAGAGAATGAGATGGGTTTGAAGATTAAATGTTTAAGATTAGACAAAGGTGGTGAATACACTTCCTGGGAGTTCAATTCATTCTGTGAAGAGCATGAAATCAAAAGATAGTTATCTACTCCCCAGACTCCTCAACAGAACGAAGTTGTTGAGAGAAAGAACGAAACAATTCTAGATGGTGCCAGAACTATGATGTTGGAAGGTAATGTACCTCATATTTATTGGAGAGAAGCTGTAAGAACTGATGTGTATACTATTAACCAGGTAAATGTCAATGGTAATTCTGGTAAGACTCCTTTTGAGTTGTGGTTTGGTTATAAACCTACTATTAAATATTTCAAAATCTTTGGAAGTAGATGTTATATCAAAAGAGATGAAGATATAGACAAGTTTGATGCTAGGAGTGATGAAGGAATCTTTCTAGGTTACTCTACTAAGAGCAAGGCCTACCAGTGCTATAATAGAAGATTGAAGAAAATGATTGAAAGTGCAAATGTCAAAGTTGATGAGGATACTGATAGATCATCTAGATACTATGGATATGATTTAGATGACCAACATGATAGTACTAATAAAGGGAAGAATTATCAAACACAGAATCAAGTTCAAATTGTTTCGGTGAATCAAGAAAGTCTAGAAGGAGAAGCTAGTGGAACTGCAGAAGAAAGAATAGAAGAATCAGAAGTTCGAGAAAATCCCAAATTTTCAAGGTATGTAAAGCTAAATCATTATGAAAATCAGATTATAGGAGACAAGAACAAAGATGTGTAGACTAGAAGAAGAATTGTAGAAGATTATTGTTTGATTTCCAAGACTAAGCCTAACAATGTCAATGAAGCATGTAAAGATGAATATTGGATAGATGCAATGGAGGAAGAATTGATGCAGATAGAGAAAAATGATACATGGATTCTTGTTCCCAGACCTCAAAATAAGAATGTGATTGGAACCAAATGGGTCTTTCAGAATAAGCTGAATGAACAAGGTGAAGTAATCAGGAATAAATCAAGATTGGTATGTAAAGGGTACTCATAGATGGAAGGTATTGATTTTGAAGAAACCTTTGCCCTTGTTGCTAGAATTAAAGCTGTAAGATTATTTCTTACTTATGGTACTTTCAAGAAATACAAAGTCTATCAAATGGATGTAAAGTCAACATTTCTAAATGGTAAATTAGAAGAGGTGTATATTGAGCAACCGAATGGATTTCAACTGACTGACAAAGGAGATATGGTTTTCCGATTGAAGAAATCACTGTATGGACTCAAGCAAGCCCCTAGAGCCTGGTATGCTAGACTGGATAAATACTTATTGAAGCTTGGATTCAATAAAGGTACTGCAAATAGTAATCTATATTTCAAGATGGATTAGGATAAAGAGTTGATAATTGAAGTCTTTGTTGATGATATCATTTTTGAAGGAGATGATGACCTATGTATGAATTTTTTTGATCAAATGAAAATTGAGTTTGAGATTTCAATGATTGGAGAGCTAAAATTCTTTTTGGGATTACAAATTACTCAATTAGATGATGGAATATTTATATCTTAGTCCAAGTATGTGAAAGAGTTGTTGAAAAAGTTTGGCATGGAAGACTCAAAGCCTATTGGTACACCCATGGTAACCGGATGTAAGTTAACATAGAATGATGATTCTCCTAAGGCTAATTAAACAAGGTACAGATCAATGATTGGTGGATTGCTTTATTTGACTTAGACCAAACCTGACATCATGAATGTTGTATGTATGGTTGCTAGATATCAAGTTGATCTGAAGGAATCACATGTGACTGATGTAAAGAGAATTTTCAGATCTTTAAAAGGGATAGCTGATTTTGACCTATGGTATCCCAAAGATGATAATCTTACTTTGAATGCCTTTATTGATGCAGATTGGACATGAGTTGTGGATGATAGGAAAAGTAATAGTGGTGGTACATTCTTCTTGGGGAAGAAGCCGATGGTTCAGAGATTGTGTACCTTTTCCATTGATGTCAAAGGGGGAGAAGAGTAATGTGAAAAACCTTTGAGGAAGAAAGAGGGAGAAGAGTCATTTGAAAAGGGAGAAGAGGAAACTATTGAAGAAGAGCTAGTTGTGTTGATGTTATTTTTCACATCATGTATTGCCATCAATGCCAAAGGGGGATATTGTTGGATGCTATGGTTGTGTTGTTGATATTTGGTTGTCATTGATGTCAACACTATTAGCATTAATGTCTTCAAGGTTGTATATGTCAAGGATATTGAGAAAATTATATTAAATATGTTATGAACTGTCTATGAAGTTGTGAAGATCAGAGTGGTGGAAATTTTTGTATGGTTGTATTCAGAAGTTGCACATTAAAGGGTTTGTTGTTGAGCCTATCTAGTTTATTCTCTGGAAGTTTCAGAGGTGCACATCGAGATTTGAGAAGATTGTGAGTTTTTGTGTTCCTACAGTTATTTTGTTAACTGTAGTTGGTGTTTTTGGAAGAAGAGAATGTAATTTTGGTAATTTCAGTTGTTGTGTATGCTCCTATGATGTTTTTTCATGTCTTTGGATCATGCTCTATCTTTGTACATCCACATTGATCGGTGTGTTCATGATCAAAGATTTTCCCTTTATGTATTCAGGTTTTCATGTTCTTGGCCGACATGATGGTTGTAGCATGTTGCAGATCCTCATGGATTAGTATTTGAATGCTTGGCGCATTCAAGGAATATTTTTTAGGTCTTCATTATGTTGTGACCAACTTCGATTGGTGCACATTGAGATTTGTTCATGAATTGGGCTGACAGTTTTTATTCATCTATTCTTTAATTTTGCACGACAGAGTTGTTGATGTAATTCCATGAAGTCGGTATATAAGAGAAAATGTTTTCAATCATTTGAGAAGTGAATGTGTGAAGTGTGCAAGATATGTGCGAATAAAGATCATACCATTCGATTGCAGAGCAAAGTATGAAGGAGTTTGAGTGAAGTGTGAAGAAGTTTTTCTATGCCTAACTGCAACTATAATCAGGATTTTGAAGAATCTAATTTCTTAGTTCAATCTCTTCAGATGGATTTAATCTGAAAGTTTTATGTAAGGCAGTGAGCCTTCCCTTTTGAGCAGTGAGCTCTAGGCAGTGTGCCTGAATGCATGTGCATTCCCATTATTCTTTTCTCTTATACTTTTAACAGGGTATAAATTGTGGATTAACCTCCACCATGGTTTTTCCCCTAACAGGGTTTCCACACAAAAATCTTGGTGTTATGTGTGTTTCTGATATGTTGTTGATTCATGCTTTCACTATTATTTATCAGATCTAAGATTAAAGGTTGATAAGGTTAAATAAAGTTTAAATTTTGTGACATCTGACTCTCTCAGTTGTCTATCCTTGTTTTTCCAACATTTATCTCATTCTGTTACTTTATTTTTCTTTGTCTTGATTTTTAATATTACCTCTATTTTCCATAAGTTACTTTTTTCATTCATATATTCTATATCTCATTTGTTTATCTCTTAATTATTTTTCCTATTTCCTATTTTTCTCCTCTTTTGTGTGTCTCTCTCTTACCCTTCCCATGCGCATCTTGCTTTATTTCTTATTAACTTTATTTATGTTTTCTTTCAATGTATATTTTTCTTGATTTACCTATATTTTTGTTTCTCTTTCTTTCTGTTTAAAATTGTTTTTCCTTTTACCACCTTTTTATTTCTCTTCAACTTCTTTTTTAATTACTTTCACCAAGTAATATTTTGTTTTTACATGATTGTTTCTTCTCTCTTTTTTATATGACATTCAATGTTTCTTTTATTCTCTTTCTTTTTTTCTTGCTATTATTTTTTCTCTTTTATAATTGTTCATATTTCTACCCCACTTTTGTTTTCTATTTATTTTTATATTCAATTCCATTTTTAGTTACTTTGATTTCTTACATTTCCTTAGTTTGTGTGTGTCTCTCTATTTGTATTAATTCTTTGCATATCTATTTTAAAGATTTTGTTTCTTTGCCAATATTTATTTGTTTTTGTTTCCCTCTTTTTATTTGTCATTTCCCTAGACACTTTTTGTAATCTTTATCTCTATGTTTGGAATTCTCTCTCTCTCTCTCTCCACTTTATTTAAATGTCTTTTATGTCTTTCTAAATTTGTTTAATTATTATTCAAATTGATTATGTGAGTATAGCTTTGTTGTATCTCTATCTTTAATTTATCTCTCCCTCTACGTTTTTTGGTCATCCATTATTTATTTATTCATCTCTATGTTATTCTTTCTTTATTTTTATTTCTTTAACTTTAATTATTTATTTTTATTGTTTTTGACTTTTGTCTACTTTTTCCTTTTGAATTTTTCTCACAAACCTTTCCTTTGTTGTCTCACCATGTCCCTACCTCTTTCTCTCTATTTATTTATTTTATTTTCCTTTTTTACTCTTTATCTTTCACTTCTCATTCTATCTATTTTATATCTAGATCTATTTTCATATTATCTTTCCTTGTATCTAATTTATCAAGCTCATTCCTTCCCTTCATGTTTTCTCTCTGTCTTTATTTTTATCCTTCAATTTTCAATACATAACATGTTTTCAATCATTTGACGATGCTAAAGACATAAATAGTAATTTGTCGATGCCCACATGAATAGAAAAAGAGGCTTAAGTCATGGGTATTCTCTTCATGATCTTAGGTTTGATTTGGAGGTTCGGGTTTGCCCAATGAACATGGCTTATAGTCTATTGCATACATCCCCAAGGGACTAGTCTCACCTCAGTGTGATACCTCTTCCTGACCCTAACATGACAAAATATAAAACTAAGGCAGGTTGGGTGTTGGGCTAGGTCATAGGGATACCTTCAAGTCAACAAAAAAAGAATAAAAAGAAGTTCATACGCTTTTATTGTATTTGAAAGGGGTTTGGATTGAAATATTTTGATTAATTGGAGGCCAATTTACAAAAAAAATATAATGTGATTTTAGTGTACATGTTGATTGATACACTAACAATCCATTCACATTAGGTAGCATAGCATCCTTATCCTTTTCCATTTAGATCAAATATGACTCAGAATAATTTATATCCCTGTTATCCAACTCACCCCTTTTCGACTCCCACTTGGCAGAATGTAAGACCAAGGTAAGGCAGGTTGGATGTTGGGTTGGGTTGTGGGGATATCCCTGAGTCAACCAAAAAAAGAAAATAGAGAAATCCATACATTTTTGTCTTTGAAAGGGGTTTGAATTGGAATATTTTGATTACTTGGAGGTTGTTTTATAAAAAAATCATAATGTGATTTTAGTGTACCTATTGATTGATACACCAATAATCCATTTATAATTTAATTAATATATCATCCTTCTCCTTGGACCTTTAGATCAAAGGTGTCTTAGAAAAATTTATATCCTCTTTCATGAAATTTGCATAAGACTATTACAAATGGGAAGATAGGTGTATTATAAAATCAACCCAAAACTAAAGAGGGATAGAAAATAATGAACCAAAATAGGTAAAACCAAGGAATTCTTTATCATAGGATTAATGTCTAGAAACCATGGATTCACCAATCAAAATTATTTTTTTATTTTCTCTCTCTATATGTCTTTCTATCTTTTATTTGTTATCTATTTTTCTCATCCTCTCAATTATCTATCTTCCTTGCCCATTTTTTATATTTTCACATTTTTATATTTTTTTCTCAGTTTCTTTCTCTTTATTCTCTCTCACTTGCTTGATCACTCAAACTCTATTTGTTTTATTCTCTTCATATATCTTTTATCTTTCTCTTTTTCAATTGTTTGTCATTTTTTCCTTTTTATCTTTGTATGTAGATTTGTCATTCTATAATGTCCCTTGTCCTGCTTGGCCCTAGAATTCGCTTGTTGATTAGGTTTAGGGTTTCTTGTTTTCAAAAGAATTCTTTCTCTAATGAAGTAATCTTAGATTAAAATCGGTATTCACCATATTAACAACATTTCCACATACATTTGTTAGCATTAATACCTAGATATCCAAAATGCAAAAACAATCACAAAATCAATAATGAAGACATAGGAGGAGCAGCATGGGTAGATCCACCTGAAGCTATGCATCTAAGCCCAAGAGCACAAGCATCCAACTAGGACAACCCACCCCTTGGCCCCAAGTGGAACATCCAAACAAAGACAATTCCACCCTCGAAGCGGCATGCAGTGCTTCTCATCTTGCCTTCATTAGACTGATACTCATTATATTAGGATATACACCATGATACTTTGTTGATGCTAGTTTTACTATTTTGGATTAGTTTTGGATGACAGTTGATCATACTTTGATGTTCATGATACTATTGACTTATGCATATGTTATGATGGTTATATGGATTTATTGGTGTGTTCAAATTTATTTAGTTATGAATATCAAGTGGTTATATGATTATGCTTACTATGCATTTAATTCATGATCGATCTATGTTGTTTATGATGTAATTGTTGTTATTCATTGATGTGGATTATCATTTGAAGTGTCTTGGTGGGGGGACAGTGTAGCATTACTCATTCACGAGTACCCTACTATGCTACAACTTCCTCTCATAGTGTGTTTGATTGTTTGATATATATACATGTTCGACAGTTTGTCTGATGCATATTGCAAGTACCAGGTATTGACTCCACCTCAATTATCAAGTTTGAGTGTGCCTTAAAACCCAATGGAAATGTTGTTGAAAATAGAGATGACAAAAGGTCCCATACCTTTTCCATCATCCTCAATAAGGATGAGTACCCATTTAGTCACCCCATTAGTCTAGTTTGCACCTTTGGTCAGTTGTCTTATTTTCATTTTATGGTTGTTGGGTGATTTGTGATGACACATAGTTGATTGTTGATTATGTTGTTTAACTAGTTATTAAATTTAAATAAATTGTAATGGTAATTTGAGGAAAAATTAATGTTATGAGTTGTCTTGTTTAATCGAATTAATTAAATTAAATTCGAATTAAATAAATTAAGATTAAAAAATGGATACTTATATGGAATTTTTAATAATTCATTTATTAAATAAAATTGTTATGCAATAAAGTATTTTAGAATTAAATGTAAAGATAATAATTATTATTATCATTGAGATTTAATTAAGCAATGAGGAAAATAATATAATTTAAAATAAAATAGTAAATTGGATGTATTTTCGAATAAGTTGTTAAAGTAATTTAAAAGATAGAAAAAGTGGAGTCTGTGCACATGCATGACTCTGAACTAATTGTTGAATGGAAACTTGTCATTTTGAGTGGATATTGCTTGATTTTTATTGTTGGAAACAAATGACTTTCTATATTTTTAATAAGGTGTTTTTGGGGAAAGAAAAAATGATTTATTTTTGGTTTTTGAACAAAAAACTTCAGTCTGCAACAATATTATCAAAATAAAATGTTTTGATTAAAAAAACTATTTTTGAAGTGGGGAAATTTTTGAAGGTTGATCAAAGATTTGGTGAAAAGGATTGTTGTTGCGATAGAGTTATCTCGACACTTCTCTTTCGTCTTTGAAGCGTTGGATCTCAAGTTGGCATCGTTTTTAATCTTGTTTTATTTATCTATTATTTGTGAACGATCTCTCTCTCTTGTCTGTTGAAAATGATTGTTTTCCATTCGATATGCTTGTGATTGTGGAAATCAACAGTTTTATTTATTTTTGAAAATAAATAAAATATGGTTTGTCTGTAAACACCTTTTGTGAAAATCGTCAAGCAATTCACATGCTCCACCCATACTTGTACAAACTTTTGATAAAGTTGAGGGAATCAACTTTTCACCCACCAAATTTCATTTGCTTGGAAGTTTCTAAGGTTTTCTTTTAGCTGGCTCAAAAATAGGTGTAATCCCTACCCTTTTTAATCTCTATGTGTCCTCATCACTCCCCTCATTCTTTTGTTTATCTGATGTAGAGCATATTAATGTAGTGTGAGCCTATGTTTTAGATTGTTTCATTAAGCATTCTCATTAGTATGGGAGCCTCCAATAGGGCCATCGTTGGTTATTAGTGCAAGCTTATTCAGCAATGCTAGCACTCTCCACATGAACCTGGTCACCATTTCCTTGATATGAGGGGGGTGGTGACTTATGATGAGACATCCTTTTTGATCTACTAATACAACCCATAGAATTTGGAGTTAACTATGTTGAGATACATGTAAACAACATCTGAATTCTTTTTGGCATCGATTTCACTATTGCATGTTGGTTCTTTGTATCTAAGAAAATTTGATTCCCTTTATTTCCCATAGCGTCAAATGGTTTGGTTGGCGTCTCTATGTTTATGGCTATCAATTTGATTGTAGGCTGATCCATCTTGAGCCGATTGTTCTCTCCTTCAAATAATAGGGGTTTCCATTTTTAAACAGTATGTTATTTGGGTGCCATAGTGTAGGCGAAACCCATGCTTGGCATTGTATTTGAATTCATGTTAGGCACTTCACCTTTCTTCCTCCTTGATTGTTGCTTTGCAGTTGCTTACTTGGTTGCAACATCCACATATCATTTTAAGCATTCAATCCACACATATTATTAATTGGCTATGTTGATCTCCTATTGGAATCGAAGCTTCCCATGTCTTAGTCTTTATGCCTTGCCAAGTCATGACTCGTAACCTTGCTCCAGTTGTTGTTGTTTAGAATATATATGTGAGTGTGTACATTTGGATAACAATCAAATTTATATGCCCTCGGGCATACACATTTTCATTCACACCAGATTTGTATACTATGTGGTTAATCGCTTGTATCCTTAATTCGATATGATATATGTATATATATGTGTGTGTGTGTGTGTGTGTGTGTAGTGCCCCTCAATTGGCCTTCTATTTCTGACAGTTACTTGATATATTTGGACATTATTATACATTGCTCAATTTTGGACTCATTACTATGATGATAATTGATACTGTTTTATCACTGATGTTTATGCTTATACCATGCTTAGTAGATTAGTTTAATTGATAGAGTGGGTTATTATTGCTATGAGCATTATGTGATTATTGGATGTATGTTCTTACCATGTTATTGTATTTGATCATTGTGCATCGATGTATTTTGGTGAAGGGAAATGGTGTCGCATCTCTTGTTTGTGAGTGCCTTGTGACGCTATGATTTTTCCTTCACGATGTGTTTGACTATTTGTCTATGTACATGTTTGACCATGTAGTTTCATGCAAGTTGTATGTACCAAGCATCGACTCCACCTGAATTTCCAGGTTTGAGCATACCTTATACCCAATGGAGATAGTTGATTTGGAGATAGCATTGGGTTCCCCTATGTTAAGCCATCATCCTTGATGAGGATGAGTCTCCGTTTATCGTTCCCTATTATGTGGTCAGTTTGAGTTGTTTTGTCGATGTTGTTTTCCCTTTCATTTCACTTTGAGGTCTGGTAAGGCTTGACAATATGTTCATTTGAGTAATTCTCATGATTAGTTCTTTTGTTTTATTATTACATTAAAATAAAGATTATCGAAATCAAAAGACTTTGGAATAATTAAAATAAAACTTTTATACAATTGATCTATTGATTAAATAAAATTTATTAAAGTCCTTATTTGATTTTAATAGATTAAAATTTATGGTTTAAAAATAAATATTAAAATGAATATATTAAATTGATGTGATTGTGCAAACAAACTATATCAAAGAATAAATTAAATAAACTAAATATTTTAATAGTTAATTTAATCATGTGTAATTGCAAGATATGGAAAGAAAAATCATAAAATACTCTTGGATTCATTGGCGCCACAATATTGTGTCAAGCGACATCATTCTCCCTGAACCTTGTTACTGTGATCCTTAATGTTGTTTAATTTATAATGGAATGATAATAATTTATATCCTCTATGCTTTGACAACAGAACGATTCAATCTTTCCTATATATAATATCAAATCTTTTACATGGGAATACAGTTGGAACAAATCGCATTAGGGTATCTTTATAATTCCTCTAGCTTCCATCAATCTCCTTACTATTTGAATCACACTTCACTTGGTGCTTATGCTTTTTGATGGGGCATTGATTGTTTTGGGTCTCTACATATTCAAAGAAAATTTAGGTATGTTTTCATTGGAACCCGTTTTATGTTTAGCAACTGACGTTTATGCCACTTAATAAGGTGTTCGATGTTTTGAAGGAATCTATAATAAGCTAGAAGATATAGATTGCATGTGATTCGATAGGGATTTTTCCTTTGTTTCTTTATTTAGTTTGATTTTGTTATGAGCGAGCCCCTTCATTCAACATCCTTAGAAATCAATTTTTATATGATAGTCCTTCAAATTTTATTAACATATCCTTCAGTACCCATCGGTTAAATATAAGTTTCAAAAGAAAATAATCAATGTTTCACCGTATAATCGGTCTTCCTAGAGAAGCTCTTTGTATATCTGTTACTTGAATTTTTAGTATGCCGAATGAATACTTATTAGTCACGATAGATACAGATATTTAGTATACAATATATATTTCATTGAATTCGTTGTGCTACCCATGCTATGCCTAATCGCTGCTTGTGCATCCACATTGAATTTGAATTTTTTAAAAGTATATTTATATATAAATGGGTAAGTGCACAAAGATGGTTCCCAAAAAGGGGACTTAAGTGGACAGCTTTTTTTTGAAATTGGGAAATACTGACCTTGGACGTGAAATTGATGATACTTACACTCAAAATTTTGAGATGGAACAAAAAGAAGGATTCAAGTGCTCTGAGTCTACTTTCTAAAATACTAATTTATTTTGAAAATGGTTGAGATTAAGGGGTTCAAACGAGGGACATACACAAATTGGTGTTGTTTTTGTTAGAAAAACATAACATAGCAACTCTTGTACGACCCTCATACGGTGAACTTTTTTTTAGAATTTTTAAAATCGTAATGGTCAGAAGTTAGCTAATAGTATGAAGTTGATGCATGATTTTTCTGATAAATTTTTAATGAATATTTGAATTTTTACTAATTTTCGAAGTGGACATTTCCTGAAAAACAAAATTTTGGCCGTGCTACCACTACAAATTTTGGAAACTAATTGATTTTTTTCTATTTATTTTTTTTTAAATTTGTAGAATGGAGTCTAATTTCTAAAAATGTAATTCATTTGAAAAATCGATGAACGGTTAATTTATAACGAAAAAAATACCAAACACTGCTTTTTGGCAAAAAAAGACATACATATAAAATAAATTATGGATGAAAGGCTTAACATTTTCAGAAAGTGAAAAAAATTACATCGTTAGATAGCTAAGAGAGAACCCAACATTACCCATGTGTTCGATTTTTTCGATATTGAACCACGTGCAATCCTGACGGTGAGCACGAACTCAATTATGAGAAATATGGTAGATTTTTAAAAACACGTCTTCGATCATTGGGAATGCCCTCCAAGCCTTTGGGTTGGTATTCCAAGGCAAATACCAAGCCTAAGGCTCGGGAATTCCCAAACCAAGATATAATATGAGTGCGTTATAACGCGCTTGCATTATATCTCACTTTTCACATGGTTTTTGCTTATGCGGCAAACATGTCAACTAAGACATAACGTGAGAACGTTATAACATGCTCATGTTATGTCTTCCTTTATTTTAAATGTTAATATATTGAATGTATGTTGATATATTTGTATTTTTGTATGTACATGTATGCTTGTATATCATGTATGTATGTATTAATGCATATATATTGTATGTATGCCTCTTTGTATGTTAGATTGTATCTACACATATATGTATGTATGTTTGTATGGATGTAAGATTATATGTACATATGTATTATGCACGTATGTATCCATTTATGTATGTCTTTAGACGGAGGGAGAATTTAGAGCGAGAGATAGTCTAGAGAGATGGAGAGGGGGTGGAAGTGAGAGTTTAAGAGAGAGGGAGTGGGAGAGAAGGGGTTGGAGTGAGAGGGACTTAGCTGGGTAGGGTGGGAGGGAGAGAGGGAGGGAGAGAGAGGCAGAGGGGGGGGAGAGAGAGACAGAGAGAAAGAGAGAGTTATGTAGGAGAGACTTGAGAGTGTGAGGGGGGTGAGAGGGAGAGACTTGAGAGATAGTTAGTGAGAGGGAGTGTGAGAGAGAGGTGGGAGAGAGAGGAGTGTGAGTGAGAGACCTGAGAGAGGGAGAGGGTGTGGAAGAGAGTGACCTGATAGAGGTAGAGAAAGAAGGGGTGGAGTGATAGGGACTTATCTAGGTAGGGTTGGAGGGATAGATAGAGAGAAAGGAGAGAGACAAAGAGAAAGTTACCTAGGTAGGTTTCCAGAGGGAGAGACCTGAGAGAGAGGGGGTGGGAGGGAGAGACATGAGAGAGAGGTAGTGGGAGGAGAGAGTGGGATAGAGTGGGAGGGACATAAAGAGAGATGGATAGAGGGAGTGAGAGAGGGTGATAGGGATTGATTGAATGAGAGGTACGTTGAAAGAGGGAGATGGCAGATAGAGACAATTAGAGAGGGTAGGAGGGAGGGAAGGGGAGAGAGGTGAGATGTATAGATAGGGAGAAAGTGATAGAGGTTGAGGGTATAGGGTTGAGGGATTAGGGTGGAGGACCTATAGGGTTGATGGTTTCTAGGGTATTAGGGTTTAAGGTTTGAGGGTTGAGGGAATAGGGTCAATGGTAGAGGGT